>JXCR01142744.1:24088-110487 GCA_002079205.1 Phalaenopsis hybrid cultivar | reverse complement strand
GTGTATATATATATATATATATATATAATTTAGAAAAATATGAAATCAAACTAACCCCATATTTTTCATAGTTTAAATGAAAGAGCGTTGTACCTCAAACCCTGTATCTATCTTGAAGGATAAACATAAGATTCGAGGATGAGGCTTGATCAAATAAACAAAGAAATATATGACATCCGTTTGGTCTGTGAAACCGTTTTATTTGCTGACAATTTCCCTTATTTAACATGAAGAATTAAATAAGGTTTATATTAAGATGGGTTTGGACGAGTTTTCTATAAGGGCAAGCCCCTATAATTAATTACATTTTAAATGACTGAAGTCACCTAAGAAAACTCTTGATAAAAATCAGGAAATATTATCTTTAAGTAGGTCAAAGGATAGGACTTTTCAACGATATCAAGCAAAGAGGTGTGAAAAGGGTTTGACTCACATTTGGAACATTTATTGTAGAATCCAAAGGAGGAAGAACTAAGAGATGTCATAGATCTGGAGGAGAACCTTGGTGACTTCCCAACCTATCCTATGGTTTGGCTTCAATTTTCAGGAGAAACATTTAAGTGTTTCATCCTGCAAATTTTATTTGTTAGAGCTTACATTCATGTGAAATGATTGCACAAACAACATGAAATGTGAGGATTTAGGTCGTGACCAACGACAACCTCGGAATCCTAAGACGAGTTAGGGCTTATATTGTACAACAGAGCTGTACAAAGGCCTAAAGATGTGTTGCATATACAAACAACCTCAAAATCCTATGGCTTGTTGTTTAATTCTAAGGAAGAAAATTGGTTTAGCAGGGGAAGACAAATTTGCTATTGAAGATGGTCGTGCTGCCCACAGTGCTAGCTCCAAACTCCTTGACGTGATTAGATTAAGTTTTCAAGGGTGTTAAGTTATGATGTCAAATCAGATGGCCCTATGGTTGAAGTTCTTTAAATGTTATGGGGGATGTTAAAGTTGATTAGAGCAACATAGGTTAGGATCCCACGATTCCCTCGTTTCGACAACACTATTTTCTATTAGATTCACTTAGTCCAAATGATTTTACTAAACTCAACTTAATGAGTTCCATAATTTTATTTAAACCGTGGGAAGCCTCGTTAGCAACCATAGGTTACCACTCCGAGGGGTTCCCAATCATACGATAAAGACGTCTTAATTTAGTTGTAGTTGTAGTATTTGTGATATTTGTGATTAAATTTTGAGTTTTTTAATATTTTGAATGTTGTGGCAGTGAATTTTATCTTAATTGAATTTAATTTTGGTTTTAGGTTTTGGTTTTGTGGCTATCCTAACAGTTTTGGTTTTCATGCAGGGTGACATCGTTGTTTAGTATGCAAGCTTTGTAAGCATAAAAAGTATAGTATGAAAGTATAAAAAGAATGACACTGTAAATTATAATAAGTGTACTTAGCGAGTCTTCTCGTTCTACCACCTGAAACTTAGGATGCATGTGAGAGCACTTTATATAAACTGAAAAAAATAAGGTTTTAGTGATCTACCCAACCCTAGGTCATATCTTGGTAGGTCCCTATTAATTTGATTAAAGATGATTTTTTGTTGAGCAAAACATATTAAGTTTAGTAGACCTTCGAAGTATCCAACAAATCTGTAGAAAAAAGCCGATCCATGCTTCCCTCTCACTGCCTAGTGAAAACTCTCGAGCTCTTTTTAAACTTATTATATTGCTCAATAACCCATCCTGTAAATACCTTTAATGCTAAATGAACATTGATGTTTCAATTATCCCTAAGAGTAGGGTAATTATCACTTGTAATTTAATTTGAGGATTATATGGGTGAAGACCCTTAGGGGCAAGTTAATGTTATCAAGACACTTAGCCAACCTTTAAATTTGGGCTTGTAGTGTTTCAAAGGTGTTCAATTCTATTCACTTTTCTAATCCTCATTTAATCAAATTTTATTTAGCTTAGGTCACTACTAAGCCTTTAAGATCCTGGTGGATGTTTTAGTCATTTTGAAAGAGACTAAATTTTAAGTGATAATAATTCATCATCAAAACATTTAAATGTCACCTGAACACCAAATAGGAAATTAAATTAGTGAGTTATTAACACCCAAAATCATACGTCTAAGTCTAGGATCATTTAATTGACTATACTTCCAAATTTTAATAATTTAAGGAAATTACAAATTTATCATTTAATTAATAAAAGTGAGATTGGTTTCTACCAATTAACCCCCTTATGTTTCAATCATCCAAATATGTTGATTAAGATCCCATTTCCCTTTCTTGACTTAAGCCTAAATGTTAATTAAGGCTAAATTTCCAAAATTACATCTTTGCCCTTAAGGCTATAATACTTCATAATTCATCAAATTTAATTCAAATGACATTGGAGTTTGCATCCCACCTAAATCATGGGAATTAAGACATTAGAGGAGAAAATGTGATTTTTCAAATTTTAATTTAATTTATATATTTATTTGTATGCAAAAATAGGACTTTTTCAAAGAAAATTCCATAACTTGACCAAGGCAAAGTCTAATCACTTAAAAGTTTTACAGGAGGTAGACTTAGACCATAGAAACACTTGGACCAAATTTCATGATTATTTGAGTTTCATTTGAATTATTAGAATTATTTCAATTTATGAAAAATTTATTAATTATAAATTATTTTAAATGTGGAAAATTAAATTTCACATTTTCATTAAATATCTCTGAGCTTAAAGAACCCAGAGAAATAAATTTCACATTTTTTTGATTTTTTTTTGAATATTTAGATTTATTTTAGTGAAAATCCATTTTTAGCCTTTAAAATTTATTTTAAGCTTCAAAATTCAATACCTTCACTTAGAAAATAAGGAAAAATATTTCAATTGTTCCTAAATGCTTAGAAAATAATTTAGAATATTTCCATGAATTTCATTATTTTTGTGATTTTTATCATTTTTTAATTATTTAAGTATTAAATAAAGGCTTAAAAAATGGAAATTTTATTTTAATTACAAATTTATTTTTAAAAAAAT
This sequence comes from Phalaenopsis hybrid cultivar, assembly GCA_002079205.1. NCBI lineage: Eukaryota > Viridiplantae > Streptophyta > Magnoliopsida > Asparagales > Orchidaceae > Phalaenopsis > Phalaenopsis hybrid cultivar. The sequence continues at coordinate 107,492 of JXCR01142744.1, read as the reverse complement.
TTATCTGATCACAGAGAACTCTAAAAACTAATTTTTATAACTTTTTGAGTTATATTTTGATTGTTAAAAAATTATTTTAGTGTTAAAAATGACATTTAACTTAGAAAATCAATTTCAGTTATCAAATGAGTTCCAAATAATTTAAAATTTTATGTGTAGTTCTCTGAACTTCAATTTACAGTCGAGATTAAAAATTAAGTCATTTAGATGTTTTTGTTTTCCAAAATTAATTTTTTTTTCATTTTAGAGTTTGTACAAATTATGCACATTCTTAATGACTTAGAACATGAAACATTTTCCAAAGGTTTATCTGGCTATAATAAACCTTCCAAAATTATCTTGAAATTTTCTAAGCAACATGCTATTATTATGATTAATTTATGCAAATAATAGACATAAACTTGAAAAATATGGATCTCTGTCTATAGATCTCCTTTGAGTTTAGAAAATCAGAGGATGTTCCCCAAGATAGAAGCAACAACATACCAAAATTTCAAGCCATGGTGAAATATCTACATGCATGGAGAATCAAAAGACTCAAAATAGTGTTTGATTAATTAAAAATAAAATATGCATCACATAAACATAAAATTATCTCCACATTGTTCTCCTCTGTTCACTGAGCAAGAAGATATTTTTATTTATTTTTATGATTTTTCTACACCAAGATATGAATTTTTAAAGACTAAGGATTTAAATAACTCAGAAAATACCCTATTTATCTATTTAAATGAACGACACTGACTAGATCTTAGGGGGCTCTGAAAACACGCATGTCGCTCTCTGGTTGGACGCCACCATCCACGTAGCCGCTGACTAGGCTCGTGCTTTATGAACCGAAGCGTTGTCCGGCTTCTTCTCGTTCATTGATGAGATGAACGCGCGATCGGACGACTCCCTTTCATCGTCCCCAAATAGGCTAACCCAAGAACCGTCAATGGCCATGGACAGTTAATTGAAGTTTGATTCACTGTGGAGGTGTAGAGAGATCTATCCTGGTTTTTGGCAAAAATTCAAGCTTAAAATTGAGCTTCACAGTGAAGCTCAAAGGGGGAAAATGGTTAGCTTGAACTGAGGAGGTCTTAGGGAGTCTCTAAGGGCAGTTTGGCAGAGTTTCCTTAAGAAAAATTTAGCTCTCCTTTATTGGCCATGTAGGTGAGGTTTAAATAAAATTGTCTTAGGGTGGTTGTCATGCCCTTCATTTGGGTGTAATGTGAAGCTTAGTTGGAGGGCAAAGAAGCTCTAAAGGTTAACTAGGGTGAGCTGGCCTCTACGTTTGAATTGAGTTTAAATTCTTAAGGGTAGCTCACCGTTTTGGTGTTTTCTGGCCACTAAGCTGGCCGGCAAGGCCAGGGGAGTTGGCTAGGAAGCTAGATGAGCCAGGGGAGGCTTAATTACGATTTACCCCTAAGGGTTAGTGATGATGAGGGAAATTTTTCAAGTTAGGTAAAAAAATGGATTAAAATCTCTTAATTTGGGGATCCATTGGTCCATAGCATGCTTTGGTGGGTTTTTCATGGTTTAGCCTGGTCCCTAGGAGGAGTTTGGTGGCTGTGGAGTCATAAAGTTGGTGACTTTAAGGTGGCTAGGCCAATTTTGGTGCATGGGTTCAATATGGGTCTAAATGACCAAAGCTTAGGTTTGAATTAGGCTAGCCATGATTTTGAACCCAATTAATTTTCAAATTTGTGTAGATGATTTTAATGAAGATTTTTGGTGAAGGATTGAAGTAATTTTGAGTTCAATTGGAAGCTCAATTTGAAGGATTTTAAGATTTTGGTCAATTTGGGCATGTTGGAATAGACTTGGGCTTAGGTTGAGCTAGGTTTAGAATTTGGCTCAATTTAATGGTCCAAATGATCAAGGGGGATTCTATAAAGATATTTCATGAAGGAATGGAGTGGAATTTTTGGGGCTATGGAAATCAATTTGGTGGAACATTGAGACATGGCCAATTTAGGGCAAAATTGGGGATTTTTGGATTTGGGTTGAACTTAAATGAAATTGAGGCTTCAAAAAGGCCAATTTAAGGTCACGTTTGATGTGTAGGAGTATTATAAAGAGTTTAGGATTCAAATTAAGACCAATGGAGTAGGTCATGGGGTTCAATTTGGTGGAACCAAGTCATAGGGCAAAAATTGGGGGTTTGACTTAGATCAAAATTAGGCTCAAAGCATGGGCCAATTGAGCTTGAATTTGGTTTATATTGGTCATATGGAATGTGAATTTAAGTTTAGAATTGAAATTGGGGGAAATTGAGACCAAATTGATAACCATTTGAAGTAAATTTAGGGAAATTGGGCCTTTAAAGGCAATTTGGGGGTTTTGGTCAAAATAGTCAACTTGGTCAAATTTGGTCATGTGGTAGTTGAGAAAAATGAAATTGGAAATATTTGGAAGGTTTTGGGAATTTTTGGGATTTTCTTGGAATTTTTGAAATTTTGGGACAAGGAGGTGCATTTTGGTAATTTGGCAAATTTTTGGTGATTTTGGGTAATTTAGATGTTTTCAAAGATTTGAAATGATTTTTGAATAAATTTGGGTATTTTGGGTAAATTTGGGATTTTTTTGCCAAATTTAGGGTTTCAAAGGTACTTAGGTAATTTTGGGGAGTTTAGGGGAAAAAAGACCAAGTTGAGTATTTTTGGTAGAATTGGGGTATCAACCACCATAAATGAGCTATGGACCAATGGAAACCCCATTTGAGTCCTCTATGTACTGGTCTTAGCTAAACCTCAGTCTAGGGCCAGATGGTTTAGAGGACCATCTACATTAGTCTCCCAAAGGATTAAGGGATCAAAGTCAAGAAATTTTGGGTTTAAATTTTGTGAGTGATTGTGAGTGAGGTGAGTGCAAGCAAGTGCCTTAGCCCTAGACCAACACCCAGGGTCAACCCTAAGGTAGCGGTCCTATAGGAACTCTCCTTGGGATCCCCCATAATGACCCCACCTACTAAGTGCTAGAGGTTAGGACAAATATGTGGAACTTCAAGTTGAGCAAAGAGGAGTGTAGAATTTCTAATGGTGAGGGTTCGTTTTCTAGTTTTCTAGAAATAGTCAACAGGAAATTCCTATGGCTAGACCCTAGGCTACTAAAGAGGAAGAACTAGACTTCAACCAAAAGTGAGATCAACAGACATAAATCAAAATTTACTAAATCCAATCATGGCAATGATTTAGGAATTTTCCTGTAGTGATGTAATTTTATATAACAAATCACAGAGCGGAGGCATGTCCATCAGTTCACAAAACTACTTTTTCTAAACATTATTTTATGATAAACACTCAAAATAGTGTGCTCCAAATAGCTAAATTGGCTTTTTCAAAATAAAAAGTAGCTAATAAGTTGCTCCAAACATAACCTAAGCTTAAGATTTCCTTTTCCTTGCACCTTCCAATTGATATACAAATTAAGGTATTTTAATATATCATATGGAAATTTATTAAGTGCTTAGTAGAGAAGAAAATAGGCATTTATGATTTGTACTTCACCTTATATTCACTAATAAAAAAACTATCTGAAAACTGACATAGTAATCGCTCATTAAAATAGAGTATGGTTTAATAGAACTTTTGACATAGCTAAGGTTCTCACTCATGTATTTTCTGACTTTGTACTCAAAATTTTTAATATTCTTTTAGGCTTTTAGAAAAATTTTAGTCAATAAATTGAGAGAAGTAGCATTAATTATGCAATTTTAATAAATTAGAATATATATGAAATGTAATGTAATCAAGGTGATTGTATGAATTTTTTCATCACAAATAAAAAGAAAATCCACCAAATTAAAAAAAAAAATAGTTCATGAAAGGGCATACATGTAGTTTAAAATTCTTCAAAAAAATTGTTTCGAAGCATATTCCTTAGAATTTTCACTAAACATACATATAAACTTTTTCCTTAGTACAAATGATATACTTAAGTTTCAAATAACATATAATACATTAGAATTTGAAAATTGACTATTTTACAATAACATAAATTATTTAAATGACGATGGACATTATGCTAAAAATTTTGAAGTTGAGGAAAAAATAAAAAATCATCCATAGATGGTGATTGTTTAGAACACAAGTTCTTAGTGAGAGGAAAGGAAAACCCACCTATATGTTACTTGGCTTATTAAAATGACTTGAAAAAGATGGCACCTGATTTTTAAGAGGTTTACTTAGACTTCAATTTTTTTGTAGAAGAGTTCTATAAGGACTAGATAGTCAAAATTAATGGAGATATACTATATTACCCATGAAATCAAATTAATAATTTAATTATTTCATGCATTGTTTACCTAAGAGGGGTGAAAGATCTCCTTCTTCAATTCATTCTAGGGAATAATTCCCCTTTATCTTCCTCATTTTAGTTTATCTAATTTCGCTTTAAGATCTATGAGGGGATAATAAAATTTACTACTTACTAGATGAGTAAAGATAATTGGTAATTGAAATTGAAAAAAGAAATTATTTTTGGGGTGTGGAGAATTGATGACCATCTCTTGGTAGAGGATACTTTGGAAATTTCTTCAATCTACCTGATTTGTGAATTGTGATTGGTAGCATAATGTATTTATTTTTAATATTTATTCTTTCAATTATTTTATGAGAATCTTATGTTGTATATTTTCTTTCATCTACAAAAAATTTCAAAAGTATCACAAAAAAACAAAAAGAAAAAAATTCAAATTTTTATCTCCGATAGTGTTGTTGCCTAAGGCATGGTACAAACAGGGTTTAGTTTAAGTCCATAAGAGTTTTGATCCATAAGAATTTTGAATCATCAAAACCTCTTAAAATTTTTTTATCAAATCTAGTGTAATCTAAGGACATATATTTACAAAATTTAGAGGTTTTCATTACTTTTTTTGTCCTTAAACCTGATTTACAATGCCAAATATTTAACTCTGGACTATTATCAAGATTGAGCTCTTACTTGAATCTTCTACGATAATGAAAATGCCAAAAAAATCTTGAAACATTCCATAGAAGACACATTCATCGATGGTTTTATGTGGTTAAAAGATAAGGAAACATTTGTTTCGTCATTGCTATTGGTCAGAATTTAGATATCTTAATCTAAGGTTTTGAACTTAATATTGTTAAACCAACCTATAGTTTAGTTTTACTCCTTGATAAAACTCAAAAAACCCTAACTAAGGTCTTCCACCCTATATTTAATACAACTTGGAACCTTTTACAAAAAAAGTTATTAGTAACACCAGGCTGTAATTACCACACCTCTCATTAAAAACTTTTTTATAGCTTTTGATAATTAAGAAAAAAAATAGTAGCCAATAATAATAATTTATGTATCTAATTAGATTAGCTTTAAAAAATAAAATTAGAACTCATAGTACTTATTGCTAACCAAATAAATTTTTAATAACATTTTTAAATATCTTAATGAAAACTAGATATCAACTTTTATACTTTAAAATAAAGGGAATTAAAGATGGAGCAAAGAGTTAGATATATTTAAGAAAATCATTAATAATTGAGTTTTAATAAGATAAAAACTAATAGAAAATTTATTGGCTGATTATAAGATATCTAAAATGAATTCATCATTTCAATTCAATCACTTAAATCTTGAAATATTAAATTCTAATGTTTGCCAAAGAAAGTAGAGTTAAAGAAGGCTATGATATCTTCAAAAGTTTTTAAAGCTTTTGTTACTAGATCTTTCATAAACTTTGTTAAACATAAATATAAGGTTTTGAATAGGAACGAAGTAGGATTGTTCTTTTGGATGAATTGATGGGTGAAATAGTGATTAAACATGTATTCAGCACTTCATCTTCTTTTACTTTAATGCTAAGAATTATTTTAGAAGAAAGGGTTTCAGAGATGTTAATACTTTCTAAAGTTGTTGTACACCATCTTTAAAAAATGCATTTTAATTTCTTATTCAACATTTTATGAATTTGAATGTGTAAATCTATAAACCCCTTGATACAACCTATTCCTTTGAATATATAAATATTGAATCTCTAGTACTTTGTCAAATTTAAATAAATATTTAATAAAATGTTGAATAACTAACAAAATAATTTTGGCATTTAAAGGAAAATTATTTTGCTAAGTAAGAACATGTTAATATTTCATAGTTATGCATTCAACTTGTTTAATTTTTTTTCTTCTTAGTGTATTTTGAAATAATCATTCTCCTTGGATGATGTTCATCTTATAATAAAGCTATTATTATCTAGAAGAGTAGTCATATTGACCTATCGATCATAACAATAAACTCTATCAATCAAATGTAAATTTTATCAAAATGTATTCTAATTCGGGGGCTATATTTTTAACCCTCAACACTAAAAATTTTACCATAACTATTGATTGGGTGATTTAGAAGAATATCCGACAATAAATATATAAATATATAAGTTAAGAAATACTGGTTGTTAAATGTTTTGAAATAATGAGTAAAAGTGAATGTTAAGCTGGTTAATATTATTGATTATTGATTTATGAGCTTCCTTTGTCCTACTAGAAAACGAGAGTTGAATTTGAATAAAATGTGAATACCATTCATAACCAATTAATAAGTATTCTGAATATTTATTTTTAATGAATGATAAGTCTTACTTTTTTGTGAACACAATAAAAAATCAAGATAATAAGTACTAACAATTTTTTTAATCACAAATTATCATGCATCATTAAATGTAACTAAACAATAAGGTGAAAGGAAGTTTCTTTTTACAATACAACAAATATGTTGTAATTCTTGCTTCAATTCTTACATTGCAATTGAATTATAGATTTAATAAAGCCATCCTTTTATTAAATATATCTTCAAATGCAATAGTTTCCATTTTCTAGGTCACTTGTTTTGAAGATATTTCATAAATTGCTTATGCTTTGTTTCCCAAGTATAACTAGAAATTGTTGAATACATTTTCTCTGAACAAAGATGCTAGTAATCTTGTACACCGTGACCATGACTTGTCCTTGATTGCATTCACTAATGATGCATATGACACTAACGGAGTAATATTAGTGGGATATCTATTGTCTATTAGGAGTTTATAGTGAAAGGTAGATTGATCAGTATAATATGCATATGATATAATTATTATGTGTTCATATATATTTAAGATTTAATCATTATTTTATTTTTATATGATTTACACAAACGGGTCATATAAATAAATATCTAATTTTAGGCTTTAATTGTATAGAATGTATAAAAATTGCGGCATCCATGTCAATCCCTTGGCTTGAATTTCCTATAATTTATAAAACATAATAATCAATGAAATCTTTTTTAATCACTTATTTTAATATTTTCTCTTCATATAAATATGTGGTGGAAATGATGCCTATAAGTGGAACTTTATGGTACATATGATATTTCTAATATGGGGAGCATCACAGTGGATAATCACTTTCAAATAGCAGTGGGAGGTTCTTCCTGTCTTTCTCTTTACTTTTATATCACCGCTTGTCTTCTATTAAGAGCTTCCGGATGAGCAAATATTACATCTGGATTCTAGACGTAATTTACGTCCGGAGTTCAATAGTGGGTCGTTACGTGTCAACTGAGGCCACCACAATACATTGGATTGGTCAGTATTAAAATTTGTGGGACCCATTTGTCACGTGGTCCCATACCATTAGACTCTGGATGCAACCGAGATACTGTATAAATTGTTCTTAACTACTCTAATTTAGGTGATACAAGTCGTCAAATTAAATCCTTTGTTATGACAGTATTATTCTCTTCTAAACGTGTATAACAATTTTCTGAAACAAATTACTACATCTTACAAATTAGAAATTATGCACATCAACTCTCTTCCTTTTGAAAAATTATTGCATTCAGATGCGGTGTCCGATCTACATCGTAGATCACGATGATCTACGGTGAGGATGCAATCAAAATTAAAAAAAATAAAAAAAATAGAAAATTTAAAGTGGGACCCACCAAAAAACATCATGACCGTAGATCACCGTAATCTACGGTATAGATCGGACACCACATACATCTCTACATGCATGTCCGTATGCAATAATTTTTCCGTCCTTTTAGTATATTCGTGATTCATTATTTGATCGGATGGGAATTAATTTCTTCGTCTGGTCGTACAATGGCTCCCAAACAACTTGTTTTTAGGTTGGAATTCATTAACAATAACAGAAAAGATGATAAAAGATATAGCGACAAGACGATTGGGTGTAGGGCAGGCTTGATGCGAAAGATGAAAGTAGGCCGTTATATATGTAAGGTCCTGAAATCAAGATATCTTGATTGAAAATCAATGCTCCTAACCGATAATCTAAGGTGGTTTGCATGATGCAGAAGATTTGGACTTACCAAGGATCTTTTAATAAAATTTTCTAGTTAGAAAAAGTTATAGATTTTGTTACATATTACACATATATTTTTTTAATTTTTTAAAATAAATTAATTTATTTTTATAAAAATCCAAGATTACCTATGCAGGACTAAATAAGAAGAAAAAGTCTTCCTGGACTTGGGACATGGCCTCCACATTGGAGGGAAAGATGTTGTTGGTCATTCAATACACTGATGAGACAATAGTTAATACATTTTTAAACGTGAGGGAGTTCGGGTCGATGTCATCAGAGTTATGGGCAGCGTTTGATGTCGTGGAGAAAACATGGAGCCTAGATCGATTCTTGCATCCGGAGAAGAAGAAAAAACCGAGCCAAGAGGCGGCTCGACTTAGGAAACCGGCAGACGCAATCACTTACCCCGTGGCTGGGATTCCAGATTCATATTTAATGAACTTTTTCTTTGAAACAATAGTTGTAATTCAAAATGTCACCACTTACGATTTCAAATTTATCGAATGAAAGCCAACTCTGATGAATTTAGGTAAATGAGTCTGTGGAGAAGAAGTCGTCCGAAGTCCTATATACCTCATGTTGAATGTTGAGGAGCCCTCAAATGGGCTATTCAACCGAGCACTTGCCAGCCCTTGGCATGTGACCCTTACAAGCTTTATCAGCCATGCCCATAGGAAGGAAGTTTGTTGGGGATTTCTCAGGATTCACGAATATGAGCCAGTGATTGAAGGTACGACAATCATTGGAGAGGCCTCCATCAAAGTTGAAGAGAGTTTGAGGGTGTAGTAACTTCATTTGTGGAGGCTCATCGACATAAAGGCAAGGCTCCTCTGAAAGAGCCTAATGATCAACCTCCCCCACCTTTGGGAAGAGGTACAGGGGAGCAGGGAACTTGAGCCTGATGTAAAAGGAGAATTCAAAGTTTTTTGTTACCAAGGATGCCCAGTTCACTCTCATTAACATGTTGTTAGATTGTTACTCCAAAGGCACACACACAACTATGCTACCACAATCGCAGATATCATATGGTCCAAAAGTCTAGAGAACCACCAGGATGAATATGACCTCTAGGAGAACTATTGCTTAGTCGATAGATTCCAACTATCGGGGGTTGATTCGTCCTACCACCAGACAACCCCATACCATGGAGGCTAGTAATCAAAGACGATTGCAGTGTGACTAGCCAAGCTAGCGGAAGCACGAGCATTGGCGACAGAAGAACGAGCGGATGAAGCAGAGGCCAGCTTAGCTAAAGTTGAAGAGCAAACAAATGAAGTAGAGGTCATGCTAGCTGAGGCCGAGGGAGACATAGAGGGCTCATTTAAGTGGCTCTCTGTTATTCTAGATGAGAATGTGTTGATCTCACTTTTGTTTGAGGTATAGTTTCTTCCTTAGAAGCCTAGGATCTAGCCACAGAACTTTCCTGGTGACTATTCCAAAAGGATTAGTGATGGAACCCTCACCAATAGAAATTCTAAAACTCTTCTTTGCTCATCTTAAAGTTCCACATGTTGGTTCTAACCTCTAGCACTTAGTAGGTGGAGCGAATATGGGGGACCTCAAGAGGAGTCTCTATAGGACTGTTTAGCCTTAGGGTTAGCCCTGGGTGGTTTGGTCTTGACCAGGTCTAGACATACACACATTTGTACTTACACTTACAACCTAAACCCTAACCCAAACATGCCTAGCTTGATTCCTTACTCTATTGGAAAACTCATGTGGATGGTCCCTTAAACCATTAGCCTTGGGTTAGGGTTTGGTTAAAAACAACACATGGAGGATCCATAATGGGAGTTCCCTTGGTCTCATGGCTCAAATAGAGTGACCTCATGATTACCATTCTCAATCAATCCCAATTTTGCCAAATTCTCAATCTTAACACTTCTTGGCCCCAAACTTCACCAAATTACCAAATTGCCCCTAAACCCTAGATTTTCCAAAAATTCCCAAAATTACTTGAATTCACAAAAACTCTTAAAAAATCATTTCAAACCATTCCAAATAACTCAAATTGACCAAAATACCCCCAAAATCTCCAAAATTACCAAAATGCCATTCATTCCCCAAAATTCAAGAAATTCCTAAAATCTCCAAAATCACTTCAATTGTCCCCAAAATTAATTTGAACTACTCCATTGAGCGCAATTTGACCAAATTAAACCTTTTGACCAAAATGCCCAAATTGCCCTTACATGTCTAAATTCCTCAATTCACCCTCAATTTCCACCAAATTGACTTCAATCTAATCAATTTCAATTCTAAACTCAAATTCAGCATATTCAATCCTAATTGAGACAAAACCAAATCCAATTAAACCCATCTTAAGCTCAATCTCAAATCACCAATTTTGCCCTAAAATCCAAAACCTCCCAAATTGAATTTCATAACTCAATAATTTCCAATCAATTGTTATCAAAAACTCCTCATGACAATCTCTTAGACCAATTTGAACCATCAATTGACCAAAGTCCTAACCCTAGCCCAAATGCCCAAAAATTGACCATGAACCGAATTCCACCCAATTGAACCCCCAAACCAATTCAAAATCACCCAATCCCTTTTCCAAATTTCTCATGACAATCATTCCCATCAATTTGATCAATAACTTGGCCCAAACATAAAACACTAATTTTGAACCCAAACCCCAAATTGACTCAAATCCTTTGCATTAACCAAACTTAACCCTCTCTTGCCTTGGTTAGCCACCTAGTATGCTAATCAGATCACCAAAGACCCAAGAATTAAGCCATGGACTAAGGGTCCCCAAAATTAAGAAGATATGCTCCCCCATTTTGGCTAAACTCTTCCCCCCATTCAATCAACCATCAAACCTCCAATGTAATCACAATTAAAGCTTCCTCTGTCTCCTCTGAACCACCTAGCCACCACTTCACCTGTGAACAACCACCCTAGTCACCAAAAAACTTAAGTCCGAGGGGTCCTTATTTTCATTCATTTTCTCTCTTTTATTTTAGAAGGAGCCGCCAGCCTATCGATCACCGTATACTTCCCCTATTCTAATAAATCTCCCTCCCAAAACAGATCAGTGATTCAAAGATGAGAGGAACCAAATAAGAAGGAACATGCGACAAAGCGACTAACAAGTGAAAATGCAAAACGTGCAGAACCTACGTGCGGTAAACCTCGCAAGGATAAGTTAAGAGTGTTCACCCAAACGAGATCAGGCGAAAGCACCTTAAACTGATATCCATAAAAGAATGCCTATGTAAACTACCCAAAACTAGAGAGTCAGGTGTAGGTGCCTGTTTTGGGATCAGGAGCACTCCCAAGGGGATGTATCCCACTTGGTTAATTACATCTCGGGGGTACCCCAGAATACTCTCGATAAAAGGAGTTTCACTTGGATTATCATGAACCTAGCAAATTAGGCACTCAAAGAAAAGTTATTTCATATGAGAACAGCTCTGATGCTTCAAAGCTTGCCCTAAGAAATCAGGTAGAGAGTGAGTCTCTCAAATCTCAAAATGTGTAGCAGATCATCGGCCCACGGGGCCCACGGAATAACCTAAATCATCTTGATGAAGAAATCCCAACATGTCAATGAAAGTCCGGGCCAAAGGGCAGAGGACAAATCGACATATGCCAAATGGGAGGCAACTCATTGACATCAGGTCGTCAAGGTGATATCAACTAAGTCAAGGAGCGACAGGGCTCAAAGGGGCTCAACAAAAGGAAGGTAGAGTGATCCTAGAAGGTAGTGATAGCTGGATCAAGGTACCACATGCCCGTCATCCATAGCTACTAGGACCTTAAGTCTAACCGATCATGAAGGTAGTCAACTCAACACGTCCTCAGATCTCCGGTCAGCAATCCGTGAATTGTGTCATCCACGGGAATCTCGTAGCCCTAAGGTTAAAGGAAGAAAAATCTATCCTATGACTAAAAGATGGAGCTCCAAGATGTTGGACTTATACCTGCCGAAGTGGCGAGGATGCCTCAGGAAATAAAAGAAAATGGAGGTCACCTACAAAGTTAGAAACACTCCAAACAAAAGGATTTACACCCCATCTTGGTCGGGGAGCCTTCTAACTCCCTATGCGCACTAGACAACCACCTATAAAGAGATATGTTGGGTTAGTCAGGTTGAAGAAGCACGAGGCTCCTTCTCTGGACATGTAAATATGATGCAATTATCTAGAGTTGTCCTTAAGTATTGTGGAAGCCCTATTAATATAAGCAAGAAAATAATATTGCATTTTTTAATTCCTAAATCTTTTAATCCTAAATTTTAGTTATCTTGAATATTTTATTTAAGATTTTGTAGAAAATTATTATTTTAGGGTCCTTAATGAGCCTAGATTATTTCCTGAAATCCTAGATAAGCCACATAAAGAAATAAGAAAAACACATGTAAGTGCAGACATGTAATATAATGCAAAAAACAAAACAAGTCAATTTAAAATAAAAAACAGGCCGGTGCCGCAGGGTCGACAACATATCCCAGAAAAAAAAAGGGCGACCAGAGGGACATATTATATTTTTAATATGGGGAGCATCACAATAGATAATCACTTTCAATTAGCAGCTGAAGGATCTTCCTATCTTTCTTTTTACTTTCATATCACCGCTTGTCTTGTATTAAGAGCTACTGGATCGGCAAATATTACATTTGGAATCTAGACGTAAATAATATTACATTTGGAATCTAGACGTAATTTACGTCCATAGTCCAATAGTGTGTTGCCACGTGTCAACTAAGTCCACCACAATATATTGGATTGGTCAGTATTAAAATTTGTGGGCCCATTTGTCACGTGCTCCCCCACCATTATACTCTGGATGCAACCAAGATACTGTATAAATTGTTCTTAACTAGTCTAATTTAGGTGATACAAGTGAAATTAAATCCTATGTTATGAGAGTATTATTCTCTTCTAAATGTGTATAATAATTTTCTAAAACAAATTACTACATTCTTACAAATTAGAAACTATGCACATCAACTCTCTTCCTTTTGAAAAATTATTGCATACAGACACCGCACGCAAAGATGCATGCGGTATCCGATCTGCACCGTAGATCACGGTGATCTATGGTGATGATGCAATAAATAANTATATATATATATATATATAAATTTAAAGTGGGGCCCACCAAAATACATTCTGATCTTAGATCACCGTGATCTACGGTGTAGATCAGACACCGCATCCATCTCTGCATGCGTGTCTGTATGCAATAATTTTTCAATCCTTTTTGGATATTCGTGATTCTCTATTTGATCGGATGGGAATTATTTTCTTCATCTGCTCGTACAATGGTGTCGCAAACAACTTGTTTTTAGGTTGGAATTCATTAACAATAACAGAAAAGATGATAAAAGATACAGTGATAAGAGGAATGGGTGTAGGGCAGGCTTGATGCGAAAGTTGAAAGTAGTCCGTTATGTATGTAAGGTCTTGAACTCAAGATATCTTGATTGAAAATCAATTCTCCTAACCCATAATCAAAGGTGGTTTGCAGGATGCAGAAGATTTGGATTTACCGAGGATCTTTTAATAAATTTTACTTGTTAGAAAAAGTTATAGATTTTGTTACATATTATACATATATTTTTGTAATATTTAAAAAAAATTAATTTATTTTTATAAAAATCCAAGATGACCTATGGAGGAGTAAATAAGAAGAAATAGTAGGTCTCTGCCTGGACTTGGGGCATGGCCTCCACATTGGAGGGAAAGATGCTACTGATGAGGCAATAATACAAAAAAATTTAAACCTGAGGGAGCTTGGGTTGATGTCATCAGAGTTATGGGTAGTGTCTGATGTCGTGGAGAAAACGTGGAGCCTAGATCGATTCTTGCATTACGAGGAGAAGAAAAAACAATGCCAAGAGGCGGCTCCACTTAGGAAAGAGGAAGAGGCAATCACTTACCTCGTGGCTGGGATCTCAAGATCATATTTAATGCGCTTTGTCTCTGAAACAATAGTTGTAATTCAAAATGTCTCCACTCACGATTTAAAATTTATCGAACGAAAGCCAACTCTGATGAATTTAGGTAAATGAGTCTGTGGAGAAGAAGTCATCCAGAGTCATATATACCTCATGTTGAATGTTGAGGAGCCCTCAAATGGGCTGTTCAACGGAGCACCTGCCAGCCCTTGGCATGTGACCCTTACAACCTCTATCAGCCATGCCCATAGGAAGGAAGTTTGTTGGAAATTTCTCAGGACTCGCGAATATGAGCCAGTGATTGAAGGTATGACAACTGTTGGAGAGGCCTCCGTCAAAGTTGAAGAGAGTCTGAGGGTGTAATAACTTCTTTTGTAGAGGCTCATCGACATAAAGGCAAGGCTCCTCTGAAAGAGCCTAAGGATCAACTTCCCTCACCTCTGGGAAGAGGTACAAGGGAGTAAGAAACATGAGCTTGATGTAAAAGGAGAATTTAAAGTTTTTTGTTACTAAGGACGCCCAGTTCACTCTCATTGACATGTTGCTAGATTCTTACTCCAAAGGCACACACACAACTATGCTACCACAATTGCAGATATCTTATGGTCCAAAAGCCTAATGTACCGCCATGATGAATATGAACTCTAGGAGATCTATTGCTTAGTCGATAGATTCCAACTATTGGGAATTGATTTGTCCCACCACCATACAACCCCTTACCTTAGAGGCTAGTACTCAAAGACCATTGTAGTGTGACGAGCCAAGCTAGCAGAAGCGCAAGCATTGGCTTTAGGAGAACAAGCGGATGAAGCGGAGGCCAGCTTGGCTAAAGTTGAAGAGCAGACAAATGAAGTAGAGGTCATGCTAGCTGAGGCTGAGGGAGATATAGAGGGCTCGTTTAAGTGGCTCTCTGTTATTGTAGATGAGAATGTGTTGACCTCACTTTTGTTTGAGGTCTAGTTTCTTCCTTAGAAGCCTAGGATCAAGCCATAGGACTTTCCTAATGACTATTTGTAGAGTATTAGTGATGGAACCCTCACAAATAGAAATTCTAAAACTCTTCTTTGCTCATCTTGAAGTTCCACATGTTGGTTCTAACCTCTAGCACTTAGTAGGTAGAGCTAATATGGGGGACCTTAAGAGGAGTCTCTATAGGACTATTTGGCCTTAGGGTTAGCCCTGGGTGGTTTGGTCTTAACCAGGTCTACACATACACACATCTGCACTTGCACTCACAACCTATACCCTAATCCAAATATGCCTAGCTTGATCCCTTACTCTATTGGAAACTCATGTGGATGGCCCCCCTAAACCATTAGCCTTGGGTCAGGGTTGGTTAAGAACAACACATGTAGGATCCATAATGGGAGTACCCTTGGTCTCATGGCTCAAATAGAGTGACCTCATGATTAACATTCTCAGTCAATCCAAATTTTGCAAAATTCTCAATCTTGACACTTCTTGGCCCCAAACTTCACCAAATTACCAAATTGCCCCTAAACCCTCATTTTCCAAAAATTCCCAAAATAACATGAATTCTTAAAATCTCTTAAAAAATCATTTCAAACCATTCTAAATCACTCAAATTGACCAAAATACCCTCAAAATCCATAAAATTACTAAAATGCCCTTCATTCCCCAAAATTCCAAATATTCCTAAAGTCTTCAAAATCACTTCAAATGTCCCCAAAATTAATTTGAACCATTCAATTATGCTTAATTTGACTAAATTGAACCTTTTTGACCAAAATACCCAAATTGCCCCTACATGTCTAAATTCCCCAATTCAGCCCCAATTTCCACAAAATTGACTTCAATCTTCCCAATTTTAATTCTAAAATTAAATTAATCATATTCAATCCGAATTGAGACAAAAAACAAGTCAAATTAAACCCATCTCAAGCTTAATTTCAAGCGCAATATCAAATCCCTAATTTTTCCCTAAAATCCAAAACCTCCCAAATTGAACTTCACAACTCAACAATTTCCACTCAATTGATATCCAAAACTCCTCATGACAATCTTTGAGACCAATTTGAACCATCAATTGACCAAAGTCCTAACCCTAGCCAATCCAAAGTCAAGCCTAGCCCAAATGCCCAAAAATTGACCATGAACCAAATTGCACCCAATTGAACCCCCAAACCAATTCAAAATCACCCAATTCCTTTTCCAAATTTCTCATGACAATCATGCCCATCAATTTGATTAATAACTTGGCCCAAATCTCAACCCAAACCCTACCCAAACTCAAGTTCAAACCAAAACCCTAATTTTGAACCCTAAATTGACTGAAATACTTTGCATTAACCAAACTTAACCCTCTCTTGCCCTGGTTAGCCACATATGATGCTAATCAGATCACCCAAGACCCAGGCATTAAGCCATGGACCAAGGGTTCCCAAAAGTAAGAACATGTGCTCCCCCATTTTGGCTAAACTCTTCCCCCATGCAATCAACCATCAAACCTCTAATGTAATCACAATTAAAGCTTCCTCTGTCTCCTCTAAACCACCTAGCCACCACGTCACCACTGACCAGCCACCCTAGTTGCCGGAAAACACAAATCTGAGGGGTCCTTCCCCCCTTTAAACCTAAAATTGAACCCATCCACTGCGACACTTCCCCATTGGATGTTTGGGCCGCCCCCTCCACCTCAGCCTTCTTGCACCAACCAATCAAAGCCTGAGGCCCTCCCCTTGGCCATGGCTGTAAGAAGGCCCATTTTTGGCCAACTTAAAAGTGTGTCAAAATCCCTATGAAATCTCTGCCAATTTGCTTCCAGAGCCTCTCCAAGTTTTCTTTAGTTCATTCCAACCATTATCCCCCACTAAGATCCACTATCTGAGCTCAACTTTGTGTTCAAAATCCAGGGTGATTTATGTCATCTCATTAAACACCACCAAAGCTCAAATTAATCCTTCTAAAAGCTTCCTCAGACCATATGAGGAAGTTCCCCATCAAAATCCCTCTCTGTTGAGCCCTTTAACCCAACTCTAGACCAAGGCCGCACCACCCTTCGATCGAAATCATACTTGGAACTTACACCAAAGCAAACTAACACTTCGAGGAGGTTTGATGGACTCCAATAAAGCTTCCAAAAGCACCTAATCAGGGCCTCACCTCTTAGGCAAATGTATATTTCGGAAACCCTAAAAATACCTTCAACTTCATCAATTGTGACAAGAACTTGTATTTCATACGCATGCAACCATATAGATATGTTCGTCATGACTAGATGAAGGTGTAGGAACAAACCATGAGTGATTTGGTTAAGTATCAAGCGATATCGAAAAGTTTTAGTTTGGACAATTCTCGGGTTAGGACAATTGGGGATGATGATTGGATACCGTTCATTTCCGTGTGTATCGTTTGAACGATCCAAATTGTGTCGAATAAAAGGACTGAACATAAATTACGGCTTGCTTGGTGACTGAGTCAGATGGTGGCGTCCAGTAGCACGGTGATGCTTAGGGATTCAGTGCGTCGTAGGATGATGCGACAACTAACTCAAATTAGTAGAAAAATTGGATTTAAATGATTTAAATTAATTCTAGAACTTAAGAAATGCATAAATTAATATAGAAAAATCATAAACATAAAATAAAAAAACCCAGGGAATAAAGGAAAATAATGTGGAATAAAAATAAAAATTCTTTGATGTGTCTCTATTTTTTAAATGATTGAATACCCTCTAGACTACTTTAATTCTAATTAAGTAAATAATAATCAACATGACTTAAAATTTTAGGGGTTGATTTCTCATGTTAATAGGAATATTTTCTATTTTTTATGGTCAGAGAGCATTTCAAAACCCTAATTTTCAAGCCTAGTTGTCTTTTTTTTGCTTAAATAATTATATGAATTAAAATAATAATTAGAAAAATATGGGGCTTATTTTGGTAGGTTTCCTATCATTAGAGGACCCTAGGAAAAAAATAAAGTTTGAATATTTATGTAAATAACTATAATTAATTAAACCCTAATAACCCACTAAAATTTAAATAAATAAAATAATATTAAAATATTAACAAAAAATTATTCCACACTTTCAATAATAATTATTTTAGATCACTGTAAAAATTTAAAATTTATTTGATTTAGTTTGAGCAATAAATTATATTTTCTAAGAATACATGGTATTTTTGCATTAAAATGATTTTAATAAATTAACTATAATGGAAAAAAATTATGAAAAGCGGTTTTCTAAGTTCCTTATGATTAGGGGCACTTAAGAAAAATAAAATTTAGTTTAAAATAAATAGTTCATTTTTAAGTTATTTTTTGAATTAAAAATAAATAAAAATGATTAAAATCTAAATAAAATACAAAAATGTCCAAAATTACTCCTAATTTATCCCTGTTCACTTAAGACTTTTTAAAATATTTTTTCTAATTTTTATAATTTAGTTATGTATTTTTTAAAATACTAAAAATGTTATTTTCTTAATTTTCCATTAAATAATAAAAAAAATAAATTTGTAAAAATGAAAAGTTTGTTTTTGTGAGTTCTCTGAATTTAGAGAGATTTAGGAAAAATATAAAAAGTGATTTTTTAAATCAAAACATATTATTTATTTAATTAATCACTAAAAATCAATAAATAATTACAATAAATAAAGTAAAATTTTAAAAATGATAAAATTTTGTCCAAGTGTTCCTCTAACCTAGTTGAACCTCCAATAATTTTCCCATGAACAAAAAATTTACTATGATTAGTTAAATAAATTAATATTGAAAATCCTATTTTATGAGTCAAAATAATTATATAAATTAAATAAAACTTGAAAAATCACATTCTCTCCTCTGATTAAATACCTACAAGACATGTCCTAAGGCTACTAGCCCATAAACTACAAGCAATTGTCAGTACCTGACCTTTTGCAATCCAGGGGCTCGACATCCTTGGGTCGTTTCCTCCTTCTGAAGTTTAATACAAATTCCTTTTAGTCACCATTGACTACCTTTCAAAGTGAATCGAAGTGAAGGCCCTTGCACCAATTACAATAGACATCGTCTTAAACTTTATTTTGATTAACATCATCTATATGTATGGTTCACCCTCAGTGGTTATCATCAAAGTGGAACACAATTTACTGATTAAGGTGTAAAAGATTTCAGCCAAAGTGCAGGAATCAACCTAAAGCTTACATCTATACATTATCCTCAGAAAAATGGGCAAGCAGAGGCCTCCAACAAGATAATTTTGATTTTACTAAGGATGAAAGTTGAAGGAATAAAAGACAACTGGATTTTCTTACTTTTGTCGGACCAAAGGACCATCCAAATGATGTCATTAGAGACCATGTGAACTACTTACATGCTTTATCATACAACTGAAGTAATTTCACCAGTGGAGTATAACCATCATAGCCAAAAAGTCTTCACAACCACTGCATTTTATGAGGAGAACCTTGCCTATTAGCAAGAGTTGAACAATGAAGGGATGATGCTCGAATTCAACCTACTTGAGGAAAACTAAATCAACACATCTCTTTGGTAGGAAGAATTAAAAAGGAGGAGTGCTTTATACAACAATAGAATTGTCCGAGAGAATTCATTTTCACCAGATGACCTAATCTTAAAGAAAACTAGCCAAATAATTTGGGGGGCAAGTGGTCAAAAAATTTGACGAAACATGGGCCTTCCCTTTCATTAACAATGAAAAAGTCACCTTAAGAGCCCATAAACAAAAGTCATATGCTGGAAAAGAGGTTCTTCGAGCATGGAGTGAGGTGACCATAAGAAATTCTTTTCTTGACCAAGTACATTATACCGACAAAAGAAGAAAAAAAAAGTTTTTTATTTCTAACACTTAAAAATCTTTATTTTAATAATAGAAACATTATCTAAATAGGTGATTATAACCCTAGGTTTGTATGACACTTATGGAACTTGATAAGTTAATGCACTTTTTCATCGACACGATACTAAGGAATCTTGAGAAGTTAATTAACAACTGAAGAAAGTCTTGGATTAGATTTAGAAGAGGATTCTAATGAACTACTGGAATTACCTTTTGGTTACTTTTCTTCTTGTGTATAGAGGTTAATTCAACAGGGATATGTGCCAATAAAATGCCAAAAGATAAGCTACAAATTTTTGAAAAATTATGGAATGATAAAAGTTGAACTCCTAACTCGAAAGAAAGTCTTGGATTTGGAACCATAGGACCGGTCTACGATTTGGAATTTTCTATGGTTGTTGCTAGTGAATTAGAGGAAGATTGCCTCGATATAGAGGATGGTTCTCAAGATTAATTAATTGTTGATGCTCCACCAGAATTTGAAGAAGAAATTAAGTCAACAGTTGATGAGTTAAAAGAAATTAACCTCTAGATTGAGGAACAGCCTCGACCAACCTTCATTAGTTCTTTACTCAATGAGGAAGGATGCATAGAGCTGATAAAGTTATTACCAGAGTTTAATGATTGATTCTCCTGGAGTTATGATGAAATGTCAGGGTTATCAGCAGAAGTTGCAGTACATATGCTTGAGGTGGACAAAGATATGACCCAAGTAAAACAAGCTCCCAGAAGAATGTGCCTCGAGATAGAGCAACAAGTCATTGCCAAGGTAAGGAAATTGATAGATGCTAACTTTTTGCGGCTAGAGTAATACCCCGCATGTTTAGCCAATATTGTTTCAGTTAAGAAAAAGAATGGACAAATCCATATATGTGTCAACTTTAAGGATTTAAATAAAGCATGTTAAAAGATGAATTTCCGCTACCAATACCAGAGTTAATGGTAGACATCTCTTCGACACATGAGATTTTTTTCTTTATGAATGGATCTTCAAGTTACAACTAAATCAAGATGGCTTCAGAGGATACAGCTCTTACAGCATTCAGAACGCCAATTGAGGTCTTTCGCTACACAATAATGTCGTTTGGACTAAAGAATGTTGGAGCAACATATCAATGAGCAATGACGAAGATCTTTGATGGCCTCATTCACAACCAAGTAGAGTGCTATGTGGATGATTTAGTTATCAAAAGCAAACAAAAAATAGACCATTTGTACAATTAGAGGATCATGTTCAAACGATTACGACAATATAATCTCAAGATGAATCCCTTAAAGTGCGCCTTCAACATTACCTCTAAGAAATTTCTAGGATTTGTTGTCCATCATTGGGGAATCAAGTTCGACCTAGATAAGATTAAGGCCATCTTGGAAATGCCTCCACCAAAAACCTTGAAACAACTACGCTCCTTCAATGGAAAGCTGACATATTTGTGATGCTTTGTTTTTATTCTCTCAAGTAGGTATCATCCCTTCTCGACATTAATTAAAAAGGATGTCAAATTCATTTGGGAAGAGAAATGCCAACAGGCTTTTGAGGATGTTAAACGATACTTAATGTCACCTCCAGTTTTGGCAGCCCTATCCTGGGAAAGCCATTGATACTTTATATCACGGCCTTAGACAACTCTCTCGAAGCCTTATTAGCCCAAGTCAATGATGAAAGGAAAGAAAATGCACTATACTACTTGAGTCGTCATCTAATTCCAATAGAGATAAAGTATTCGCCGATGGAGAAGGATTGTCTAGCTTTAATTTTCACCGCCCAAGAACTCAGGCACTACATAATTTCTTATAAAATTACCCTTTTTTTGATAGTTAATTCATTGCAATATTGATGACCCGACAAACACTTTCCGGATGTCTTGGAAGATGGTCGATGATTTTATTGCAATTTGATATAACTTTTATTCCCCTCTACGTTATCAAGGGACAAATTTTAGTAGATTTTCTCACAGTGCACCCACTTCCAACAGGGTCCCCACTCAACATGAATTGTCAGATGAATAGATACTACAAATATAGCCCTCCAATACTAGACATTGGGAAATTCAATTCGGTGGAGCTTCTTCAACCAGAAGAGATAAAGGATCAAAATGGTTATACCGGAAAAAGTAGGGATTGGTCTGGTTTTCATTATGCTGGATAAGGGCATGTTGATATTCTCCTACCACCTGATAGAGCTATGTAGAAATAATGAAGCAGAATATGAAGCGCTAATCACCAGGTTGGAGTTGACAATCTCAATGGATATAACGAATATTGACATCTATGGTGACTCACAATTCATCATTCAATAATTCATCGGGAAATACAAGATTTTGAAGCCAAGATTAGCGGAATACCACTAGTATGCAATGAAGCTGCTTGAACAAATCCCTAGTGTGACTATCTACTGGATTCCTTAGAGAGATAATGCCCATGCTGACGCTCTAACAAAACTTGCTAAGGAACTAGCATGTTCACCAGAGGATTCCATCGACATTACAGTACAAGGACGATGAGTTTTGTCTCGAATCAACCTCAATAATCAACATTAGCTCGAAAGAGAAGAAGGAATGATGATTGAAATGGCTGACATCAACAAAGATTGGCACAAGCCATTAACAGAATATTTGTAGAGTGGAAAGTTCCCAGAAGATAAGTCTGAAGCATATCACATCATAAGAAGGGTTATGTCATACACTCTGGTGAGAGATGTTCTCTATAGGAGATCCTTTGATTGGATGTGGTTACGATGTTTGAGCAAAGAAGAAGCACAAAATATCATTAAAGAGGTACATGTCGGATTGTGTGGTGCTCACCAGTCAGGGCCAAAGATGAAAATGTAGATCAAAAGACTCAGGTATTATTGTCCAGCAATGATATTCAATTACATAGATACAGCTAGAAGATGTCACCTTTGTCAAGTGCATGAAGTGCTCTTACACCAACCTCCAAATGTGCTACACCCAACTGTCATCTCGTGGCCATTTGAGTGTTGGGGCACAAACATAACAGGTCTGATAGACCCTCCATCCTCCAAAGGACATAGATTCATTCTTACCGCTACAGATTACTTCTCTAAGTGGGCAGAGGTAGTGATGTTACGAGAGGTTACAACACAGCACATCCTTCAATTTTTTAAAAGCCAATTTATCTATCGTTTCAGTGTTCCATGCAGAGTGATTTTTGACAATGGGACAACCTTCAAAAGAATAAGAACAAAAACTTCGTCATACGACATGGGATAGATTGGAGAAACTTTACAATATACTATCTCAGGGCAAACAGACTGGTCGAAGCCTTCAACAAAATGCTTGTACAAATCTTAAAGAAAACAATTGACAAAAATAAAAGATATTGACATAGTAAACTGTTAGAAGCTTTGTGGTCCTACCGGACAATGTTCAGAATCCCCAGTCAATATACACCCTCCACACTTGTGTTCAGGTCTAAGGTCGTACTACCACTAGAAGTTTAGACACCATCTCTCACGGTCATCGTTGCCAACCAAATCACAACCAAAGAAAGTGCAAAACTCAGACTTAAAGAACTAAAAAGTCTCAAGGCAAAACAACTAGAAGCACAACAACATTTAGAACTTTACTAAGAAAGAATGGTGTAGGCTGAGGAAAATTTGGTCTGCCCGAAGGCATTCAAAGTTGGTGATTTTGCTCTCGTCCTCAAAAGACATATTCTCACACACCGCAAAATAGGTGAAAAATTTGAACCAACTTGGGAGGGACCATTCGTCATAGAGGAATTTTAGTCAGGAGGAGCTTACCAGTTGGTGGATTTCCAAGGTGAAAGACCTATACTACTGGTCAATGGCCACTACTTGAATATATATTGCCAGATGTGACACCACTTAAAATTGACTGCTTTTTGAAATTTTTATTGTTCTGGGATTATTTATTTGGCCAAACGTCTGTGACTGAGTCCAAAGCTTTGTAATAAATTAACCTCAATAAAATGAATAATTTTTTTTGACTTTGCCCATTCTATTTCTCTTTTTCTATTTCTAATTTTCAAAAATTAAATTAAATTGAATAGATGCAATTTGCCAATCATAAAAATAAAAAAAAATTATGTCTAATAAGTGCTTTGTTCTTATTCTTGTTCATGCTGAATGTCAGCGCATTGACATTTTTTTGTCTTTTACAGAAGAATGTCAGGACGGAAGCTGATATTTGCTTTTAGAGATGGTCTAAATCTCGCACTAAATGAAGAAAGGGCTGCTCAGGGCGGCATCATAGACTTTGACTTAGACTTCAGTCAATTCAACGTATAATATGAGAACCCCCTGATGAACATCATCAGTCACCAGAAAAATGAAGGATTACCGTCTCTGCTAAAGATGAGCGCAAGAGAAGACTCCTCATAGAAGTGGAAGAAAGGGATCACTCGACAACAACACCCAATCAAAGGAACCAGTCATCTACAGTCCCTGATAACTGATCCGAAAGAAGATTTAGTAAGTGATGATGAAGTTAAAATGTCAGATGCACCAGTTAGAAGAACTCAAAATTGCAATGCCAACCGACACAAATATAGAGCCTTCTTGTGAAAAGAGAGAAGACGGTTGTCAGCACAATTTTGGTTGAGTTGCCCGTTGGAAGCTGTCGACCACCAGAATCAAAATTTAGTCGCTTGCTTCGGAAAGACGTTTAATTTACTTATATATATAGTTTAGAAAAATATGAAATCAAACTGACCACATATTTTTCATAGTTTAAACAAAAGAGCACTATACTTTAAACCCTGTCTCTATGTCGAAAGATAAACACAAGACTTGTGGGTGAAACTCGATCAAATAAATTAAGAAATATATGACATCCGTTTGGTCTACGAAATAATTTTATTTACCGATAAGTTCACTTATTTAATATAAAGAATTAAATAAGGTTTATATTAAGATGGGTTTGGACAAGCTTCCTATAAGGGCAAGCCCCTATAGTTAATTACATCTTAGATAACCAAAGCCACCTAAGAAAACTCTCGATAGAAATCTGGAAATATTATCTTCAAGGAGTTCAAAATGATAGGACTTTTCAACGAGATCAGAAAAAGATGTGTGAAAGGGGAATGACTCAAATTTGAAACATTTATTATAGAATGCAAAGTACGAAAAACTAGGGGAAGTCATAGATTCGGAAAATAACCTCGGTGACTTCCCAGTCTATCCTAATGTTTGGCTTCAGTTTTGATGATAAATATTTAAGTGTTTCATCCTGCCAATTTTATTAATTTAGGACTTATATTAGTGTGAAATGATCGTACAAATAGCCTGAAAGATGTGAGGATTTATGTCGTAATGAACAATAACCTCAGAATCCTAAATGAGTTAGGGCTTATATTGTATAACAGAGCTACAAAAAGGCCTAAAGATGAGTTGAGGATTTATGTTACGCTAGGCAAAAAACCTCAAAATCTTATGGATTTGTTGTTTAATTGTAAGGAAAGATATGTTGTTGTAGATTCTCTTGCTGTTAAAGATGGCCGTGTTGCCCACAAAGCTAGCTCCAAGCTCCTTGTCGAGGCGAGTTCAAGTTTTCTAAGGTGTCAGGTTATAATGTCAAATCAGGTGGCCCTATGTTTATGGTTCTTTAAATTTTATGGGGGCAAGTTAAAGTTGATTAGAGCGACACCGGTTAGAATCCTACGGTTCCCACATTCCGACACCACTATTTTCTTTTGGATTCACCTCGTCCAAATGAATTTACTATACTCTACTTAATGAGTTCCATAATTTTATTTAGACAGTGGGAAGCCTCGTTAGCAACTGTAGGTTACCTCCTCCGAGGGATTCCCAATCATCTGATAGAGTCATCTTAATTTAGTTGCAATTGTGGTTTTGTGATGTTTGTGATTAAATTTTGAGCTGTCTTATATTTTGAATGTTGTAGCGGTGAATTTTATCTTGGTTGATTTTAGTTTTAATTTTGGTTTTGGGTTTTGCGGCTATCTTAGAAGTTTTTGTTTTCATGCAAGATGACATCATTGTTTAACATGCAAGTTTGTGTTTTTGTTCATACATGCAAGAGAGTAGGTATAGTAACGTACTAGAAAGTAAAGTATGGGAAACTAGAAATGCGGGTAAAATAAATTACAATAATAATGTACTTGGATGGTCTTCCCATCATCTTCAACTGAAACTCAAAATGTATGCAAGAGTTTTTATATATTAAAAGCATTTTATGTAAAGCGGGGAAATAAGGTTCTGGTGATCTACCAAATTCGAAATCATATCTTGGTGAGCCCTCATTAATTCAAGTAAGGATGATTCATACTAATTTTAGTAGACCTCCGAGGTATCCAAAAGGTCAAGAGAAAGAAGCAAATCCATGCTTCCCTCTCACCTCCTTATGAAAAGTCTCGAGCTCATTTAAAATTATTATGTTGCTTAATAATTCATATTGTGAATACCTCCAATGCTCAATGAACATTGACATTTCAATTATCCCTAAGAGTAGGGTGATTATCATTTGTCATTTAATTCGAGAATTATGTGGGTGAAGACCCTTAAAGGGGCAAGTTAATGTTATGAAGACACTTAGCCAATTTCAGTTTCAACTTGGGCTTGTAGTGTTTTAAAGGTGTTCAATTTCTCATTTTATTCACTTTTTTAAGCCTCATTTAACCAAATTTCATTTAGCCTAGGTCACTACTAAGCCCTTAAGACCTTGGTGGATATATTGGTAATTTAGAAAGAAATTAAATTTTAAGTTATAATAAATCATTATCAAAACATTTGAATGTCATTTGAACACCAAATAGGGGTATTAAATTACTGAGTTATTAACATTCAAAATCATACCTCTAAGTCTAGGATCATTTAATTTAATAGTCTCCCAAATTTTATAAATTTAGGAAATTACAAATTTATCCTTTACTTAAGAAAAATGAGATTGGTTTCTACCAATTAATTACTTATGTTTCAATCATTTGAACATGTTAATTAAGATCAAAGATTGCCCATTTCCCCTTCTTGAATTAAACCTAAATGTTAATTAAGACTAAATTCCCAAAAATATACCTTTGCCCCTAAGGCTCTATAACTTCATAATTCATCAAATTTATTTTAAATGACTTTAGAAATTTTATTCTACCTCACCCACGGGTCAATTAAGACATCAGATGAGAAAATGTGATTTTTCAAGATTTACCTTAAATTTATATAATTATTTACGTGCAAAAATAGGATTTTTCAAAGAAAATTCAATAACTTGACTAAGGCAAAGCCTAATCACATGAAATTTTTACTATAGGTAGACTTAGACTGGAGAACCACTTGGACCACATTTCATGATTTTTTGAGTCTTACTTGAATTATTATAATTATTTTAGATTATTTATTATTAGTTAATTAAAAAATATTTTAAATGTAGAAAAATTAAGTTTTATATATTTTTCTTAAATCTATCCAAGGTCAAGGAACCCACATAAACAAATTTTATAATTTTAGATTTTCTTTAAATTATTAGAATTATTTTATTGAGAAATAAAGAAAAAACCATTTTTAGCTTTTAAAAATTATTTTTTAGCTTTAAAATTCAATATCTTCACCTAAAAAATTAAGAAAAATATCCCAATTACTTCTACGAGCTTAGAAAATAATTTAGAACATTTTCATGAATTTTATCAATTCTCATTATGTTTAGAATTTTACAATTTAATTTTTAGAAAATATGCTTAGAAATGAAATTTTTACTTTCATTACAATTTTATTTTTAGAAAATTCCTCTGATCACAAAGAACTCACAAAAAATAATTTCATAATTTCTTTAGTTATATTTTAATTATTATGATTATTTTAAGTGTTAAAATAAGCCTTTAACTTAGAAAATCAAATTAGGTTATCAAATGAACTTCAAATGTTTTGAAATTTTTATGGGGAGTCCTGTGAACTTTAAATTACAGTGGAGAATTAAAATCAAGTCATTTAGATGTTTATTTTTTCAAATTAATTTCCTTTGTGTTTTAGGGTTTTGTGAAAATTAGGTGTGTTCTCAATGACTTAGCTCATGACAAATTTTCTTAGGGTTCTCTGATCACAGTGAAACTACCAAAGTTTTCTTTGATTTTTCTAAGCAACACCCTAATTAATATGATTAATTTATGTAAATAATAGAAATAAACTTGAAATATACATATCTCTTCATAGGGGTCTCCTCTGACTTTGGAAAAATCAGGGAAGATCTCCCACGACAGAGGCTACAAATGACTCAAATAGCATGTCATGGTGAAATATTTGAATACATGGAGAATCAAAATACTCAAAATAATATTTAATTAATTAAAAATAAAATATGCATAAAATAAATCTCAAACCATTTCCACATTGTTCTCCTATGTTCACTGAGCACTAGGATATGTTTCTTTTATTTTTCTGATTTTTCTACACCAAGATATGGATTTTTGAAGTTAGGGGGTATTTTCTGAAATAATTAAATCCTATTTTTCTACTTAAACCACACGACGCCATAGCATCATGCGACAGCTCCGAAGGCTTGCGTGGCGTGCTTTGGTTGGACACCGACTTCCGACTTAGCGCTGGTTGGGCTTGCGCTTTATGTACTGAAGAGCTGTCTGGCCTCATCTCACCCATCCATTTGATACATGTGCCATCCAATGGCCGTGAGTCTTCATCCCCGTCTGGTTCATCCCGAGAGCCGTTCACCTTCTAAGCATAAGAACTCGAGCTACACTTAACCAAATCGAGTCAAGTTTATTTCTAAAGACTCATCTAGCCAAAATGAAGCTATCTACATGGCTAACTTGGCATGAAATTCGATCTATCTATACATCTTAGGTAGCTCAAGAACCTCAGAGGAATCTGTCACAACAATTAATTTGGGCTGGTGATACGTTTTGGCAAAGATATCTTTGGCTTAAGCAATGTTGGAAACAAATCTTTTGATTTAGGGGACCTATAGTTCATGGATCTTCTAGGGTGGGTTAAGTGGGTCTTGCTTGGTTACAATGACCCAAAAGTTGGTTGTAGAAGTTTTGCCTTGGTTAATTTGAAATGGCTAGGTCCATTTTGGTGCATGTGTTCAATGTGGGTCTAAATGGACAGAGGCTCGGTTTGAGTTAGGCTATACATGACTT
Organism: Phalaenopsis hybrid cultivar; assembly: GCA_002079205.1. NCBI lineage: Eukaryota > Viridiplantae > Streptophyta > Magnoliopsida > Asparagales > Orchidaceae > Phalaenopsis > Phalaenopsis hybrid cultivar. Next base: position 78,367 of record JXCR01142744.1, on the reverse strand, counting down.
TGAGCCCAATTAATTGATCAAAATTGTTTAGATTATTGTAATGAAGACTTTTGGTGAAGGGTTGAAATGTTATAGAGTTCAATTGGGGGTTCAATTCGAAGGATTTTGGGACTTTGGTCAATTTGGGCATGTTGGGCTAGAATTGGGTCTAGGTTGGGCTAAAGTTGGGTTAGTTCCAAATTAATTGTTTAAAATGGTCTATAGGAAAATTATGAAGAGTTTCAACATAAATTGGGTGCAATTTTGGGGTTAGGGGAATCAATTTAGTGGAACTTGGGGACATAGCCAATTTAGGGCAATTTTGGGGATTTTTGGACTTGGGTTAAAATTGAATGTAATTGAGGCTTTACCAAGGCCAATTGAAGATCAAGTTTGATGTGTAGGATTTTTATGAAGAGTTTTCAACATAAATTATGGCAAATTGAGTAGGCTATGGGGTTCAATTTGGTGGGATTAAGTCTTAAGGCCAAAATTGGGGGCTTGACTTAGATCAAAATTGGGCTCAAAGCATGACCCAATTAAGCTTAGATTTAGTTTATGTTGGTCATATTAAAGGTTAATTTGAGTTTAGAATTGAAATTGAGGAAATTTTAGGCCAAATTGATGTACATTTGAGGTAAATTTGGGAAAGTTGGGCCTTTAAAGGAAATTTGGGAGTTTTGGTCAAAATGGTCAAATTGGTCAAATTAGATTCAATTGGAGGGTCAAAATAGGTTTTAGAAACATATGAAGTGATTTTGGAGGTATTAGGAAAGTTTGGGGTGCCAAGGGTTTTTTTTTTATAATTTTGGCAATTTTGGGGGTATTTTGGTAAATTTGGCATTTTTGGGTGGTTTTGGGTAATTTGGGTATCTTCAAATGGTTTGAAATGATTTTTAAAAAAAATTGGATATTTTGGGTGAATTTGAGGATTTTTACCATATTTAGGGTTTCAATGGCATTTAGGTAATTTGGGTGGATTTGGGGGCAAAAGACCATGTTGGACATTTTAGTAGAATTGGGGTACTAACCACCCTATATGAGCTATGGACCAATGAAATCCTCATTTGTGTCCTCCATGTACTGGTCTTAGCTAAACCCTAGCCTAGGGCTAGTGGGTTTTGGGGATCATCTACACGACTCTCCCAAAGGATCAAGGGATCATAGTCAAGAAATTTTAGGTTTAGAGTTGTGAGTTATTGTGGGTGAAAGTGAGTGTAGGTGAGTGAACTAGCTCCAGACCAACATTCAGGGTTAACCCTAAGGTCAGGCAGTCCTAGGGGGACTCTCCTTGAGCTTCCTCATAGTGACCCCACCTACTAAGTGCTCGAGGTTTAGACTAACATGTGGAACTTCAAGTTGAGCAAATGGGAGGTTAGAATTTGTAATGGTGAGGGTTCCTTTTCTAGTTCTCTAGGAATAGTCAACAGGATAGTCTTATGGCTAGACCCTAGGCTAATAAAGAGGAAAAACTAAACCTCAAGTAAAAGTGAGGTCAACAAATGGACCCCCAATAGGTGTGGTATGTTGGCAAGCACACCGCGCGTATTGGAGTTGACTGATGAGATCAACAAAACCAACACAGACTCTTATGTCAACAAACCTAGAAGGAGGTGTATAATTGTGTGTGCTATGTGTTTCTACTAAGAAATTAGTAAGTAAATATCTGATCAAATTTGAGGATTAGGAACTCTCGTTGGGGATTGGAGAGTGGGTTTTTATTTATCACATTTTAGGTTTTTATAAAGAATGAGACTCAATATTTAGGTGATGACCTTGAAGATTGAGAGTAGGATGTCATGGTGGGGGTCTTAATCTTATCTCAAAAGGTGTGAGTAGAGAATTGGATGTCATGGTGGGGGTCTTACACCAATCTCAAAAATGTAGGTACAGAATTGGGTGTCGTGGCTGGGGCCTTACACCAATCTCGAAGATGTAGGTAGAGAAGTGGATATCGTGGAGGGGGCCTAACACCAATCTCAAAGATGTGGAGGGGGCCTTACACCAATCTCGAAGATGTAAGAAAAGAATTGGATGTCGTGGCGGTGGCCTTACACCAATCTGGAAGATGTAGGTAGAGAATTGGATGTCGTGGCGAGATCTTATACTAATCTCAAAAGGTTGAAAAGGATGTGAGGTTTCATAAAGGGGAGTCTTACTCATATCTTTTAGATGTGTGTAAAGAATTGGATGCCGTGGTGGATGCCTTACACCAATCTTGAAGATGTAGGTAGAGAATTGGACGCCGTAGTGGGGAACTTACACCAATCTATAAGATTTTGGTAGAGAATTGGATGTCGTGGCAGGGGCCTTACACCAATCTCAAAGATGTGGGTAGATAATTGGTTTCCGTGGAGAGGGCCTTACACCAATCTCAAAAGGTTGTGAAATGGAAAATGTGTTTCGATATTGGCCTCGAGGTAGGAATGTAGTGCAGAAAGTTTGTGGTGTTGAATTCGTAAATGTGTGTCATGTAAAAAGGTTGACATTGGCGAGACAGACATGTGGAATTTTGTGGGGTTTTATGAAGAATGTGAAATTTTGCAAGGACTGTGAGAAGAATTAGTGCAGACAAGAATAGCCGTGTTGCGCGAGCAAAGAGCAAAAGACCTCAAAATCAAGAGAATCAACTCAACAAATTTTTATTCTTTTCTTGTTGTTTCTATCACATTTAATCATCAAAATATGTTTTTAAATTTTAAAATTTTTTCGTTGGTTGATTTTTTTTCTTTTTTTTTAAAAGGGTATTTTATTTGAATTTTATTAATATCAAGTTTTTCTTGTTTTATTCTTTGTTCATTGTAGTCCCGAACCAACTTATGGTTCTGTGGCTTTTATCCATCACACAAAAAGAGAAATTGAACAAACAAACAAAATTCTGAAATAGATTTCATTAATATGCTCCAATAAGTGTTACAGATTGAGTGCAGGCTAAAGCCTCAAAAGTATAATTATGCTGACTGCATCAAAGTACATCCAAAAATATCCCAGGTTGAGCACATATCCAAATGCTGAGCATCTCTAATATATATCATATATGCTGTGACAAAATGTAGTTAAGAGGAATCCTCTGAGTGTCTGTCTCTGGTGGGGCAAGCTCCTGATTGAGCTGACCTACTAAGCCATGCTCCAAGACAAGAGTTCCCTTTTTCATGTGCCTAAAGGTGCGACCCTCTCATAGATCATACGACAGTAGTTTTTCCAGCTCCGGGTCTGGTCGAAATCCATATGGCATTTTGTTGTCATCCATCTTTGGGAAGGTTACAGACACCCTACGGTGTCGTATCCTTGGAATGCAATGTTTAGCGATGTCTGCTCCATTTCCTTTAAGAAACAGTATTGAACCTACAGGTAGCAGAATCTCCATGGATCCTTTGAATTCACCAAAGCCGACGACATCTATCTCTTTTCTAAACAGAATGTTGCTCTTGCTCATAAAAGAGAGCGATTAAAAAGGTCTCACAAAGTCATGATGGTCAATGTTGGGGTATGCAGTCGCCAATATCATATATGTTGATGATATAACTGTTGGGAATACAGTTAGGTGGAAGTATTCTCCATTGGACCATTCTTTTAATCATCCATTTTATCGTTGGGGTAGCGGATCCACCTGATCGTGTCTCATAATCCCAGGAGGATTTTTTTATCATTTTTTAGTGAAGTTGTAACAGCAGCCACATTGTATGTTTCCACACATCCATTTTTGTGGCTCAGAATAGGTTATTTCTATCAGAAGGCCTACTCGACCCCTGTCTCTTAGATCAAAGATGCATTTGAGAATACTTTTTTCGTCACTATCGGAGAAGCCCCTGGTATATACCTCCAAGACTTCTACTATATTAATGAATGTTCCTTGAACTTTTTCATAGAATTCAAAATCCCTTTTGTTTACTTTACTCATTTTGTAGTATTCTATTGTGAAGACAAATTGACAGATGTTGATGATACTCCTCATTTTAGTATCATTGGGAATCGAAGCTGATGTTTTATTTGTCTTCAGCGGAGCATATGACTCTTTGTCCAATGGGTTATACGACTTTGTATCCAATGGAATATATGGTTCCCTCATCGAGAGATTAATAGTCTAAAATCCATCGTCAGTGGACTCATACTCTTCCAAAGTACTGTAGGGCTCTAGGTGCAGGATGTTGTAGTCTGGGCACTCCACTAATACCTCTGTAGTTGATGTACGTGTAGGTATCTCAACATTGCATGTCAGACAACCCGTACAAAGAACATCTGAAACTTGTGGTATTTCTGGCTCTATAACAAATTCAGACTCATCGTTTGTAGTAGGCAAGTTGAAAGAGGTCTCTCTCAGGCCTGGATCGTAGATATTCCCCTCAGGAATAGGGGTGAGCAAGTTTTCCGCCTCCTTTTGGCGTCTTCTCTCTTCACGTAAGAAAGCCTATGCTTTCGGCTGTTGGCATTTCTGTGTTGAGTTCTCCACAGCGGTGCATCTGGTAGTCTTTCATCACTGGTAGTAACTAGGTCTCCGGTCGGCACATCTTTCATAGACGGCAGGTGACTAGTCCCCTCAATCGCGTCTTACTGTATTACCACATTTTTCCCCTTTAGGGAAGGAATTATCACTATTTCCAATCTTTAGCAGCGATGGTAGCCCTTCTTTTTCTCAACGGCTGACCACATCCATTAGGGGGCCTTCACAGTCCATGTCGACTTGATTGAAGTCCAAGTCGAAGTCTATTGTGTCACCCTGCGACACACTTTCCTTATTAAGTGTGAGGTTCCAGCCATCTTTAAAAGTAAAGATCAGCCTCTCGCCAGACATTTTTCTCTGCAAACGACATGGAAAATATTAGTGAGCTGAAATTTAGCAGGAACAAAAACAAAACAAAGGGTTTGTTAAAGAAAATTTTAGTTTATGTTGGTGAGAAATTTATTTATTTATATACTTATCTCATTTAATTTATTAAAATATCAAATTTATAGATAGAAAAGAGAAAATTGAAGTGAATAATTTCAAAATTTTTTATTAAATTGAGTTTAATTTTATTATAAAATTTTTGAACATGATCACAGACGTTTAGCTAAATAGATAACCCCAGAACAATAAAAAATTTAAATTTCAAATCAAGTGATGCCAAGCAATGTCAGGTTGCGTATTGTCTTCAGGTATCATCCGTTGATTAGCAGCATGGGTCTCTCACCATGGAAATCTACTAGCCGGTAGGCTCCTCATACGTGGACCTTTTCTACGACAAATGGTCCCTCCCAAGTTGGCTCAAAATTTCAACCTATCTTGCGTCGTGCAAGAATGGATCTTTTGAGTACTAGGATAAGGTCACCAAATTTCAATTTCCTTGGACGGACCAATTTTTCATGAGCTTGTACCATCTTTTCCTAGTAAAGTTCCAAATGTTGTTGTGATTCTAGTCGTTTTCCTTCAAGACTCTCTAATTCCTCTAGTATGAGTTTTGCACTTTCTTCTGCTGTAAGTTGATTGGCGACATTGACTCTGAGAGACAGCGTCTGAACTTCTAACGGTAGTACAAACTTGGACCAGTACACGAGCATGTAGGGTGTGCACTGAGTGGGAGTCCTGAACGTCGTCCGATAGGCCCACAAAGCTTCTAATAATTTTTTGTGCCGATCTCTTTTATTTTCATCCTGTATTTTCTTTAAAATCTGTACCAACATGTTGTTGAAGTCCTCGGCCAATCCATTTGCTTTGCGATAGTGAATCGTAGAGTATCTTCAATCTATCTCGTGTCGTTTGACAAAATTGTTGATTTTGGTGCTTTCGAAGGCTGTCCCATTATCGGAGATTATTATGCGTGGTACTCTAAAACGGTAGAAGATTTGACTTTTGAAGAATTGAAGGATGTGCTGTGTCGTAACCTCTCGTAACGAAACTGCTTCTACCCATTTGAAAAAGGAGTATGTAGCGGCAAGTATAAATCTATGTCCTTTAGAAGACGGAGGGTCTATCGGACTTATTATGTCTGTGCCTTTTACACTCGAATGGCCATGAGGTGACGGTTAGGTGTAACACATTTGGAGGTTGGTGCAAGGCCACTCCATGCACTTGGCAATGGTGACATCTTCTAGTTGTATCCATGTAATCAGACATCTTTGCCGCCAAATAATATCCTAGTCACTTGATCTTCATTTCCATCTTTGGCCCTGACTGGTGAGCGCCACAGAATCCGACATGTACTTCTTTATCAATATTCTATGCTTCGGCTCTGCTCAAACATTGTAGCCACATTTGATCGAACGACCTTCTGTGAAGGACGTCACCCACTAGAGCGTAAGACATAGCCCTTTTTGTAATACGATGTGCCTCAAACTTATCCTCTGACAGCTTTCCAATTTGCAAATATTTCATTAGTAGCTTGCGCCAATTTTCATTAATATCAACAACCACAATCATAATTTCTTCTTCTTTTTCAAGCTTGTGAAGATTGTCGAGGTCGATTCGAGATAAAAACTGTCTTCCTTGTATTGCAATATCAATGGAATCCTCCGGAGGACATGTCAGCTCATTAGCAAGTTTTGCTAGAGTTTCAGAACGGTCATTATCTCTCCAAGGAATCGGGTAGAAATTTACACTGGGAATCTGCTCTAGTAGCTTCATTGTGAACCGATGGTATTCTGCTAACCTTGATTTTAAAATCTTGTACTGCCCGTGACTTGTTGGATGATGAGTTGAGAGTCACCGTAGATGGCAATATCTGTAATGTCCATCGAGATTGCCAACTCCAACCTGGTAATTAACGCTTCATATTTTGCTTCATTGTTGGTACACTGCTCTGTCAGGTGGTATAAGAACCTTAGCCTACCCATATCTAGCGTGATAAAGATAAGACCAATCCATGTTTTGCTTGGTATAACTGTGTCTGATCCTTTTATCACTTCTGGCTAATGAAGCTCCATCAAACTACATTTCCCAGCATTGCGTGCTGGAGAATTTCATCTGTAGTATATGTTCATCTGGTAACTCATCATTAAGTGGGCACCCAGCTGGCAGTGGGTGTGCAGCGAGAAAGTCTGCTAAAATTTGTCCCTTGATAGCACAAAAGGGAACAAAAGTTATATCAAATTGTAATAAAATCATTGAAAATCTTGCTAGATGTCCGGAGAGTATTGGTCAAGTCATCAAATATTATAATGGATTAACTTTTGATATTAGGGTAATCTTATGAGAAAGTATGTAATGTCTAAGCTTTTGGGAGGCAAAAATCAAAGCTAGACAATGCTTCTCAATAGGTGGATACCTTATCTCCATCGGTATTAGACGACAACTCAAATAATATAATGTGTTTTCCTTACTCTCATCATTGACTTGGGCTAAGAGGGCTCTAAGAGAGTCATCTAAGGCCACGGTATAACGTATCAACAGTTTTCCCGGGATAGGGGCTTCCAAAATAGGTGTTATTAAATATTGTTTAACGTTCTCAAACGCCCGCTGGCATTTCTCTTCTCAAATGAATTTGGTGTCTTATTTAATTAATGTCAAGAGGGGCTGACATCTACCTGAGAGATTAGAAATAAAGCGCCTCAGATACGCCAACTTCTTTTGGAAAGAACATTGTTATTTTAAGGTTTTGGGAGGAGGCATTTCCAAGATAGCTTTAATCTTTTCCGGGTCGATCTCGATTCCCTAATGACAGACAACGAATCCTAGAAATTTCTTGGAAGTAATGCCGAAGGCGCACTTTAAGGGATTCATCTTAAAGTCATATTGTTGTAACCGTTTGAACACGATCCTCAAGTCGTACAAATGGTCTACTTTTCATTTTCTTTTGATGACCGAATCATCAACATAACATTTCACTTAGTTGTGAATGAGATCATCAAAAGTCTTCATCATAGCTCATTGATATGTTGTTCCAGCGTTCTTTAGGCCAAACGACATCACTATGTAGCAAAAAATCCTAATAGGTATTCTGAATACTATAGGTGTTGCATCCTCGGGAGCCATCTTAATCTAGTTGTATACCAATGATTCATCCATGAAGGAGAATATTTCGTGTGTAGTAGCAATATCCACCATCATTTCTTGTATCGGTAATGAGAATTTGTCTTTTGGACATGCTTTATTCAAAACCCCGAAGTTGACACATACACGGATTTGTCTATTCTTCTTTTTAATTGACACAATTTTGGCTAACCATGTAGTGTACTGCTCTTCTTTTACAAACTCTATGCAAAGCAATCTATGAACTCTGTTAACAGTTTGATCAATTCCAAAGAATCTTTGTCATTGAATAGAAAACTTATAAATGTAGGTTGAGGTTGTTCTTTCGTCCCGAGGTTAATTTCCTTCAATTCATGGACAGTTGATTTAATTTCCTCCTCAAATTTTGCCAGAGCATCTTCTATTAGCTGGTCAGTAGAGTCATCCTCCATATAGAGGAAATCCTCTCTTGATTCACTGGTAAAAACCATGCAAAATTTTGAATCATCGATTGATTCAACTGTACCAAATCCAAGACCTTCTTTCAAGTTGGGAGTTCGACTTGTAACATCCCATAATTTTTCAAAAAGTTGTAATTTATCTTTTGGATTTTATTTTGGCCAATGTCTCCGTTGAATTAACTTTTATACACAAGGAGGAAAATAACCAAAAAGCAATTTCATTAATTCATTAGGACCATCATCCAAATTTACATGATTTTCAAGATTAGTAGAGGTAGAAGTATGATAAAATTCGATCAGCTTTGAACCAAAACTACAAACTTCCTTGACCTCTAACCTTTCAATCATTTTAGGGAGAATCGGAGTAAGGGTCATGGTGTTCACATAGTGGTTTATTCGATCTTGCATTGTCTCATATTCAATTTTCTCCTTATCTTCTAAGGATATAATGTACTGAGGTTTTTTCTATTTTTCATCATATTTCATCTTCAGAACTACCTTCATCACCAAGCTTGATGGTTGGCCTTGTCCATTCAACAATTAAGTTGGTTCTTCCTCATCCACGTCCTCAGCCTCGACCTTGGGTGCGCGAACTAATAGAACCCATACCAACTTGTTGCAAAAGAGTGGCGGAAGATTGTTGAAGCGGAGTTGAATGGTCCTACCATTGTACTTCTTCTAAATCTTCACTTTTGTTTGTCACAATTTTACGAGGGAAGACAGTTTCCTTTGGAGGCACGTAGTAGACGACATCTTCATGAATGCCAACTTCATGAACTGAAAATGGTTGTAGATCTCCCTTGATGCAATGTTCTTGTCCCTATTTGTAGTACTTAATGCACTGACGTAGAGACAATGGAACCATGTTGTGTTCGTGAATCCATGGTCAGCCAAGTAGAGCGTTCAAAGAGGCCTTGACGTTGATAATATGGAACTTATCGGTTGTTACTAGTTCTCCAACTTTCATAAGTAATGTAATTAATCCAAGGGCTCTTTCTCCCTTTTGGTTGAACCCTCTTAGCAACATTTTATTGGCCATGAGCTCGTGAGCTTCAATGTCCAAATAGGCCAATATCCGTAGACTCATCAAGTTGAGTGATGGTCTAGGATCTACTAAAACTCTGGAAAACAGAAATCTGCCAATGTTAACAGAGATATCGAGCGGATGATTGTGGTAGGTGGTACCGAATAGCAAATCTTCATCTATGAAGGTTACCCCAGGCTGTTCCTTCAATGAGCAAACTTCATCTGAGGATGTGCTGGCCTACTGGGCTAAGAAAATCTCTAGGTCAAGCGAAGTTGTAATCAGAGACTCTCTCATCTCCTTTGATAGAAACAGAGCATCGTAGATGCTTAATCTAGCTGGCAACTTTCTAAGATGAGCTAGCATGTCGTGATCCACTTTGTATGTTCTTCCAATTTTCTGTTGGTTATGTGGTTCTTCCACTAGCGGAGGTGGAGGCAGTTCTTCTCGAGTTACTATTTGCTTTCCTTTATCTGCTAGAGCTATTCTTGGGGGTAATATTCTCCCGCTCCTTAAATTTACCTCTGTAAGTTCTTTTTTTTAAGATATAATTCTTGAATCTTTCGGTGTTTCCTCTTTGTTGGAAAGATCTAAGTTGATGGCAAGTGTTGCACCGTGGTACTCAAGGATTGGTTCCTCACTTCTGGTGCTGTCGTAAGTGGTATTGTCGATGTCTTCTTCAGTCTTTTTAATGAGTTCATCAGACTCAATTACGATTTGTCATTTTCAGAATCAAGATCGAGGCTAGATTGGACAAAATCAGTTATGTTTTCACCAGAATCAATTAAAATGTCCGAAGTTGTAATCATTATATTCATAAGACACTAGAGCAATCAAAAGATAATCATATATCTTACCCTCCGTGCTATTAGTTTTCGTCATGGTCTTCTTCTTCTTCTTTATCTTTGACAATGACAGATCTCCTAGTGAAATCTTCATCTCAGGCTTGGCAGAATGAAGACTCTGAACGGGAGTTTATTTTGATGCATATTGAGTATGATTCAGTCTTTTCTTAGACGATTTGCTACTGATTGTACTCCACCCATCTTTTCCAGTATATAGGTCGATCGAAGAGATTGGATCAACTGAAATTATATTTATAGAACCTCTTTCAGCTTTTTTTAAATATTCTTTCGGGATAGTTACATTCCCTTCTCTAAGGATCCTCTCGAGCCAGTCTTTAAAGAAGAAACATTCCTTTATAGTATGTCTAAACAACCTGTGGTACGGGCAATAATTTGGTTGATCTTTCTTATCGACTTCTTAAGGTTCCTTTAGATCTGGTAGTCTGAACTCAGGCTTCTTCATCAAACTTTTGAACATTTTGGGTATGACTTCATCTTTAAAGGAATACACCACCTTCCTATGTTCTGTAATGGTCATTTTCTTATTCTCTATTTGGTATGATCCTCCCTGAGAAGGTTGCTGACTGAACTGACCATACTGTTGTGTTTGTTGTTAAGTGTGTTGTGATGAAGATTAAAGAAGATTTTTTGCATGTATCTTCATTGGTTGTTTTTCTTTATCGATAGTTGCCACCGTTCCAGACTTCTTTTCAAATACTCTGGTTGCCTTGGATTTCTCATGAGAATCCATATGTTTGATTTCTTCTTGAAGACTGTTGGCTTTGCTGAGTAGCTTCTCAAAGGATTTAATGGTAATTCCCTTGAGCATGAATGCTATTGGCCCATGAATGCACTTGAGTAAGATCTCAATCGCGTGATATTCCTATAGCTGAGGTTCACATTTCATGCTAAGGTTTCTTCACCTCAAAATGTATTCCACTAAAGTCTCATTGGGCTTTTGATTTTCCATCATAAGATCTCTAATAAACACATCATGTTGCGCTTCGACAATTCTTTTCACAAATAATTGTTCCAATTCAGTGAATGTCTTAACTGGTCTGTTGGGTAAGTCAGCATACCAATCAAAAACAATCTTTAACATGCTGTTGACAATTTGTCGGAAGAGTAAACCTTTATTACTTCATATGTTGCCACAACTGGCTAAAAAATGTGCTATGTGTTGTCTGGGATTTCCAGTCCCATCAAATATCTTAAAGTTTGAGGACACAAAACCCTTAGGGAAGGGTGCGACATCAAATTCTTCCGGGTAAGTTCTACCCTTTAAAACTAATGCACCACCCTTAGAATGGGTAATGTCTCCATAACTTGCTCGACTGTTTGCTTAAATTCCTTCTCTGGCATGGCGCTTGATGGATAATCATTTCCTTGCTCATCTCTGTTTGATGTAGCAACTTCTCTCCTTTCATTTGTGATATATATAATCTTCAGTTTTTTGACTACTAGAGAGGCTAAATGTGGCAGTTTAGACTGTCCCTGAACTGTGGCCATGGCGGTCATGGCTGCGGCCATCTCTTCCATCCATCCTTCCAGTTGGCTAACTTGCTCATCCCTTAAGTAGATATCCCTATGCAGCTCATGTACGGTGTTCTCTTCGACAAGAGGTTGAGCGTTGCACTCAGATGCAACAGCTCTGGTTTCAATGACATGGATATCCATGAAATCCTCTTCTAGGTAATCATTGAAGTCAAAATCATCATCATCATCATCATCATCAATGAAAACTCCATCTTCTCGGGCTAATTCGGAAATCTCAACCCTAAGCTTTTCGACCTTTTCTTTAATTATCGTCTCTCAGATTTTCTTAAGATCTGGAGGACCCTGTTGGACCTCCTCCACTTGTTCCTCCATCTCACTCGCAATTGCTGCGACAATGTCAGATACTCAGACTCTGACTTAATTCCGTGATCTTGCCTTGTGGGATTACTGGACTGTATCAATATAACGACATTAGGTGTCCACACTTTTTTCTTTGACGGTGATTTCTCGAGATGGAGTGTCTTAGCAGAGACATCAGCATATCAAGGAGAAGTATGCTCCCCATAGCGCAAACCAAATACAATACTCGGTAGTCTCTTCATTTTTCCTTTGGAACTTTGGGAATATCTCTATAGTGGGTGATTGGTAGAATTCTTGGACCTAGATGTGAATTGACTGGTCGACGGCTTGCGGATCTAGTGATGGTAGAATCGGTAGTAATGGCGGCGGTATTAACTCTGCTTTCCATGTGGAACCAGACAGGAATGTGTGTAGGTAAAGCTTAAATTGACTTCTGGGAGCGTCTGACAGATCTGACGTCCTTTAGAATTTCTTTCTTCATGCGAGGTGATACTGCATGTCCCACTTATTTGAGTAACTCACCAACTAAACAACCTTACTTGACAGCTAGTCTCTGAAAACTTGAACTGACTCGGGTGATCAGAGCATGCTTCTTCCACTCCTGACTATGTCCATGAAGTTATGGTAAAGTAGCGGCGATCTTTCAGATACATTTGTACCTGTTGGTATCCATTAAGGGATGGAACCTACTCCCTCACAGAAGTGGAAAGGTCTCCAACAATGCTGACTCGTCTTGATGAGGATCTTCATCAACTGTACCTCTTTAGGAGTTCGAGCTTTAGTAACCCTCCAAACCTTCGTGTTGCGGTTTCTACTTGGGGTTCAGGTTAACGATGCAGTCCTAGAACTTGATTTAATTTCAAATACTGAGGGCGGGACAGCTAACCCTTCAGTCGGGTCTTCAACAATCATAACTTCCTTTTCTTTAGATGAAATGGGAATAACAGACCTGGAAGCCGTCGGGGCTGTAGTAGTCTTGACCTCCTTACAAGAAGAAAAATCCTGAATGTAGTTCAAGTTAAACTTGGTAGACGGCTTATAAACCTCTAGAGTGGTGACTTTCATTACAACAAACGGGGCTTTCGTGAGAACGACCTCGAGATCTTCAAATCCGACTCCGAACTTAATGGTGGGAGCAACATTGCAGGCGTAGCGGGACATTGGCAGGTCGTAGGAAAAAGTGAGTGTTGGGCACATCATTGCAGTAGTTTCAAAAGAAAAAGCTCTGGGTTAGCTATTAGGCCAATCTATAGACTAGGTAAGTCCTTATTTAATTTGTGGATGTTTTAAAATTTTAGTAAAAATAGTTTGAAAGTAGAAAGATGTAATTAATATAAGGAGAATTAAAGAGCACGCGCAACACAACATAATTCAATTTAATTTGCAAATCAGCAAATCAAACTCGAAAGAGAGATGTGAAGTGTTTAGGACCCAGTGTGAGACCAATTTTACAATGCACAATGCCCAGGTAAAACTAATCCACCAACACACCTATTGGAGATCCGAAAGATTAAAAATTCGTTATTGGCCTCTTGAACCTCTCTGCTCAAAGGTGATTGTACAGACAGTCCTGAAGTCCAAAGAGTTGATCGTACTTTTTGATCCTGAAACTGCTTATATGCAACAGTATAATAATAATTCTGATTGCGTTTTTCATATATATTTCCTTATTTTGCAACAAAACCAAAAATCTTGATCTTGAAGAAAAATAAAAATTTAACTTTTAATTTATATATTATGGGATTCTACCCAAGTATATCTATCGTTATCAAGTAATATAGGAGGACTTTTTAATTAAGACCTGAATATCAAACCCTCAGAGAAGATATGCAATTCACACTTTTTGGAAAACTTTCTATTTTTTAAAAGGACAACTATTTAAACTAAAGATGTATTTGTAGTAAAGAAAGTTTAAATATTTTTGGTAATTTTAATATTTTAACAAAAACAAAACAAACTTAAAAAGATAATTTGAGTTTTTGTAGAAGAAAAACACTAAATATGAAAGTATCTTTCTCCTTATCATGAATCAGTACTAAGAATAGTAATTCTATTATGGAAGTATGCAAATTGTGTTGTGACAAATAGGAAAAAACATTCTTTACCCTTACTAGAGATGTTATAAAGAACATTGGCTAATTTAAAGTTTGAATAGTTTTGAAGACTAGCTAGGCAAGGAAGATACTAGCTCTCAATCTAGAGTTCCCTCGATTCCTTCCACCTGAGGGCTAACATCTCGTATCATAACCTATAATAATAAACCAAATTGGTGGCTCTAACCTGTCACTTTAAAGTCCTCTAACTCTACACCCTTCAATGAATATTTTCATATTTAGCACTCAATCATATGAACTACATTCTCATTCATACAACCTCATGTGATTCTTTTCAATTATTGATTGAGACAGTACTACCCCGGTTCTAACATGTTCTCACAACAAATTTTAGNTTATAGATTCTATAAACTCTAGTTATTTACCATACTAGTTTAAACTAATACAGAAAAGAATAAAAAATAAAACGCATTGGATTGTCCCATGAATCCTCAATTTTTGTTCAATCTTCTTGAATGTTGAATGAGTTGTTGAACCTATTATTCTTAAATTGCCTTTGAACAACTTATATGCATGTTACTTTAGGCCTACCTTTTGTCCTTACTAATTCTATGAGGTTAATTTTATTTACTTTTTTCTTAAGTTTATTTTCTATCATTAGTTGTACATATTTAAATAATAAATTTTCAACTATCTTAATCTTCAATCCATGTTACTCATATCATTCGTTTAATTTAAACATTTTTAATTTATTTTTATATAGTCTTTTAAACACTATCATTGTCAGGTCCCATGCCTCGAATGCGAAAAGTGGAGAGTTGGTTAGGTAGTCGATAATCATTATAAAATTATAAAAAAAATCATGACATGAATCATTTAAATCATTATGTAAATGCTAGGGTATCCCTTGGAAGAGACAATATATGACGTGAATACAGTAAAAAGTGTGTAAGAGTCGTTGCATCAACGCCCGGTTGTAATGTTAAATAAGCAATGGTTCTCACATTATGAATGAATGCAGACAAAAATGTTAGCCAATGAAACTAATACTTATCTTGGAATGTAGGTACTCTTAGAGATAAATTAATGGAATAAGTAGATAGCATGGTTCATAGGAAGATAAATATCTTACGTATTCAAAAAATTAAATGAGTTGGAGAAAAGACTGAAGAGATTAATAGCTTAGGTTTTAAATTTTAATATTCAGGTATAAATCGTAGTAGAAATCGTGTAGGTGTAATTATAAATAAGAGTTTGGAAGATGATATTGTTAAAATTAATAGAATTGGAGATAGAATTATAGCTTTAAAGATTGTTTTTCATACTAAGATTCTTACTGTTATAATTGCTTATGCCCCTAAAATTGATTTAGATATATGTTCAAAAGAAAAAAATTGTTATAACTTAAGAAGAATTTATTACTAATACAAAGTATATCACTTGAAGAAAAAATTTTTATTGAAGAAAATTTAAATGGACATATTCGTAGAGTAATAGAAGATCCTAGAAATATTAATGGTGTCCATTGTTTCAAAGTGAGTAATAAAGAATTTATTGTAATATTGGATTTTGCTTTAGCTTATGATTATATTATTGTTAATACTTTATTTAAGAAAATAAATGAGTATAATGTCACATATAATAATGGATTTAATAAACACAAATTGATTATTTTCCTAAGAGAAAAAAGGTTGTCAAGATTGTAAAAATTACAAGATCATTTCAAGTGAAATTTAAGCACTCAACATCAACTATTGGTTCTGAATTTTAAGACGATGGCTTAAAGACGAAAAATAAAATAATATATTATCACAAAATCAAATGTGGGCAACTAAAAGACAAATAAAATTATTTTTATAAGTAAACTTAAATATATTAAGATTTGGGATGTTCATAAAGAAGCTAATGCAATACGAGATAAACTATCAAACACTATTAAACGAGTTGCAAAAACGTACTTTGAGAATTAAAAGGAAAAACTTATATAAATAAAAATAGTTAGCTGTGAAATAATAATGTTCAAGAAAAGATAAAATATAAGAAATTTTGTTATAAGGTTTGATTTAAATGTAAACAACATAGAGAATTAGGAAAAATAGAAGGTGGGCCCCTAGATTATCTAAGAGAACAATCTGTGATGCTAAGACATCTACTTTTAGTTATTTTTATATAGATTAGATATCAAAGAGAGTGGAAGATATATGTATATACTAGCCAAATAAAGAGATAAAAAAAGTAAAGATTTAGTTCAAGTATTAATGATGAAAATCAAAAGTTGTTTTTCTTAGATGAAGAAATTCAACATAGGTGGGTGAGATATTTTGATAAACCCATTAGTGAAGATTTTAAAAATATGATAGGATTTAGTTATCTTCATATAGTTAATTTTTATTTTTACATCGCACTAGTAAAACGAAAGTTGAGGATGCTTTAAAGAAAATGAAAAGTGGAAAATCAATAGGACATGATGGCATACCAATAGAAGTGTGTAAATGTTTAGGTGATTTAGGAATTTCTTGGCTTACCAAATTTTTTAATATTATTTTAAAAATAAAAACAGTGTCTAGGGAGAGTAGACATAGTATTGTAGTTCCTATTCTTAAGAATAAATGAGATGCATAAGAGTGCAAATTATAGAAAAATTAAGTTAATGTGTCGTACATTAAAATAATGGGAGAGAGCAATTGAACATAGGTTAAAACATGATAAATGTATCTCAAAGTTAGTTTTGGATTTATGTCGAGCAAGTTTACTCTAGAAGTTATACATTTATTGAGAGGTTTGATGGAAAAGTCGAAGAGTGTAAGGAGGGTCTACATATGTTTTTGTTGATTTAGAAAAAAACTTATAATAAGGTACCAAAAAAAAATAATTTGGAGAGTTCTAGAAAAGAAATGTGTTGATATGCTTATATTCAAGTCATTAAAAATATTTACACTAGAGTTGTTGCTGGTCTTTGAATAGGAGGATTGACTAAGTATATTCCTATTTCAGTTGGATTGCATCATGGATCGATTTTAAGCCCATATTTTTCTAGCCTTTTGCTTTGGATGCTCTTATTGCACATTTACAAGAGGATGTACCTTGCATGATTTTCACTGATGATGTCCTTCTTGTGGATAAGACTAGGTAAAGAGTTTAGAAAAAAAATTGAATTATGGAGGTCTACATTAGAGTCTATATGCCTCTATTTGAGTAGATCTAAAATTGAATACATGAAATGCAATTTTAATAGAAGCAGATCTAGTGGTGCGGGTGTAATAATGGGTGATCAAGTCATTAAAATGTGTGAATATTTTATATATTTCGAGTCTATTATTCAAAGTTACAATGATATAGATGTGGATATTATTAATAGAATTCAAGTTGAATGTTTGAAAGTGGAGGAATGCATCATGCCTATTGCATGATGGAAAAGTAACTCTTAAATTTGAATGAAAATCTATTAAGATGGTAGTGAGACCTACAATGTTTTATGATGCAGAATGCTGCCCTATAAAAGAATAGTATAAAACTAACTTAAGTGTTGGTGAGATGAGAATACTTAGGTAGATGAGTGGCTTTACACTTAGAGATAAAATGCGAAATGAATATATCTGTGAAAGAGTTAGTGTAGCTTCAGTGGCAGACAAGATTACAGAGAGTCGTCTTGGATGGTTTGGTCACATTAAACGTCAACCATCTGAATTGTCTGTTAGGATAGTAGTTTTAGATTTGATGTTTGATAAGACAGATAGAGGTAGACCTAAAAGACTTGGGTATGTTGTGTAAAAAAAATTCTTAATCTATTAGAATTAAATGAAATTGTGACACTCAATAGGACATTATGAAGAAAATAGATTCATATAGCTAACTCGACTTTGTGGTATAAAACTTTGTTGTTGTTGTTGTTGCTTTTTTACGCAGCCTTCTATAAGTTTTAAGCCAGCCCTGAGAAGTAAACTACATGTGCACTAATACTATTGAACTTCTTTTAAATTTCTGTTAATTTATACTCTCATAATAAACATGTAAAAGTAAATAATCAAACTCTAAATGAACACATGCATACTAATACAAGATATGCCAAATGTATGTTAGAATACACAAATTAAACGTACTATAATCAAAGTAAAAATGATATAACTCAATAATATTAGCACATATTAATTTTCTGATCAAGCAATCTAAACAACTAGTGTGTGTAACCACAAGTGTCTTAATGAGTTTGTAGAAAAGATAAAGAAGAGAGTGTACATATGTTAATACTATTAAACATGTTAGCATGAATCACCCTCTCCACCTAACTTTATAGTTTGTTGATTCAAAAATTACCTAAGTCGAACTAACTATTGTTGACAAGATATATAAGGTGATATTTTCAAGGCAATGCTAACAACTAGAGAAGTACACTCAGCACTTGTAGCATGGGATTGTTCCAAATTTGTATCACCTTATAAGCTTGTAAATTATAAAACCAAGCAAATTAATAATGCTATCAAGTGAATCCTAGCTAAAAGAGTTAGGGCACAAATTTATATGTATTGAAACCAAATTAGCTTGCACTCCACAATTTTATTTGGTAGGGAAGCTCTTTTCTTTGCACCATTTGCTTTCTTATTTACTTGGTGAAACAATTGCAATGTACTCTCTACTCAATGAGCAAAATCACTACACCTCTCCTAAGGCAAGACAAATCTAAAATCCATACTTTACACAATAAAAAAATTTATGAAGTTCTCCAAAACATTGATAGTGGGCAGAGGCAAACATCAACCATTGAAACTACGCTAATCTCTAATCCAATAGATTGCAAAGATCAAATACAATGTGAGTATTGGATAGAATATGAGAGATTGAGAGAGATTCCATCAAGTGGAGTATCAATGAGAGATTGATTAATGATCCTTCAGTTTCTTCTAAGAAATGATAAACATATGAAGCACTTAAACTTTCAAAACTTAATAAGTGATATATAAAGAATGATGAAGAAAAGTTGAAGAAAGATGTAAATGCTACTCTAAAAATTACATCCAAAAGCCATCCTAATGGCTGACAAAGCTAGTAGTCTCAATGTTTTTCACACTACAAAGCTGCCGTCAGTATAACCAGAAGAGAAATAAACATACGAGGCAAAATGATATATTTGTAAATAAATAGAACTTCTAAATTTTATCATAGCTTATTGAAATCTGATATCAAGTTGCATGTAAGCATCTAAATCCAAGGGAATACAAATTAAATTAAATTTAATTAAGTAATACAAAATTACTTAAATAATCTTAATTAAATTATAATTAAAATAATAAAGCAAAGTGGAATTAGGAATCAATTCAACTAGCTAAATATATAACTAAAAAATTTAAATAAATTATTATTGAATTCATTTTCTTATTCAAGTAAACAATAATATAATTAATATAATTTTCATATATATGCAAATTTTAGTCAATTTATTGACTTATCTCATGGAATTTTTCATCATTAACGTGGTTATTAAAATCTGATTATCCTAAAAAAATACTTAGTAAGTTATTGTTGACACAAAATAAGCTTTATAACAATAAACCTACTAATGAGTCACATGTGAGTCACATAGGGTTATAGGTAAATATCCTTCCCCTTCAATTTAACAAGTAATATCAAGTGATCGGGGTTTGTAGATTATATGTGATAGATGATGTAAGAGATATCAGTTTAATGGAAGGATCATCATGTCTTTCACATACAATATACTACCACGCTCTACCTAATGCATTGCTAATAAGAAAGTGACCCAAATTAATTCAATATTAAATTTCTGTCTATCACAGGGGCATTTATAACAAATATAAAGCATAGAATTTGAAGAAAAGAAAGGGTTTCTTAATTCAATTATGATGATTTAAGTGCACGTTGTTTTATCTCATTCTTGTCCATCTTCTTTTGTAGTTCACGAAATAAAATATATTTTCTCATCCTCTCCAGATATTCGAGTGTCCGAATGTTCGCTCAAAATCTTTAATATCATAAGTTGTTGAATCCCAACAAGGATCAACACACAAATTGACGCCTATCTCTCAACTCTTTGAAAAGGAAAAAAAGTGAATACTGAAAAAGTATAATGAGCCAAATGAGAATATATATATTTAGATACAAGGAAGAACAATCTCATCAAAGAAGTTCAACAAAGAGAAGATAATCAAATTCATCTCTCTAGCAACCATGCACTCAAGGCCATGTACTCTAATACTAAATTGATAAAAGATGTAGGAGGAAAGTTTTAAATATCAGTTTTTTGAAAGGACTGCAAATCTTCCTTAGGAGAAGATCGCCAAGTGTTGCACAATATTGAAAGGCATGAAACAAAAAAATAAATTTAAATATATAAATTTGAAAAAAAAAAGCTCTGTTAAAATAGGCAAAATATATACAAGTATGATATTCAAATTTCTATAGAAGTTCTGTAAAAATAAACTTTTCTTTTTAAGTGAAAACAAATTATCCACGAGTTCTTGCTCCACATTCAAGATAAGTACTACTATTAATTTTCTTACAGCATGCAATCACTACTGCAAAATGATGGGCTAGTATAAAACTAACTTCTCAAATTGCAACTTTATCTTATTTTTCATGCTCATAATGAATCCTCAATAGCATAATATTTCATTAGTTTCATCATAAATATACTATGTTTAATGAAAATAAGCACAATTATCATTTTTTATAGAAACCATTTACTGTTGCATAGACTTAGACTGTTATCTTATTTTTCATGCTCATAATGAGTCCTCCATAGCATAATATTTTATAAGTTTTCATCATAAATAAATTAAGTTTAAAAACAAGTACTATTATCATTTGTTATAACATGCATTCACTATTGCATGATGACAGACTAGTATAAAATCAACTTGTAGAGTCGTACTTTTATCTTATTTTTGAAAATGTATATTTCACGTCTTAAAACGAGGGGTATTTTTGTTGTGATATGAAAGATTTGGGGGTTATAAATATAAAATGTAATGGCTTATGATTGCTGCTATTGTTGTATTTTCTTGAATGTTTATGCAGCTTTTGTTAAACGGCCCACATTCAACCATAATAGCAAATAAACTCTAACTACTTAAAAGTTTTATGTAATATTAAAAGTTTTGAGTGCTAGGAATGCAAATGCCCCAAAATTTATGAATTAGTTAATGTTGGTTTGCTGATCTAATCATGCCTGCTGAATGTGCCCCACCCTAATCAATTTGCAACAATGCACCCCATAAGACACACCATGTGAGCTGCTTCTATGATCTATCAACTTGCTTGGTTTCCACAGCTTTCAACTTTTCCCCCACATTATGCCTTCAATTATATCTTCAACCTCACCATAAAGTATCGTCCATAAGCTGATTTTGAGCCTGATTGCCAACTGGGAATTATGACAGCTCCTAATACCTACAAAACAAGTGAGCTGCATCAGCAGATTTAAAGTTGCATTACTTGCATGTTAGCCTGCACTAATGTCATTTTCTTAGTCAAATTACAGGCTACCATTTTGATAAATTTTAATTGTATTTGTGATTTAATGCTGGCCATGTCGAGTTAATATGACTAACATTTAATTATGCTAATGTTAGATTTTCATTAATCAGACTGTTTATATCCAAAAAATGGTTGTGCTCTTAAACAAAAAAAAATCAAATCATAGTTTGGAAAAAAAAAAAAAAGCTTAATCACAAAAGATAGAAAAATAAAATTAATGAATATGTAAAAAAGATTTACATATACATCAAAATTTGTATATATTTACTAATCTAATACGTAAGTTCTTTTCATATATAACAATTTAAGTATGCATAACAAGATATGATGATATTTTTGATGTGATATAAAGATTTGAGCGTTATAGATGCAAAACTGAATGTTTTAAGTATTAGATAAGTAAATACACGAAAAATTGTGTGGTATCATATGAATGTCCCAAATAAATAAAATGTAGATAAGTAAAACAAGGCTATAATAAATAAAATAGCTCAAACCAAAAGGTTTAATCATAGTTAATTTGTCCTAAGCATGGGTTAGACAGAGCTGTAACCTCCTTTCTCACTTAAACTTATGAGTTAATGCTGGAGATGGACGAGACAACATACAGCAATGTGGGAGCCACTCACATTACATGGCTGAATATGCTCCATAAGAAGAAGAGAAAAGAGGAGAAAAGTTATATTTTCTTTCTCCATTATAGAATGCATGATAGCTACACTGCTCTTCTTCTGGGAGCCTTCTTAGGATGTTAGGCACTCTCTGGTCATACTCTAATGGTCCACAAGATCCTATACTTTATTCACACTGCTCTTAAGCATGTGGCCTCTCTCTTTCATCATTTTTCTTTTCTGAGTTATAGAGGCTTTTCAATTTATCTGAATTGCGGATGATTAATTCAGGTTTAAGCCATAAATAGAAGTGTAAATGCGCTGAGATTAAGGGAAGCCAAAGTTTGTTTGTGTTCCACTCGTTTGATTTTTTTTTTTCCGAGATAGGCTAGTGTTTGAAATGGCTCGTGAAGAGCATGTTTGCGTTAGACTCAACTCAAAGTCAGTTGTTCATTCCAACTCATGTTTAGCTTGAAATTAAATGAAATGGTTTAAGAAACAATAAAATTTAACATTTTTAAAAATAAAATATAAAAAAATTAATATAAATGTTAAAAAAAATATTATTTATTTATTTAATTCGAGTGAAATGAGTCAAACATCATCAAAGAAAATTTTGTTTGTTTTCATGTCAAGTAAAAAAGCGAACCAAGGGAAATTCCTCGTGTTGCACTTATTGATGTGCAGTTAAAATGTGATTTTAGTGTTGTATTTTTTTACATTTCTTATGTTAGTTTTAAGCTTTTGGAAGGTGCTATTTTTTTAATTATGCAAGATATAGGTCAAAAGATTGCGGGGAGGTCAAAAGAGAAGAGATTTGGTCAGGAGTCAACCTAGCGCTCTCAGGCCTTCACCAATGCTCCAATACCACCTTTACTACATTGCGGAGAAGTTAGTAAACTAAGAAAGGAGTGTAGTCGTGCTGCCAGCTAATACACTCACGCACCTAGAGTTCGAAATTGTACCCTAGTGATAGAGCAAGCAGCACCCCCATTGCATCAATGGTAGCGTACCCGTGCTACATGGCTTAGGTGGGGAGCGTAAACACAAAAAGTGGTGATATGATCAACCACGCTCAAGGTGAGCGCATCCGGGCTAGCCCTTGTGTCAGGTGCTCAGTCCATGCATTTCTATTATTTTGCATGGTTTTTGAGTCGGTTTGGCGTAATTTATATAAAAGCTTTGAATATCCATAGTGGAGGGAGATATGAATGAGAAACATTAGAACACTGTGTTATGAGTGAATGTGAGGTGAGTTAATGCATTGAGGGGAATCATGTGATTATTGTGAGAGTGTATGCTATTTCATCTCCTGTTATTGTGAAATGTGTATAAGTGTTTAATTGCAAGTGGGAGGATTATTATGGAACGACCGAGGAACAATCTGAATTTATTGTTCTTAGCTATGTGTAAACTTTCTTTTTTGTTTGCAAAGAAAGATTTCTTGTTTCCCTTTGCAATGTGTAGTCACTAAATCACAATCTCCCTTAAGTTAGAATCTATGAAATTTAGATTTGATCCATACTTTTTATAAACTTTTACTTTCAAGTGCAAGTTGATATGCTAACTTTGTATGCTTCATTTACTTCTTATCTGACCACTTAGAATGTTAAAGTAAGTTGTAATCTAATACTGCAGAAGTAGGCTAGTGGAATAAATAGGTTAACATACACTATTTTAGGATAATATGAGTATTGCTTCTAGAAAAGTGCAATTATTTGGAGAAATATGAAAACACGGGAATTTTTTCTTGATTAAGGGAACTTAATTGTGATATGAAACACAATGCTTCAAATGAACTTGAAAGTGGTTAATGAGTAGGGTTGTTCCCAGACTATCAATTGTCATAGAGTTAAATTGATTGATATAGTTCTTAGGTTTGATTCAAGGGAGATACTTTCATATGCTTTATAACGCCTCTCTCTAAGTTAATGTAGGATTTTGAAAATTAAGATTATTCACTTTGAAAGTTCACCAAAACTTCAAAAATTCAAGTTAAACTTAGAACTATTATACTAGAACTTACCTATCATGAAAATTAACAAGTTTTCTATGGGATCGATACCCGGAGTCAGATCTATATACTACTCAACTAACACATATACTTGTGTGATCGTCGCATGCTTGACATCATATCACACAATAAGTTTTTAACACCATTATCGAAGAACATTAGATTTTCATTTTAGAAGTTTTTTTTGAAGCTTTAGAGTTTAGATTTAAAAATTGTAGTGTTTTTCATTTTTCAAAATTGTTATTTATTGTGCTTTATTGCTGAAAAATTCTTAAATAATTTGGATTTTCTTTTTTTCCTTGTTAATTGATTGCTACTGTGCGTATATCTTATCTTATAATTGTGTTAACTATTAATCTAGAGTCACTTTCTTATTAGTCCTAGGTGTGCATGTGTAGGACCTGAACTGTTGACTTAGTGCCTTTTCACAATGAAATTGAAAAAAAAAATCTAAAAAACCACAAAACTTAAAAGAAGTTATGAGCAATGAAAAACACTCAAGATCAAAAAAATCACTTTAGACCACTTAGGGATTATGAAAATCTATCTGTAGATGAAATATACCAGAGTTTAAATAATCCTACCTCTCAGGCCAACACAATTAACTTTAAACCTGCCATAATTCAGATGGTAAAAAAGAACTTGTTTGGGGATTCCCTATTGAAAACTCTAAACATCACATTGCCAACTTCTTAGAATTGTGTGTAACCTTTAGGTAGAAAGACATCTTTGATGATGTCATTAAACTAATGTTATTTCTATTTCACTTAGAGGCAAAGCTAAGATGTGGCTAAACTCTCTAGCACCAGGGTCGATATCTATTGGACTGATCTTGCCTAAAAATTTCTATATAAGTATTTCTCTCACTAAAACTGTAATACCTAGAAATGATATCACATTCTTTACCTACTTTGATGGTCACTCCACATATGAAATTTGAGAAAGATCATTTAAGGAACTACTTACATGTGACCACACCACACCTTACATGACAAGCTGATTTTTCAAATATTTTTTAACAGACCGATAGGATCCTTGAGGCTTATTATAGACGCTACAACTGAGGAGTTTTTAATTTCTAAACCACTTAAGGAGTCCAATAACTTATTAAATAAATGACTACAAATATATTTCAATGACTCTCTAAGTGATATAATTCTAGGAAGATAGCCAGTTAGCAATTCTGACTTCACAAGCGACGTCTATATCTTGGAATTTAGATGATTAAAGATTAAATTTTGCACCAGGATCATCAGTAATAGAAGAGAATACTTATGAACAACTAGTTGATCATAGTGTTCATCTATGAAGTCCATGAAATCTATAAACAAAAAACCTAATAACCCATATTCCAATACATATAAATCAAGAAGAAGAAATCACCCAAATTTTCATTAGAATAATCAAAATGTAAGAAACCAACCTTGGAGTAGCAACAAACCAGATCCTTTAGGTAACTGGAATAACCAAGGAACTAATTTTAAAACTAGACCGACTTACCCACCTAGACTTAATTCAAATTCACAATTTAAAAGAAGTTATCTTTGGAAGTAATTTTGTTGCAAATGAAAAATCAAATACAAATTCATGATGCAACCATAAATAATATGAAACACAATTAGGGTAATTAGCCAACTCATTGAGTCAGAGACCCTAAGGAATATTACTAAGCAGCATAAAGGTCAATCTAAAGGACCAAAATATGGAGCAGTTCCAAGCCACTAGGCTTAGAAGTGGAAAGAAACTTGAGAAGCCTAGTGTAGAAAAGCATAGAAGAGAAGAGCATGAGTATATGTATGAGAGATCTAGTGAAAAACTCTCACAAGACTTAGGAAATATACCTTTACTTACTATGAAAGAATAAGAGACTAAAATCACCTTTTCTTTATAACTTGATAAGACACAAACTAGGCAAACAATTCTCAAAATTTTTGGAAGTGTTAAAAAACTCACAATTAATATCCCTTTTGTTGAAGCCCATGAACAATGATACAAACAAAGTATTGTGAAGCACCATCAAATAATTCAAGTATAGATGTCATCCAAGTAGTATACAAAACAAAGTTTGTGTATCAATCCCTTAAGGAATGTGCGAATTCCCAAAGTGTTTAAATTTCTAGCCTACTGGTTTTAAGTCTAGCGTGAAAGTTTGATTGTTGGCAATTTGTGAAAGTTTTGACTGTGAGAGGTTAATCTAGCAAGTGAAATATATCTCCTTATCTAGATCCTAAAAACCCAGGTTGACAAAGTGATAATTAAAAATTGTGACTTTTAAGAACTAAATTCTTCCTTTGCCCCTCCCAATGACAATAAGGAAGCTATGACAATCAACCAGACTAGTTACATAAATATGGTGAAATTGCCAAGATTAAATATTTTTTAAATGATAGCACTAAACCATGAACAATATTCCTATTCTCCTAGCTAGTAATTTTATCCATGTTCACACCACTGCAGATTCTCCCGAGACTCATAGTTTAGAACTTTTTTTAATTATTCAATTGAACAGATTGAATGTAAATTAATATTCAAGGAAAAATAAACACCACCACAACATTGATCAAGTAAATCACATAAACAATATCAAAATCATAGAATATTTACAAATCAAATCAGGATAAAAAATGAATTAAAAAAAACTAAAGCTTTAAAACATTAACATAAACATTTTTATTCATCAAAATCAGTAAGTGCACAGTGATATTATAAAGAAAAACCCGGATTACACCCTTCATATGTGAGGCAAACTTGTGTTATGTACTCCTTCCACTGACAATCACTAATATTCTTGGAAAATCTCATCTTCCTCACAGAAATTACACTCTCACATCATCCCTTAAAGAATCACTCACTCACACAATGAAAAACCAAACTGAAAAACTAGACAAATCAATTCTTCAAATGCTCAAGAGAGGTCCCGTTCCTTTAGTCAAATTCTTCTTTTGTAGTCACGAGAGCACAGTAACTCCCTCTGTCAATTCATTGACATCATAGTCTCTGCTTGGAGCATCAGAGTGTTTCTTGTCTTGTGTCGAGCCAAAACTGGCTAGAGTGGGTGGTGCCCTAGTGCCATAATAAGAAGCACAATAATTTCGAATGAGATGCGTAGGCGCCCCATTCCTGGTGTCTTGGTGCTTTGGTGCCAATCGCTTGGATTTTAGTGTTTCCTAGTGCATGGGTGGAGCTTAGGTGCCAATCAAAGCAAATTGGTATTTTTGTCTTGGTGGCTCTATTGGACTCATTTTTAAAATGGAAACCTTCGATTTTGCTTCAATGTCTGCTCATGCATCTTTCGAGATTTTATAAGTACGTGTATTCTACAGTTTTACAAAAATATTTGGAAAAATATAAATAGGAATATATAATAAAAATAATGCAAATTTAAATAATTTTTATCACATGATTTACACACATCAAATTCTCCCAAACTTACATATTACTTGCCATCAAGTAAGTTCCAAATCTAAGAGTAAAACTTAATAAAAATTAAAGAAGATTATAGACTAAGAATTTTAGTGATGTTTAATAATTTAGTAATTATTTAAATTAAGTGCACAATTCTATCCATACTAATAGAATTCTCATAGCAACCCACTAACATCCTACTATAATTCACTTTAATACTAGATCCATATGATTCTTCTTAAATTACTTTAGTGGAAAATCAATAATACATCACACTTAAAATTTGATTAGCTAAATATTTGAAAAATATTAATTATATTTTTATCAAGTTAACTAAAAAATTTAAGGCTAAATTAAGGGAACTATTAATTCTTTAACTGCTTATTAGTATCAAGTTTTAATTTAAGCTTAATCTCAAGTTTCTTCTCCTAGGTTTCTAAATTTATATCTTAGTTAAGCAAGAACATTTTTTATAAATTTTTAATTCAACCGATACTAAATAAGAATTAAATTCTTTAAGTGAGCAGTGACTAAACTTTATAGTACCGATGTGTTAATTTCATAAAAAAACATTTCTCATATTGAGAAATTAGGAAATAATGCTATAAATTAGATATTAATAAAGTTATAATTCAAGTACTAGTGAATTACTAATCCTCTTCACCCTCTCCAAACTTTCCTATCATTGAAGTTTAAGTTCTTTACTTATTATTAAAATTCATCTCTACGTTTATCTTCCTCCACCTATATAATTTATATAAACTTTAATTTAAATCCTGATTTTAACTTAAAAGGGCATATATCACATTTACTCCCTTACCCCAAACTTATTTGTACTACTAAACATGTAAGAAAAATCAAGTAGGGAAATTAACGAAGTAAGGAAATAATTAAAATTACATGGTAACTAAACACAATGTAGACATGCAAGATTAAAACACAATATATCACCGAAGAAAACATCACATACACATGTTATGGAAAGAATAGGTGGATAAATTGTCAACAATAATCAAATCCAAAATTGCAGTCTGCTGGCACAAACCATATGAGGCCTATGTACAAACTAAATATTTAATATACTACCTAACCCAAAAAATCCATAACACATGAATATCTTCTCTCTCTCTCTCTCTCTCTATCTATCTATCTATCTATCTATCTCTTCTACTCATCACCTTCCTCCTCAGAATCCACCTCCTGACATGACTCATAAGATTAGGCCATAGGGAATTACATTGAATTAGGCCAAATATTCTTTCCCTCACGACAATAAAGTTCCATCTGAGCAGCATTGAACTGGGCTAAACACCTAGAAATTGATGCTATTGTTGGGCTGCAAATTGTTGTGGTTGTTGATATATCTAATGTAGTCCCATTGCATGAAGTTCAAGTCCCGAGTAAGTGCATCTAGACTCACGTGTATGGCAGTGAATACAACAAATGCCTTCTGTTAAGTCTGAGAAGTATTAGGCTATGAAGAATTTGGTTGAGAAGAATTGGGACAGTAATGACTCATAAGCTTTTCAAAAGCCCTCTTATTATGCCCATGTATGGATTTCTTTGTTATCAGCCTCAAAGGGGAAGCTGCTCCGCTAGTTCTAATATTTGGCCCAGACTCTCACACATAAGGCAAATATCAATATCGAGTGCCCCAATCCAATAATAGATTCTCCTCTTAGAGTGTTGAAAATCAGGTGTGGATGAGCTAACCTATGATAATGGGTTTCTCTACCTGAATACAATAATTCAATACCGCCATCTCTCTTGTGACCTCACATAGGTTTGTGGTAGACATGAAGTAATGCCACACTCTATATTTTGCATTCAGAGCACCAACGAAGAAGTTTACTTTTTCTTGTTCTCTCATTGTCCACTCATCTTGCCCATCAATAGAGTTTAATAATTTCAGAATGAGCAGACTCAGAATATCAGAACCCTAAAACAATAAACCAAGTTGGGGCTTTAACCTGTCACTTTAAAGTCCTCTAACTCTACACCTTTCAATAAATATTTCCCTATTTATTTGCACTCAAACATATGAACTACATTCTCATTCAAACAGCCTCATGTGATACTTTCCAATTGTTGAATGAGACAATATCAGCCCAGTTCTTACATGTTCTCACAACAAATTTTAACATATGGATTGACCAAATCAAGAAGTAAATGAAGTGCATAGATTTAAATCATCACAACTTCTTCCAACATTAAAGATCAATACTCTCCACAACTTCCATCCAAAACTTAATTACTTATCATTTTAAGAAAAAACATAAAGAAAACTACTCAGAATCCATGAAGAAAACAAAACCACACTATAGTTTAAAAGTTGAAATCAATGTCAAACATTCAACAAGTCTCAATTAAAACTAAAGTTTGTCTAAAATAAACGATACAAACTTATCTCAAGTCCTCCACTAAACTCTTGAAGTTCTTTTGAATCTCTTCTCTTTTACAACACTCTCAAAATAAAACTAAAATAAAAAGGATAAATATGTGATGCCTGAAAATCTCTTCAACTAACTNGATTTAAATCATCACAACTTCTTCCAACATTAAAGATCAATACTCTCCACAATTTCCATCCAAAAGTTAATTACTTATCATTTTAAGAAGAAAGATTAAAGAAAACTACTCAGTATTCATGGAGAAAATAAAACCACGCTTTAGTTTAAAAGTAGAAATCATTGTCAAACCAACAACAAGTCTCAATTAAAACCAAATGTAGTCTCAAAGCAAAAAGATATAAAATTTATCTCAAGTTCTCCACCAAACTCTTGAAGTTCCTTTGAATCTCTTCTATTTACATTCGCTCAAAATATACTAACAAAAAGGATAAAATAAAAGTAAAAGTGATGCCTAAAAATCTCTCGAACTAACTCCCCAAATTGATGAACTTTCAAAACTTTCCAAGTATTTTCAGGACTATTTTCAAAGTCTTCTCTTCTTTCTTTTATAGTTTTCCAAGAGGTGCCTTGAAAATTCTTTAAAATGTGTCCCAATTCGATGTATTTCCTAAAGAGATGCATCCTTTCGTGATAATTTTCGTCCATGGTGGTTATATCCACCTATTAAGCCAATGGGTGCCTAAAAAACCTCTTTAAAATTCCCAAAAACCTACTTTACTCGTTTAGTAACTGCCACTGACGTTTAAGCGTGGGACCTCTAGCGCTTAGGCGCGGCCTTCTCTGTTTAACCGGCGCTTAAGCGCCGAATGCGGCGCTTAGGCGCCAAAACTCATTTGCACATTTTTCACATTTTTACTCCAAATTTGATCATTTTTCACTTCTTTAAGCATTTTCCACCTTTTTATTTGTATCTTCAAGAAAANACTAACTCCCCAATTTTAGAACTTTCAAAACTTTCCAAGTACTTTCAGGACCCCACACCTTTTCGGACCTTTTTAGGACTCTTCTCAAAGTCTTCTCTTCCTTCTTTTATAATTTTCCAAGAGGTGCCTTGGTATCTCAAAATAAAACTAAAACAAAAACACACTATAGTTTAAAAGTTGACACTACTTTATTTCAGCTCGTCTGTTGCCGACGAATCATCTTAGTGAAGCTACGAGGTAGAGAGCAATGTTGAATTATTTGTATTCAGCAGTGCAAGCCTATCAACTTTGGAGCTTTGATTTGTCAAACTATCATCAGTTCTGCTACTGCTGCTACTACTACAGGTTTGGGATTTTCTTCCTTAATCTTTTCTTTATGTGAGCAAGCTGGAGTTAGATATGATAGTTGGGAAGAAGTGCTGCTACCTCCAAAACTGATTACAAGTTTGAATGTGAAATCATAGTCTGAACACTCTATTTGTGGTTGGAGAGGAGGATTTTCAAGAAGTTATGGAATGTCAACGTTTGCTGCATCCACCTCCGCTGCTTCTACATCTAGACCATCTACTTCGAAACCATCTACATCCGGAGGTCAACCTACTGAATCTCAGGATCAAGTATTGCAGAAGTCAATGAAAAATAATAATTTTACCGCAGATAAGGTACGAATTTTAGAAAATTTAGTAGATCATATTGATGGATATGTCAGAATACATAGTGATTATGAGGAGAAATTTCCATTCATCTTTGGAGAGCCTTATTAGGGGTAACCAAGGAGTTGAATTCCCTTCATATCCAAAATATCATGATTATGAGCCTATAAATTTTTGGGACAACAGTGATACGAATGATGATGAGGAGGAGGACTAAGTTATTTTTTTGTTTGTAATATGTGATGTACATTGTGGTGTGAACTTGTTACATTTGAGTTTGGGTACTTGTTGGACTATGTGATGTTTTAGACTTTTTGTTTAATAGTTTTGTTGGTATTGTGTTTTAAATTCTAGGGTAGTATTTTTTGTTGTGTATTGTGTTTTAGTTAACTAGGAATGAACATATTTCTATGTCTAATGAAAGTTGAAAATCCTGCTAGCTTTAATTTTAAACTTTAATTTCAGAAATTTGCTACCACATATTTTCTTTTATCTAGTTAGTGTGTTTGTTTGTTTTTATGTCTTATCCACTATTTAGAAGTCTAATTAATCTCTATATGTTAAAAAGTAAGAAATTTGATCAAAAATTAATTTTACTCATGTTTTTAGTTTTGTACTTGTATAATTAGGGTATAAAAATTCTTGTAAGAGTGTATTTCATTTTTCATTCTTGCTTATATATATCTGCCATTAAACTGTTTAATCTTGCTAAAAATTTAAGTTTGGGGGGAGTAAAAAATATTTTCAAAACTTCAATTTTATTTGTTCTCAAATGTTCTACAACTGAATTTGATTTGAAAAGAAAAAAAAATCATGTATATGAAGTTATATTAGGGAAGTAAAATTTTGATTATAGAAATGAGTCAGAAAATNAAAAACACAAAAATACCTTCCATTAAAGCACAATATCTCAAAAATAGGTATAAAAATGTGTCTAAAAATACTGTATATTTTCGCTGTATCAGTTTTTTAGTATGTTTTGTATGTCGAGGAGCCGCTACCCATCCGATGTGAAAGACTCGCTCTCTGTCTGATGGTTTAACTTGAGCTTCAGAGCATTGAGACTTTCCCATACAAAATAACCACCCTTTGTAGACCTATTTCCCTAGAATTATGATAATAAATGTGAAACTTCTTTTATCGAGAGTATTCTTGAGTACCTCCCAAAATGTATTTAACTAGTAGATATATGCTCCTTTGGAAGACTCTTGACCCCAAAAGAAAAATGTTCTATTTGGTTCTCTGGTTATGGGTGGCCTCCTTGATGCCACTTTTCGAATTATTTTGATCTGATTTTGTTTGGACGTATACTCAACCCATCATACGAGAATTGCTCATGTATAAGCCTTTCGTCTCTTTTTTGTTTAATTATTTGTCCAATTGTTGTCATATGTTCTTTTTTCTTTTCAATTCCTATCCTCTTTGAATCATTTATATGATTTGAAGGGAGATTTATCCGAATAGGGGAATTATATAATGACACATAAATAGACAAGTTGATAACTTCGAGTTGTTAAAATGAATTGAGTGAAACAATTACTATTCATTACGTGCAGAATTTAAGGCAATTATTTCTTAAATTCTATTTTCTACATTTATCCAGTTTACATCAATACTTTGTGAGCTAAAATTCATATTAATGCAAAGTTGATAATGCTGCAAGACGTCCAATTTGTAAAACACCCTAAAGGGCTAGCCAAGGGACTTTCTTTATCATGAACTCAAGTCTTGTAGCTTAGGTTGGAAAAAAAATCAGTGATGGTTACCTTCCTCGTAGCAACAAGCTCTATGAAAGGTACGACAACAAGCATATCGGAAAGGAGTCTTGGTGGCCACCTCCCATAGATAGGGAATCCAACCATAGACGGAGGTCTCACCAAGCCATGGATACATATCGGCCGCAACATAAGGAACCAGGTCAAATTAAAATAATCTACCACGATGCCATGATCATCTGGTAGGTCCCACAATCTAAAATTCTTGTCTCTAAAGTTGACACGGATAAAGCTCTCGAGATGGTTTCCTACCCAACAACGATAAGTTTCGCTAAGGGTATGGTGCAAATCACCTCAGTAGCTAATCTACGACTACCCCTACGAAGGCAACGACAAGATCCACTTAAGACCTGACGAAATGTGTTGCCCGACCGAGGCGATGGCTTGGTTGAACAAATGAGATACAATCATTGTAAAACTTATGTCGGGCGATAAATACTTAAAAAATGACTAACGATCTTTCCAAAGATCTGAGTCATTGGCCAACACCAATATTCATCATAAGCAACTTTCACAAGCAAATAGTATAGCAATGGTGAGTCAAGCTAGGCGAACAACAATACTGACCAATGAGTTGATTCTGAGAAAATGTTTCATAGATGGCAAGAAAACGTAAATGGTGCCAAATTAGGCACAAAAACACCTAAAACAGATAGTATCATCTATGCTTCATGTGATAATATTCTTTGTTTTTAAAACTCCCATGTCCTTATCGCAGTTGTCTCTATCAAGGAAAAAGAAAATTGATAATATAATATGTCCACCTATAAATGATCTGCATGAATCTCGAGACAATTTAATATTTCATATAAAAAGGCTGATGACGAAAAGTTACAAATTACTCTCCCTTTTTATGAAGGGCAATGATGTAACTTTATGTTTCTATCTTCTATAAATAAGATGACTCCATATATTAGGTGCTTTTATTGGTTCCCCTTATTTGTAACCCAATTATTCAATGAAAAAAAGGGTCTAAGAACTCTGGGAATACCCCATTCGTCCTTAAGGGGTAAATCTTTCCCTTCTATGGTCTTCAGGCTCTGTCTCTTGGGCATGAGTGGACAAACCTTAATTCGACCTCCAAGCTTATAATCTCTCTAGCAAGAGGAAAGCTCTGCCACCAATGTGAGATTCTCAAGGCTCTCTCCTGCCTTCTCATCATCCATCAACCAATAATATATTCTATTTTTGAACAAATATCTGCGGTTTGGTTTAAATGATTTCTTATTTAGAAGATTTACAAACATACCACTCAATTCTTATGTATTAATATATCTTTTTTCCAAACAAAACATCTTATCTATGCACGAAAAGGTTTATTTCACTTTTAAAAATTAAAATGATGATATTTTTTGTGATTTGAATAGTTTGGATGGTATAAATGTAAGAATTGAAGTTTAGATGTTAGAAAAGTAAATACATAAATATTGGGTGGTATGTATGTAAATGCTTAAACCAAGGTTATTAAAAGGAAAAGTTATTTCATTCGGAGACCGCAAGCAGAGTTGCAAGTGATGTCTGATCTCCACCGTCGATCAAAATATTAAAAAAAAAAGTTAAAAATGGGGCCCACCAAAATACATCTTTGTAGTAATCAACGGTGTAGATCGGACACCGCATTCATCTCTGAGTGCGGTGTCTGTATGGAATAATTTTTTCCATTAAAGGGGAATTAAAGAGATTATTTTAAAAAATAAAAAGTAAGAAAATATTATTTATCCTTTGAAAAATAGTTCTCACATTCGACCAACACAGTTTGGCTAAAAAAAATTCCTTAATATTATTTATGACGTAATGCCATAACTTTCTCCTCAATAACAACGTTATAAAACATCTGTATATACAATTAATATAATATTTTCAAAAATAATTATGATTTTTAGAGAATAAAATCACATCAGCATCAAATAAAATAAAAAATTTTCAATTATATAACATACCGCGCATCCACTGTTTCCATGGAAAAAAATTGCGTACGTAAGACGCACACAGCGCTGCGTACGTTTTCGAGGTTATACCGAGAGTATAAGGGGGTTATACTCATGTAGTATTCCACACTTCTGTTTTCATATATTAAGAACTTATTTGTAGGTTACAAGTATGTTACACTATGTTACATGGATGTTACAAGGGGTTGTAACGCGGATATAACCCCCTCCTCTTATACTCTTGATATAACCTCAAAAACGTATGCAGCGCTGCGTGCTTCTTACGCACGCAAATTTTTTCCGCTCCCCAGCCTCTTCTATGATTCTATCACAATGAAAGCGTCTGTTTAACATTTTATTCATGAATCAAAACAATTTATTTACGATAATAGAACATCATTATTAAATAAAGTAAAATATTTTATTAATTTTGAGGGCTAAACAAAGAATTAGAAATTTAAAGAGATCACCAGATATACATGAGTTTCATTTTCATAAGACCAACAAATCAAACACATAAGATAGATGACAATTAGCTCAATTGATAAAAAACTTTGGAGTTACTAACAACATTTTCAAAGAGTCATTATATGATATTGACATATTGCACTATTATGTAACACTAATCTTTAATTAAATAATTATATCCTAAGCCTAATTTAAAAGATAGTAACATGGGGACAACTTGGTAGCAACCTTTCCCGGTGGGCCATGTTGTTGGCACATAGTAGGGCTTACGGGCTCGGAACGGATGTATCATTAGCTTACTATTTTAGCACAGTAATTAATTGATTGGATGGTCACATATATTTTACTTGCATTATGTGCCATTGTTTGGGCTAAAGTGAAATGTCACATTTATGAGGTGTGCATTGATCATCATTTACCTTTGAGATGTTTTTATGTTATGTTGTTTCACATAAGATTATTGAAATCCATAAATTGTTATGCATATATGTTATGTATGGTCATAAGTTTTGGAGTTGCATCTTTGCATGTCAATATATCATACACTCTATTTTAATTTATATTTTGAAGAAAAAAAAAACTTGTTGAAAATAAACTAAATTCCGAAATAGGTAAAATCATTTCTTTAGCACAAGTATTCAAATGTCAAATTGAATTACTTCTCATAGATTGACATTCGTACTAAGAAATCTAGAACTAGTATAGTTAGTTATAATTTCACTAGAAAGAGAGCATAAGTGTGGATGTAATATTAAGTTTGATACATCAACAGTACGACAATCTCAATCTTAAGGCATCATTCGCTGCCAACAGTTTAATAACGGTTATTTATAGTATGTTGTGATATTGATTTAAATTGTTACAGTAGTAGTCGATGGTTTAACTAATAGAATAATAACTAGTGATTTTAATTGTTGCTATATAGTAGTTCAAAGTGTCGATCTAATTTCGTATGGTAGTCAAAGAAATTGACCCCTTCCCACTTTTTGAACCCTTCACCAATTTTTTATATTTTCGTTTGACCTAATTGACACTCACTAAAGCCAAACTTTTTGTCTTAACATTAAACCACGAAGATTATTCTCTCCACACTCAATGTTTCTCCTCTTGATATCTATTATTAGTAATTTATTTAAGAATTCTTTAGTTGACAATAAAAGGAATACAATAAAATCTTTTCGCAAGGGTTTTGTAAATTCAGATTTTTTGTTAAAAGAACTTTAAATGTACTTCTCTAGTTTCATTTTGTTGTATTTGAAATTTGCTGGATTTTGGGCGTATTTTAAATACACTATTTTGTGTAAATTTTTGCTTGATACACCACCGTCTGCCACTACCAACAACCTAATGGTGTCAACCTCCTGCCACCCACTGCACCCTTGTCATCGCTATTTGCCTCCATTGATAAAGATTGTTTGTATTGAATTCATTTTCTTGTTCAACCTAGATACTAAAAATGAAAAAATCCTACATTTATCTTACACTAAACATGACAACTCCAAAGTATTTCAAATACAATACATTCCCTTTACACCTAAGTTTCTTTTATGTCAACCAAACAAACCCTTATAAAAGAGTTATATAGTATCATTTTGGTTAATTTAACTAAGTACAACACAATTTTTATGTCTTCCTATATCTAACACCTAAAATTTCATTTATATGTATAGCACTCAGATCTTTGACATCACATAAGAAATATCACAATTATAAACTTTTTAAAATTAAAATACTTCTTTCTATTTTATTATAGTGTAAATGTCAAACCATAGGCGATCAATGTGTAAATAAATAAGAATTGCGTGGTATGTGGTATGTATACAAATTTTCCAAAATTTAAATTAGTAATTACAACATTCTTAGCAAATATGAGTAAAGTATCTTGTAATATTATATATTAACTTGACTATTAGTTGTGGCTAAAATTATTTTTGATGAAATATATATACATATATAACAACATTCCTACAAACAATAGACATATTATTTTATAAAAAATGACTATAAAATCAATAATATGGCCACAAGTAATTGTCATTTTTCATATTATTATAAGAAAATGATTTAATTTATACATTTATAATTCTATTAAATAAATGTAATTATAGCTTTGTACCATATGAAACATTACACAAATTGATGGTCATTCTGACAGTAACACAATATTTAAAGTACAAAAACCATCAACCAAATGTCTTCATTAGTTGATAAATAGAATCATCACTATTTTCATTAAAGTACAATTAAATTATAATTTAATTATATTTTATAATTTAAAATTATTCGATTTTATCACCTTACTTTGCGTGATGTCATATTATTCCAGACGCCTGAGACAAAAACTGGGATTTTTAAAAGCAGAGATATTGTTTATTGAGATTTGTGGCCAATATTCAGATCCAGATCAAGACCGCTTGAGATTGTTATAAATATAAATATCAACTTTTAAGTGTAAGATATATATGAATAAATAAACATTTATGTGGCAAGGACGTAAAATTTCTATTTTCTTATGGAGGAATTATTGCGTACGGACACCGCATGCATCTCTGCATGCGGTGTCCGATTCTGACCGTAGATCACGGTGATCTAAGGTCATGATTATTTCAGTTTTTTCTTTTAAAAAAAAATTTATGTGGGGCCCACCGAAATACATCATGATCGGACACCGCACGGTGTCCGATCCGTATGGAATAATTTTTCCTTCTTATGGCCGAATTGTTTTATGCCAATAGTTTGCGTGAAAATATACCCATTAATTTACGATAAAATATTAGGTTAGGACTCATACGGATCATCCGGAGTCCGATAAAGAGACGACACGTGTACAGTGGACCCATCACAATATACTGTGATTGGTCCACTTAACACGTGTCGGGGTCCACAATACACTGTGATTGATCCACTTTACACGTGTCTCTCCCCTATAAAACTTCGGATGCATCTGAAGTCCTGACCTAATATTAATTTACACGATTTTTTTCCTGAAACATTATGTGAACATGCAAACAAAGACTTGGAAATGTATTGGGGACAAGCGTGCAAAGCAACAAAGCAAATTAATATGAAAGCAAAGTTGTAAGCTTTCAGAACAAAAGCTTTTGCAGCGACCAATGTTGACTTTGTGGAGATTTACAAATTGCTTTGCATTTAAATTTTTTTTTTTTTTTTTTTACAAAATCAGCCTATAAAAAAATTAACAAAATCCATAAAATTTGGGCATAAAAGGAGATAATAATGATTATTTGGGATATAATGGAGGAAGATATGAATTGTCTATCATTTAAATAAGAGCAATGAGTGAAATAATTTGAACTATAAATATATTTTTTGCTTTATTAACTAATTATTATTATGCCTTACATGATTAATATATTCATTTAAAAATTATTCTTTTTAATTTGTTTTTGTAATCATGTTAATAATGAAAGGTTGTTGTTAGAAATTTGTCTGAATTTTGTAAGAGGAAAAAAAATTTTTGTGTGCTTCTGAAAAAATCACAATACAAAATAGAAAAAGATAATACATGAAAATGGTATCTCATAAAAAAAAATTCTCTCTATCTAAAATATGAATGAAAGAAAAAAGGACAATCGTAATATTATAATTTATCATACATGTTTCTCTCTACCACCTAGGGCATTATCTATGTTGTATGATTGTATGGTCAGAAGAGTAATAATTTGGAGCTTGTTGAGTTCTATCTCGTAAATGATTATATTGCCCATGATGATTCTCAAGCACGTCCTCACTTCAGGTACGATGGATTGATGTATAGGTTATGTCATGAACTAGTGCTGCTACTACGATGTTGAAGTGACAGTAGACCCCCAAACTATTACTCATGAAATGTTATTGTGCCAGTAGCCCACCAAAATTGTTGCTCCTCGGAATGTGGTGGTGGAGAAAGAGCATCTAAAAATACTCTTAATATTTTGATGTCGGTGGCCCGTTATCTTATCACTCAAGGAATTACTTATTTGAAAAACATTAGAGGAGTAATTTGGTATGGATGTTTAATGAAGTCTCAATGTGGTCGTCCCTCCTACAAGTCATATGATGGCTAGCCCTGAAATGTTGGAGGGGAGAATCGTGTAGGTTAAAAATTTGGAAGCAAACTAGGTAGACGATTTTTTCTTAGGGCTTGCACCACTATCCTCAATCAAGTCATGATATGCTAGTTTCAACTCCAATCCCTCTAAATTGACTGATAATCAACATATCCATTACATCTACTTTATGGAATGTATCAACCATAGGGTCTTGAGGATACTTCATTGATTTTAAAATATTAATAATAATCTGTTTTTAATTTAGCCTTAAAATAAGTTCCCTTTAATGAACATAAATCATGACCCTTCTAATGGCTGAAAATTGTATACATAGTATAATTGAGATTTACTTATCCTCTTCCAGATTTAAAACTATAAATCCTATCAAGAAGATAAATTTATTCATCTTAATTAGCACATCTTCTTTAACCCCCTAAGATAGGTCAAAGAATGGTCAGCTACTTGAAGTGTTACAATAGTAGGTTGAACCTCTCCTAAACCTTGGACTCTTAAAGATCAGTAAAATCATGAGGTTAATCATGGATTCTAAGTCGCACAAAACTTACTTACATATAAACGGATGGGATTTGAGTTAGAGCGATTTACCAAATTATGTAAATACAAGTTTAGTAAATCTTTGAAGTTTTAAATCTAAAAAATGTGGCAATGAATTTAGCTAGTAAAAAAAGTTAAATCTTGTGAAAACTTTTACAAGAATTTAAAAGTCTATTAGCTAGGTTTGTTAGAATATAAAATTACAAATAAACTTTTAATTTTTTATTACTATGATTAAAAATATTATTAACTTTATTTAAATTCAATTTAAATTTTATGTCTATTATTCTAATTAATAATTAAGTATTCAGTAAAGTAGTTAATTATTTATTAAATTTATTAAAATAAATATTTATTTAGCAAGCGCTTAATACTTATAATTAATAAAATATGTTTTAATTAATTTTACAAATAATAATTCCTTATAAATTTAATATTTATTTTATTTTTATTATTTAATTATTGAATATTTATGTATAAATTTATCTTATTATAATTAAACTGACAACATAATAATTATTTTTATTATTAATCAATTAAACTAAAAACATAACCCCCCTCTCCTCATTTAACACAAAATCATTGTTTTTGTGACCAAAATCTCGTCATACAATCATGATTAGAGCTGATTGACGTGTAAAAAGACCACTGAAACTCTCATCTCTCTTCTCCTTCCGCTTCACTTATACGTAAAACTATTTAGGATGGTGAGCTAATTCTCTCCATTCTTTCTCATTGCTTCTTCGATTTACTAAATTAGCCAAAGAGGAGAGTTGAGTAAATCCAAGATCTATGATAGAAATCCATAAAATTCGAATTCAGTCTCACAAGATTTAGCCTAAATCCATGTTAAATCCTGATCTATTGCCAGACAACCCCTTAGTGTCCTAAAGTCGACTCTCATGATTAAGCTGTCATGGGACTTTGTTCATACTCTTCATGCAATGTCACAATTTCTTGCTTTTTATATGGGTTTAAAAAGCATAATTAATTAAATAATATGAGATAATTGTTGTGCTTCACAAACAATGAAACGATACCTTTCACATCTTATCGTTTAAATTAGTTTAATGAATGCATGCTTTCCCNAGAATTTAAAAGTCTATTAGCTAGGTTTGTTAGAATATAAAATTACAAATAAACTTTTAATATTTTTTTACTGTGATTAAAAATATTATTAGCTTTATTTAAATTCAATTTAAATTTTAGGTCTATTATTCTAATTAATAATTAAGTATTCAGTAAATTAGTTAATTATTTATTAAATTTATTAAAATAAATATTTATTAAGCAAGAGCTTAATACTTATAATTAATAAAATATGTTTTAATTAATTTTACAAATAATAATTACTTATAAATTTAATATTTATTTTATTTTTCTTATTTAATTATTGAATATTTATGTATAAGTTTATCTTATTATAATTAAACTGACAACATAATAATTATTTTTATTATTAATCAATTAAATTAAAAACATAACCCTCCGTCTCCTCATTTAACACAAAATCATTGTTTTTGTGACCAAAACCTCGTGATACAATGATGATTAGAGCTGATTGAAGCGTAAAAAGACCATTGAAACTCCCATCTCTCTTCTCCTTCCGCTTCACTTATACGTAAAACTATTTAGGATGATGAACCTATTCTCTCCATTCTTTCTCATTGCTTCTCCGATTTACTAAATTAGCCAAACATTAGAGTTGAGTAAATCCAAGATCTATGATAGAAATCCATGAAATTCGGATTTATCAAATATGTGACTTCATTTTTTTCAAATTGACAGTCTCACAAGATTTAGCCTAAATCCATGTTAAATCCTGGTCTTATCTATTGCCAGACAACCCCTTAGTGTCCTAAAGTTGACTCTCATGATTAAGCTGTCATGGGAGTTCGTTCATACTCCTCATGCAATGTCACAATTTCTTGCTTTTTATATGAGTTTAATTTATCTTAATTAAATAATATGAGATAATTGTTGTGCTTCACAAACAATGAAACGATACCTTTCATATCTTATCGTTTAAATTAATTTAATCAATGCATGCTTTCCTNTTAAGCTGTCATGGGAGTTCGTTCATACTCCTCATGCAATGTCACAATTTCTTGCTTTTTATATGAGTTTAAAAAACATAATTGATTTTGTATTTATTTTATCTTTATTAAATAATATGAGATAATTGTTGTGCTTCACAAACAATGAAACGATAGCTTTCACATCTTATCNTGCCTTCCCCATTAGTTCTCTCTCCCATCACTTTCTCGCTTTATCATATTATCTATCTTAGATTTTTCTTTTGACTATGTATATGTAATCTTCGAACTGAATGATTATATTATCAATAAGAAAAGTGAGCATCAAAGNCCATCACTTTCTCGCTTTATCATATTATCTATCTTAGATTTTTCTTTTGACTATGTATATGTAATCTTCGAATTGAATGATTAGATTATCAATAAGAAAAGTTAGCATCAAATTTTGAAGCACCTGACACGCTTAATTTTGACCTCACATAAATAATTTAACTGTTTTTTTTATTGGCCACTTCTTTTCATGTGGNTATCTTAAATTTTTTTTGCTTTCCATAATATAAATAAATGTCTTAAAAATAGAATGATTGGGGAAG
This sequence comes from Phalaenopsis hybrid cultivar, assembly GCA_002079205.1. NCBI lineage: Eukaryota > Viridiplantae > Streptophyta > Magnoliopsida > Asparagales > Orchidaceae > Phalaenopsis > Phalaenopsis hybrid cultivar. The sequence goes on along the minus strand of JXCR01142744.1, from coordinate 35,308 downwards.
GAATTGTTCCAAATTTTGATTTGTGATATGCCGAGTTAATTATTTCTAGCTACATGCATGTAATTTTTTATACTGTTTGGTGGATACGCCTAAGGAACAAAGCGTGAAAGGTGGAAGAGAGCAGAGAGTTTGGTAATGAACAGTAAAATTGCGTAATATTTATTGATGAAATGAGCCTTATTTATACGAATGATGGATGAATAATTACATTCTAGACCCTTTAAAACATAGGTACATTGGGAGCATTTTGGTCAATACATAACTATAGAGTCGAAAATAACATCTATAGAATGCGGCTAGGAGCCTGGGATGGCACCCAGCTGGATTTTTGGGTCGGGCAGTTACACACTGGGAGCCTGAGGGAATGACCAGATAGGCCATTACCAGGAGGCTATGGCCGAAGGTTGGACCGAGAGGCCCCAACCTACTGTTTTTGATTTGGGCAGTTTTCATCATTTGCCCGAATTGGTTGAAGAATGCCAACGGATTCATTTGCATGAGTTTTATGTCAATAGACTTTAGGGGGGCTGCCCAATTTCTATCCATTTTGGGATTATTTTTCTTCCGGCCCACAGGATCTGGCGTGGTAGACAAACTAACCCTAGTGGGTTTCGGACTGTCGTGTCATCTTTTTTGTTGGATGTCAGATCTCTTTAAGATTCGTGCTGACACATTTTTTATGTACATATGTAAGTTTTTCAATTCTCTTGCTCTTTCATATCACCAGTAGTGATAAGGACGAGGGCATCTTAATTTTAAAAAAAATGTTCATATTCATGATTATTAAATGTACAATAATTGAAAGCTCCTAAAATTTTATGGGAAAACCCCTAAAAGTAGGGAGAATATTATAAATAATGTATCTTATCTTAGTCTTCTTCGAGTGGGAGATCTTTCCTTTTTTTTTTTGTCGGTGATCATGGAGAGTTGCCCTCTCTCCAAGTCAATTAAGTTCAGAGAGATGTGATATCGCTTCCAGGTCCAACTACACTTTGAGGCTCATGCAAGTGCACATGTCATATCAGTAATATCAAACTTTTGAGTATGGAATGTCAATCCCACAGAGAACGAGGTGATTACAAAATCGGAAAACTTCTAGCCTACTGATTCATTCCTATCCTAAAATGTAGCCTGTGTTAGAGTCCTACAAATTAATCCTAAAGTATCTAAAAAAAGTGAAAAGTGTAAATCCTACAGAAATCCTACTTAACTAGAGTTGAATTGATGAATATCAGCTTCTAATGGTACCCTCCCTAGTAATGATGTAAGTAGAGTACAATAATTATAAAGTACACATTGTAAATATGGCTTCTGAGAAATAAGAGTAACTCTCTTCTTTACTTATCTTGATGGCATAAAGAAGATTATTTAAAACAACTTTAATTCCTTCAATCTCATTTTGAATCCGTCAAAGAATATTTCGCTAACATTTGCATCTTCCCACAAGACAAATCAACCCATACCCATAGTTTAATATAACTAATCTTGTTGAGTCTTCCATTGCTCACTCGAGACGTTATGGTTCACAATATATTTTAACATTTCACTTAGCTATAATGAAAATTAAACGAAGATCTGAAGGTTAATACTTACATTAAGTAATTAAAAAATAATTTTGAAACAATTTTCCACTCCTACACACCCTACTCAATCATAACAAGGTAAGGTAAAGAGTACTACTCAAAAAGAATGAAGAACATACCACAAAGCTTCATTTGAAAATAAGAAAATTCAACTAAATGATGTGTTTAAGGAAATAAAACTAATGAAACACAATTATTTATCTTTCTCTCTTTTACAAAATCTTGAAGATGCTCCATCAAATACTTCCCTAACTGTTGCTTCTGAAGTCTTTCCCTATCCTCAACTCAAGAAGAAGGAGGAGCAAAACTCTACAACACACACATTATTCTCCTTACTTTACTACTCAATTCTCCCTAAATACTCAATATAACCCTAACTTTCATCAATCCATTCTTCCTCCCATACATAGAAATTATATAAATTTACATGAATGCCACTTCATTCTTTAGCATTTGCATATCTATCACCTAAACTTCAATCTTTATATGCATACTACCCAACTTGTACTTGTTTACATATTCAACACCAAACCTCTACAGGAGGATCAGATGGTTCATATGCAGAATTCTTTATTTCTGTTGGCATTTATGCACATAACACTTAAGATGGACACATATATATGTTGGATTCTTGATTCTTATTGGTATTTGTGCCTCTTTCCCCTCTGAACAAATAATTTTTTGCTTAGTCTCTTGAATTGAGGGGATGTTTTGAGGGTGGGGCTTTATGGTTTGCCGATTTTGTATGTTGGTTTATTCACTAATTGGAGGTGTTGAATATTGCATTTTGGGCTATGTTCGAGACATATTTCATTTTCTTTTGTGAATTTAGAAAGAAGTTTCAAACAAGTTTTTTTTTTTTAAAGAAAAAAATCCGTATCGCTGGATATCGAGAATTGTTTTAAACACAATTTTGAGGCTTTAGTGGTAGCATTTTGATGTGATATCAAATATTTAGATGGTTTGAAAGCAACACTTGGGTTTTGGCCTGGGTGTATGAATGCATAGGTGTTGCAGGGCTACATATGTAATTGTCGCATTGGTTGGGACTCGTTTCGACTTGTTTGAAAGGCAGTTGGGAAATGATACCTTTTGGGTTGATACGTTCGCAAAATTGGAGAAAATGATACCCTTATTGGGTTGATTCGTGAATCGTTGAGCTGCATTTTTCGGTCTTTTCATCAATCGTTTTAAACGTTGCTTTGAGGATTGCTTTACCCTTTACCCTTTTGATCTTTTGAGTAAATCAATTCCTCCTCTCTCTCATCCCCATTTTTATTTTTTTTCCTTGCTTCTTGGTTCGGTTTTCTGTGTTTATGTCCGATACATAAGTGCTCACGTATAGTCTTTGGCTATATGTGAAACCATCAAATAAGGTCACAAGTAGGTCAGATTTATTTTGGGGCTTAGCCGGTGATGACAAAAGCGCACCGGAGATAGAGCAGAATGATATGTCATCCTACGACATCGGGAACTGATTCAGGAACGCATCAGGGTCTGATTCAAGAACCCGTTGAGCTGTAGGATGACAGTATCATTCACTGACACAAGACTAGCGGAATTTGACCCGAACCTTCTTAGGTTGTTGGTAACTTTATGCCCGACAGCGCGATCGACTCGTGGACAACTACTTTTCAAAATTGATAAAAAATTTTTTTGATAAGAACAGATACACCGTTTTTTAAAACAAAAATACATTTTTTGCTACAAACAAAATTGATACAACCCACTTTTTGCATGTTTGAAACTTATGTGGATGCTGAAAATATAAAATTTAAATACATTTTAAACAGTTGTTCATTTGTTGATCACTTGTTTAGGCTAAGGAGTACCCTCTTGAGTTAGGATCGATAAGACACCCTTATAGTTGAGTGGCGGGCTTTATACATCCGGGTGACCGAGTAGGCTTCGACGGCCCTCGAGCACTAATATATAGTTGAGTCTAGCCCCGACCCGAGTGCTTACGGTCCCTTTTTTAGGACTTTTTCATATGTTTTTCTTGGAATTATTGGACAAAGCACTCGTGGTCTTTTCTTCTGGGATCTTCTCAAGGTTTTGATAATTTTCTTGGAATTGTCATTTTTCGATTTTTCCTGAGTTTTCCGTCGTGGGGTCATTTATCGGTTTTCTCGAGTTTCTTTCATCGTGAGTCATTTGCCGCTCTCTCTTGGGTTTTCTAGGTGGTGTGTCTTTTGTTAATACAATGCACGCTAGTTCATTTTCTTGAATTTTGTTACTACACTTATACCTGTTGTTGTCTCTTTTGCACACAATACCTTAGAATAAAGGACAATAGTCGATTTTCTAGGAGGTACCTGATAGCAGTACACTTAAAAATCTAAATATCAAACTCGATGGTGCTAAGATGAAGAGCTTGGAACTAGCATTGTGGGTATCACGACCATCTTCAACAGCAAAACATGTCTACATCAGCAAAACCTTTCCTTAGAATTAAACAACAAGTTATAGGATTTCGAGGTAGTCTGCTTAGCGCACATAAATCCTCATTTTATCTTTTAGGCATTTGCACAGTCAGGTTGTGCAATTTAAGTCATAACTCGTTCTAGGTTCCGAACGTAAACCCTCATATCTTCTAGGCGATTGACCGTGTCACACAAATATAAGCTCTAAATAATAAAACTGGCATGATGAAACGTCAAATAGCATCTTCTTGAAATTGAAGCTAAATAGTAGGATAGTTTGGGAAGCCACCGAGGTTCTCCTCAGAATCAATGGCATCCCCTAGGTCCTCTCATTTAGATTCCTCAACAATGTTCCAAATTTGTGTCTTTCCCATTTGACACTCCTTGGTCTGATCTCGTCGAAAAGTCATATCATTTTGACCACTTTGAAGATAATATTCCCTGATTTTTATTGAGATTTTTCTTAAGTGACTCCGGTCATTTAAGATGTAATTAACTATAGGTGTTTGCCCTTATAGGAAACTTTAAGAACCCAGCTTAAAATAAACTCTATCTAATTTTTCATATTAGATATAGGAACTTGTCGGTCAACATGAAGGTTCGCGAACTAAAACAAATGTCATAAACTCTTTACTTTATCTAATCGAGCCTCACTAGTAAGTAATATGTCTATTCCTCGGGATAGATGTATCACTCACGGTGTTGCACTCGTTTATTTAAACTATTATCTGTATGAGATCAGCTCGGTCACCTATTTTCAAAGTTAAGCAATTACTTTTAAAAACTATATATATTAATTAAATCAAATATATCTTTCCCAATTTGGCGACCGACAGCTTCTTACAGATAACTCCTCCAACTTTTTAGTGCTGAAACTCATCACGAATGCTTCTTCCAATAGCGCACCTCATGCTGTGGAGAGTCCCAATAGTGCGCCTCATCAAGTTTTAACTAATTTTTTTTTTTCAGACCATATTATTGAGTTATGGGAAGTTACATATGTAGGAGTGTTTTGATTTTGAAAATTATTAGTTTATTCTTGTTGTATTATGAATCTCATAATTTGAGTGAAATAGGAATACATTGTGTCACATCATGTTTCGCACACCCACAATGCCCCCATAACATTGCACCGTTAGCGTTTAAGGGTAACATTCGTTTGTATTCTTTTGTGTTGGCTTTATCTCGCTTCCTTCTACTATTTCTTGCATTTTGGTGTTGCGTTGATTTGATATCTCTGTTGAGATGGTTATAGTTGCTGGGTTGGCTTTTATTGGTTGTGATTTTATTTTGTCATTTTAGATAACCTTGGTATTGTGGGTGGTGTTTTTATTTATTGCATAGTTTCTCTTTACTTTTAGTGTTTGTGGGCTCTATGGGATTCTTTGTGGTCTCAGTGGTGGTGATTGTGTTCTGCTCTTTTGGCCATTACTATTTGTTCTTTCTTCGCTTACTTTGATTCATCAGTTTGGGTTCAGATTTGCTTTTGTTTACCTTATGTTCTCATTCTCTCTGTTGTATTTTCTTCTTCTTTTACCACTTCCTTTACTTTGGCTTCTAGCTTCTCATGGTTATTCCTCGATTGGGTGTTTCTGCTCTGTTTTAGCTTCTTGCATGTTTCTGCTAGTTCTTCTTGCGCTTTTGTCTTAGCTTCTTGTAGATTTGTGTTGGTTCTTCTTCGATTTTGGCAGCTCGGTGCACTTCTTTTTAGTGTGTTTTATTATTTCTTTTAAGAACTCTTTTGTGTGAGTAGTATCCCCAGGGGTTGATCCCCTAGTTCTTTGTTTACGTGTGCTATACTTTATGTGTAGTGGTGATCCTCCTGCAGAACTTTGTACTCTTTATTTTGAATTAAGAAAATTCCCTCTGCAGTTCTTAAAAAAAAACTTTTTCTCCCAACTCCCATCTCTCATCATCGTAACAATGATAAAATATTACGTACGTACAACGCATCTACAGACAACAAATAACTGACGAGCACACTCTCTTACCTATTATTCATTGTCCATAGGTGTGTTGCACACATCTAATACTTTCTGTGTAACTACACATGCAACTGTCACATATGATAACCTCATGACGATTGATATTAGACATACCTATGTTAGATCCATGACTATATTTGTTATCACCAATAAACCTACCACCTTTCCAATAATTCCCAAATATTTGTAGCTAAAAATAAAAATAACATAAAACATATGAAAAAAATTAATTCATTTTTTATCAATCCAAACTGCATCTAAAATAATCTTCTGAATTCTGCGACCAACAAAATACAAAAGAAAAAAAAATCAAATTCATTGATTTGATTTTATTCTATAATTAAAGTACACATGAATTCAAAATTTTTACAGCCATGCAACTTCAAACCATATGTGGTTTATTTATCATATATATTATGTTGTCAAAATCATATAGTTATTTCAAGATGAATAACCATTTGTGAAGGCAGCTCTTATTGCTTGTAACTTTCGGTGGCCCGTACTACACTTTTATCGCACATAAAAAAAAAACTATCAAAATAATAATTAGCATTTACTTTATCTAACTAAACCCTAAAAAAAAATAGGATGCCTTTAAGGATTACCAGTGTATTGCATTCATGAAGCTGACCACACCACCCATCTGCCCAGCCGCTAACATAATAACTTTTACATTGAAATACATTGTTTTCATTCCACTTCAAACTAAATAAACAAAATAAAACTAAAGCTGTCTATTTGTCTCATAATGAACCAAACAACTTCAAAATATTTCAAACATAATATATTACTCATGCATTATATTTATTTGACATTGCACTAAATTTTCTACCGACCAAACAATCCCTCAGTAAAATTTCATTAGTATCATTACTTAGCCTTTAAATTTTGAAAAGTTAGAAGAAGAACTCAACAGTAAAATAACTTCATTCTTATTACCTATATTGTAATCCTCATATATAATACTTTTACTTCTTCTTCTTCTTTTTGTTTTGGAGAATATATGAGTTAGACTTTTTTTGATGATGATAAAGATGATAGAGAACTGTCTGATTATTTTGGACATTTTTTTTTCATTTTTCCCAATTACAAAGAAGATGGAATCTATTCCATTTGGACGTCACAATCTCTCCATTTTCCATGATAAACAAAGCAAATTTGAAGTCCACATGCTCTGCTGCATTGTTTTGTTTGTTGATCATTGGAGAGCAACCTGGATATTTTCTCATGTTCCAATGCCTCATAAAATATAGAACTGGACAAATTTATTGAGGCCCCATGATTGAACAGTGGGATCTCATGCAGCATTTCGAAGCTGTTGCTTTCATTTTTCTTTCCTTCTAATTTTCAGCTTTTAATGAAATATTTTCTATTTCTTATGCCATTTGAAATGAAAATATCAGAAAGTAGAAAGCTATTTCTTTGATTAAAGGATTAAGAACCTAATCTTGAAATAAATTAGTAAAATTGTAAAATGTAAATTAGAATTTAAATGCATGAAGGTGCATTTACATACATAATACGAATTAGTATGTATTTGCATGCCTAACATAACACCTAAAATTTGCTTTTTATATTTATATCACATAAAAAATATATAATGTTAACTTTAAAAAAGTAAAATACAAGGTTTCATGCTTATCTTATGTAAAAATTAAAATGTAGGTGTTAGATATATAAATACATAGGAATTGAGTGATTTGTATTTAAATCTTTCAGCAATCACTCCCATGGCATTTCCAAATTTGGTGAGTTCGAGTTCCATTAATATTTCATTCCCTTAAATGTTATGTAAGAAATTTCTATTTCCGAAGGCAAATCATATTAATATTCTTGTATATTTAAATTGTATTATACTGAATGTTTTCAATAAGAAAATTAACTTGAACAACTTCTTTTCCGGAATATCTAGGGGTGTAAACGAGTCGAACACGAGCGAGCCATGCTCAGCTCCTGTTCGGCTCGTTTATATNTATATATATATATATATATATATATATATATATATAAACTTACACACACACACCGAAGAAAGAGAGAGAGATGTTGCATATAAATTAGGGCAAAGAAAAATGTGAATTGACATAAATCCAGAAGAACACAGAGTTACGAGGTTTGAGAAAGATGCCCACATCCTCATGAGCATAATGGTGACTTCCCTTTCAATATTCAATAAACAGTACATGATACAGAATACATGATACCGAATCTCAGAATTTCCCTCACCTAGAGTTACAAATAGAACATATAAATAACTTTATAGTACAATATGTAATTACTTAAATTACCCATGTTTCAAACCACAGGGTGTCACCCTCGCACCCCAACTCACATAATGAAACTCCCCCGATTAGACAGATCCTTCCGCTCCACTCCGCTCGTGGGCTCCATTCCGCTCCAGCATCGATCTCATTTATGATATATAAGTCATACCTAAAAGAGAGAGCGAGAGATGTTGCAAGAATTTGGTGAAGCGGCTCATACATTAATGATTTTAGTATAGAATAGTATAAAATACACATTAGTCCGACAAAAGATTATAATTGAATATTTTTAAGTGATAATTAACTTAATCAACAATAATTTCAAATCCTTAAATGTATCTAGGGAAACAATCCCCAATGTCATTTTCCTTAGAGATTTAATTAAACTTAATCTTAATATTAAATTAACGATGCTAAGCTCATATTAAACTCCAAATCAAACTAAAATGATTTAAAACAATGTCGTTTTCCGTACACGAAGATTCGTAATTTATAACCAGCATGAAAAAGCGACGTTGAAGCCAAATGAACGGCTGATGTCTTTTGGGCTGCTGGGATGAACGGCAGTGCTCCAGAGAGTCGTACGCGGATGAGTCTGCATGGGAATGTGGCGATAACATCTAACCCCACATGCCGCCCATGGGCTGGAGATCATAACCCTCCAATTCCTACGTGACACGTGTCACCTTTTTCTAACAAAATTGTATAATACCCTGCTCAATTAAATGTAAATCACATCTATAGGAAATGGTTATATCCTGAATTGCACTAGAAATTATTTCAAAGTGATGCATGTTGTGTTCGATTTTCACCGTCGATCATATTATCAAAAAAAATTTAAAGTGAGACCCATCGAAATACGTTTTTGTCCGTACGGAATAATTTTTCGAATGACAAAAGNAACATCTAACCCCACATGCCGCCCATGGGCTGGAGATCATAACCCTCCAATTCCTACGTGACACGTGTCACCATTTTTTCTAACAAAATTATATGATACTCTACTCAATTAAATGTAAATCACATCTATAGGAAATGGTTATATCCTGAATTGCAGCAGAAATTATTTCATAGCGATGCATGCCGTGTTCGATTTTTACCGTCGATCATCGTGTCAAAAAAAATTTAAAGTGAGACCCACCGAAGTACATTTTTGTCCGTATGAAATAATTCTTCGAATAACAAAAACTAGATGAGAAATAAATTATTTGATAATATCAAAAAGATTAATGAAAAATTCATAATTATTACATTTTTTAATTATAATATATTCAAATATTTTCTAAAATATTATCATTAGCTAATTTCACCTTATCAAGTGATTTAAATATTTTATAATATTAAGTGGTGGCAAAGCCTGAAATTTTTTCTAGGCACAAAACAGTTTTTCCAAAAACTATCCCAATTTCTTTTATATGATGCTGGCATTATCATATTAACTTTTTTATTAAAAGGCTAAGAAAAAATAGAAGAAAAAAAAATAATTTATAATATTTAATCATTAATTTCAGGCTATTTTTTTAATTATCAAAAAAATAAAAATGAAACATCACACTTCAATTAGTATATTCAATCAAATCTTTTATATGTTAGAACTAAAAAAAAATCACATTCAATTTTGAGAGAAATAAACCATAGATTAGCGGAAGCGTACCGGAGTCCATTAGATCGATTGCACAAGATATGATCTTCCAATCTGCAGATTTTCCAGATTTTTCTTAGTTTCTTGTTGATGGGGTGCAAGAAAAGGGATGTGTCTTTCTACAAATTTGGGACCATCACCTNTATGAGTTAGACTTTTTTGATGATGATAAAGATGATAGAGAACTGTCTGATTATTTTGGACATTTTTTTTTTTTANTATGAGTTAGACTTTTTTGATGATGATAAAGATGATAGAGAACTGTCTGATTATTTTGGACATTTTTTTTTTCATTTTTCCCAATTACAAAGAAGATGGAATCTATTCCATTTGGACGTCACAATCTCTCCATTTTCCTTAATAAACAAAGCAAATTTGAACTCCACATGCTCTGCTGCATTGTTTTGTTTGTTGATCGTTGGAAAGCAACCTGGATATTTTCCCATGTTCCAATGCCTCATAAAATATCGAACTGGACAAATGCATTGAGGCCCCATAATTGAACAGTGGGATCTCATGCAGCATTTCGAAGCTGTGGCTTCCGTTTTTCTTTCCTTCTAATTTTTAGCTTTTAATGAAATATTTTCTATTTCTTATGCCATTTGAAATGAAAATATCAGAAAGTAGAAAGCTATTTCTTTGATTAAACGATTAAGAACCTAATCTTGAAATAAATTAGTAAAATTGTAAAATGGAAATTAGAATTTAAATGCATGAAGGTAGGGGTGTAAACTAGCCGAACACGAGTTGAGCCATNTCTATTTCTTATGCCATTTGAAATGAAAATATCAGAAAGTAGAAAGCTATTTCTTTGATTAAACGATTAAGATTAGAATTTATATGCATGAAGGTGCATTTACATACATAATACCAATTAGTATGTGTTTGCATGCCTAACATAACACCTAAATTTTGTCTTTTTTACATTTATAGCACATAAAAAATATAATTTTAACTTCTAAAAAGTAAAATACAAGGTTTCATGCTTATCTTATGTAAAAATTAAAATGTAGGTGTTAGATATATAAATACATAGGAATTGAGTGATTTGTACGTAAATCTTTCATAAATAAATTTAGCAATCACTCCCATGGCATTTCCAAATTTGGTGAGTTCGAGTTCCATTCCAAGCTTTTCGTCATTTAAAATATTTCATTCCCTTAAAAGTTATTTAAGAAATTTCTATTTCCGAAGGCAAATCATATTAATATTCTTGTATATATTTAAATTGTATTATGTTGAATGTTATCAATAAGAAAATTAACTCGAACAGCATCTTTTCCGGAATATCTGTGCAAAATAATATGTATATAGATATATATA
>JXCR01142744.1:0-21487 GCA_002079205.1 Phalaenopsis hybrid cultivar | reverse complement strand
CAATAATGCATGTCAAATAATAAATCTATCTTTGGATCGATTTATTACTCACATATAATTCCTTATAATTGTTACATGTTTACCATCACAAGTGTGTATGCAGTTCGGCCAAGTATTAATTTTCCTTTGGGCCGATCAATACACGCATGAACTCACACACACACAACATCCAACATTCTTCATGAACTATCTACACAAGAGAGGTCACTTTGGCAACATCATGTTTCAATAAGCTCATTAAAAAATGATGGACAAATTAATAAAGTACCAATAATTCGAATTTAATTGAATATTTAATAATTATTTTTATTTATTTTTTTTTTAATACAAAAAAACTACATGTCGTTTGCTTACGCCGTAGAAACGACATGTCGTTTCTGGTTGTCTTCAACCTCCAGACGGGTCAAACGACCCAGTTTGAATACAAATCAAAACCCAAAGGTTTCAAAGCCATTTTTACACAAAAAAGAAGCCTTCAAACCCCAAAGATGTTAGAAATCTAATTTTTAGATGATTTCTAACTCTTATTTATACAACAAAAAAAATGATTCTGACGAATTTGATATTTCAAACAGATCAAAAAACGAACAAACCAAACAATATATATAAGCCATCATTAATCGCAAATTTATGACTTCATAATTGGTGAACAATAATGGCGNACAAAATTGTATAATACCCTGCTCAATTAAATGTAAATCACATCTATAGGAAATGGTTATATCCTGAATTGCGGTAGAAATTACTTTATAGGGATGCATGTCGTGTCTGATCTAAGGGTGTTGTTTGAACAGCTACAAAAATGTACTATTTTTATGGAGGTTTTGAAAATTTAGATGTTTGGTAAGAAGAAATTCAAATGATGTGCAAAATAAGAATGTCTCCAGAATTCATTCATTATTTATCTTGTTTGTATTTGGAATTTAATGATTTTGGGGCAGATTCTAAATTCATAGCTCGGTTGCCGTCAATCTTCACCGAATCTCCCGATCACTATGAATCATCACTAGCTATTGTCAAGCGATGCCACTCATTGGCCAGTAATTTATATAAAAACTCACATATTTTGAAATACATTGCTTTCATTTAAAAAAATAAATAAATAAAATTATAATCACAATCTTAATTAATTTTCAGGCATTTCTTTTTCTTTAAGAGATTAATTTTGAAATACAAAATTAATATAGATATTAAAGGTTTTCTCAATAAATCTATAATTATTATGAGAAATAAATTATTTGATAATATCAAAATGATCATAATTATTACATTTTTTTTAATTTTAATATATTCAAATATTTTCTAAAATATGATCATTAGCTAATTTCACCTTATTAAGTGATTTAAATATTTTATAATATTAAGTGGTGGCAAAGCCTGAATTTTTTTCTAGGCACAAAACAGTTTTTTTCAAAAACTATCTCAATTTCTTTTATGTGATGCTGGCATTAGCATATTAATTTTTTTATTAAAAGGCTAAGATAAAATAGAAGAAAATAAAAATATAATTTATAAAATTTAATCATTAATTTCAGGCTATTTTTTTAATTATCAAAAAATAAAAATGAAATATCACAGTTCAATTAGTATATTCAATCAAATGTTTTATAAACTGGCAATTTGAAATAATAAAACTATTAAATAAAATATAAATGTAAAATTGATTTTTATAATTATATATATATAGTTGAAGGATATTGATTACTGGGAAGAATGAAGAATGATCTTAATAAATTCTATTTAATTTACACTAAATAATTCAGTTGGTTCTAATCTAGTAATGCACAACGTTTTTTGTCCAAATTATAAGTTTTTTTCAAATATGTACATCGTCTCAGTAAGAAATAATGTTGATTATAAAGTATTATACATATATAATTTTAATCATATAACAATAGAATAAATAAATAGTTTATAGTTTTATATATCTAAATTTAAAATAAAATAAATTTAAATTTTAAATTAGAAAATTAAAATCAAATAAAATTTTTCTATAAAAAATATAAATATATAAAATTTCTTTAAAAAAAAAAAGATACGGGACCATGATTTTAATAGTATTCTTCACTTAGTTTTTTATTTGATTTTTTTAAATGACACCACATGATGACAGCATATTCATACAATTTTTATGCCATATTACTGCACCCGGCATTCCCTTTAATTAAATAAAAATGCGGCTGACAACATCGTTATAAGTACCAAATATAGGGGTATTTATGCACATAGGTCTTATATATAATGCTNGATGACAGCATATTCATACAATTTTTATGCCATATTACTGCACCCGGCATTCCCTTTAATTAAATAAAAATGTGGCTGACAACATCGTTATAAGTACCAAATATAGGGGTATTTATGCACGTAGGTCTTATATATAATGCAGGCTCGTGGGGACCAAGACCTCATCTTCTTCACGCCTGCCTCCTTCATCTCAGCCTCACCTCGACGGCAGCCGGCAGAACTTGCCGGAAAGACATGGCAAAGATCTACCCGAACTCACCCATCTCTTCGTCTCCTCTTGCGTCCATCTCGGCCGAATCGCAGCCGACAACCCTCACCGTCTGGCGTAAGTCTCTCCTCTTCAACTGCAGCGGCTTCACAGTCTTCGATTCCAAGGGAAACCTTAGCTTCCGAGTCGACAACTACTCCTCCGCGAGTCGCACAGAGATCGTCCTCATGGATGCTGCCGGCAAGCCCCTCTACACCATACGGCGTAAGGTAAAAGCTCCTTCCAATCTACCGATATATCTAGGTCAGTAAATTGGAGTTGGGAATGGGATTTTGATACAATTCGGCTCAATTATTTTGGTTTTTGAATGGGGCCGAAGCGGAACTGTTCTCCTTTTTGATGTTTTGGTAGGGGGAAAATTGTCCCTTAAATTCAATGTAAGAGAGACTATAACAATGAAGGGTAAAGTAATATTTCAGGAGGGATAGATTAATATTTCTAAAACGGTAAAAGATCAATTTTTTCTCTCCTATAAATAAAAATTTAAATTTGAACTTCTCTCCAAATGCCAAATCCATTCTTTTTAGAAAACATGCCTACATAGCACCCAATTCTAATGTATTTATTTATCTCACATCCAAACTTCAATTTTTACATCTAAAATGTCTTTCTTATGTATATAAAGATGGATTACACTATTTTTATCTTTTCCATGCATGAGAAAAGCTGTTATTGGTGTAAAAATTAAATTTTGGCTGTGAAATAGGTCAATGAATATATATATGTAAATTTCCTGTTTTTCTCCCGGAAAAGAGAGATTTGGGAATTTCATCAATTTCACCCATGGGATTCTTCTAATTTCTTGTTGCTTGGAACCTCTCTTCTTTCTAATGCAGAAACTAAGCATAGCAGAGCACTGGCATATCTTTCNTGTCACCCTTAAGGATTGGAACCGAATTGAGATTAGCAGATACAGTAGCAACAACTAAAAAATGAACAAAATANACCATATGTAGTTTATTTATCATATATATTATGTTGTCAAAATCATGTATTTATTTCAAGATGATTAACCATTTGTGAAAGNACCATATGTAGTTTATTTATCATATATATTATGTTGTCAAAATCATGTATTTATTTCAAGATGATTAACCATCAACTCTTATTGCTTGTAACTTTCGGTGGCTCCTACTACACTTTTATCGCACATAAAAAAAAACTATCAAAACAATAATTAGCATTTGCTTTATCTAACTAAACCCTAAAAAAAATAGGATGCCTTTAAGGATTACCAGTGTATTGCATTCGTGAAACTGGCCACACCACCCATCTGCCCTGCCACTAACATAATAACTTTTACATTGAAATACATTGTTTTCATTTCACTTCAAACTAAATAAATAAAATAAAACTAAAGCTGTCTATTTGTTTCATAATGAACCAAACAATTTCAAAATATTTCAAATACNATTTATCTTAATTAAATAATATGAGATAATTGTTGTGCTTCACAAACAATGAAACGATACCTTTCATATCTTATCGTTTAAATTAATTTAATCAATGCATGCTTTCCTTCCTCCACTGAAGGGAAAGTTGCGGCTGTTGGAAGTCATTCTGATGGACTTGTGTGCTTATAAAAATGATTAATTTCTTTGCTAATGCCTTCCCCATTAGTTCTCTCTCCCATCACTTTCTCGCTTTATCATATTATCTATCTTAGATTTTTCTTTTGACTATGTATATGTAATCTTCGAATTGAATGATTAGATTATCAATAAGAAAAGTTAGCATCAAATTTTGAAGCACCTGACACGCTTAATTTTGACCTCACATAAATAATTTAACTGTTTTTTTTATTGGCCACTTCTTTTCATGTGGTTGAGAATATATATATATATATATATATATATATATATATATATATATATATAGATATATATATATAGATATAGATATATAGGCGCCAAATCGGCAACCTCTCAGGTTGTCATACTGATCTGGGGTGCAGTCTCCTATATGCACCTTTGCTTCAAGTCTCCTCATTGCTCCACTTCCAACACGTATTATACTTGCAAAAATAATATGAAAAATATCTTTTTTTTAATTACAATTTCATCCGTAAAAAAGTGCAAAATATAGAGGAATTTAAGCATTCTTATCTACTCATAAGATGCCCGAAAGATGGTTGTTTAGGTGATGAAGCAGCGAACGAATGNTATATATATATATAGGCTCCAAATCGGCAACCTCTCAGGTTGTCATACTGATCTGGGGGTGCAGTTTCCTATATGCACCTTTGCTCCAAGTCTCCTTATTGCTCCACTTCCAACACGTATTATACTTGCAAAAAAAATATGAAAAATACCTTTTTTTAATTACAATTTCATCCGTAAAAAAGTGCAAAATATAGAGGAATTTAAGCATTCCTATCTACTCATAAGATGCCCGAAAGATGGTTGTTTAGGTGATGAAGCAGCGGACGAATGCTTCTTCCAATAGCACGTCTCATGCTGGGGAGAGTTTCACTAAGTCGGGTGACCAAAAGAAAATATGTTGAGATTTTCATACCTATTTTGATGATATTGCACTTTAAAGAAATGTATTTTTGATGTTTTGTTACAAGTATGTTGAATTATGGTCATTGGAGCAAAAATATGCAAAAAGGAACGAATTTGGAGCAAAAAGGACCAAAATTGAAGATTTGAACTAGGGCGCCGACGGCGCGCCCAACGGCGCCGACGACGGTTTTTTTCCGAGAGTCCACAATCAAATATTCTAGAAGGCCGCCGACGGCGCCATAGAGGCCGCCGACGGCGAGCGTGTCGGTTCTCTCAATAGATGCATTGAAANCCGCCGACGGCGCCATCGAGGCCGCCGACGGCGAGCGTGTCGGTTCTCTCAATAGATGCATTGAATGTGGACAATTTTTGAAGGGACGCGTAGGCAACTCTTGAAAACTCTTTTACAACTTTAAGAGAAACATTTTGGGGGCCGAAAAAGGGAGTCCACAGCGTCCGAAGGATTTTACGGGAAGTCCAAGAGAGTGTGGAGAGTGTAATTTAGGGTTAGTATTGTGAGGAATTATTCGAGAGATTGTAAGGGTGGAAGGAAAGTGAGAGATTTCTTCCTCCTTGCCGCTTCGAAGTACAATTCTGTGTGTTGTAAAGAAAGGAAAAGATTCAGAGGAACTTCGAGGTGTTGCTTTNTTCCTCATTGCCGCTTCGAAGTACAATTCTGTGTGTTGTAAAGAAAGGAAAAGATTCAGAGGAACTTCGAGGAGTTGCTTTGGGAGGAATTAGAGATAAGTGGTATTTACTTATTGAAGTTTATATGACTTTGAACTTATTGTAGTTTGTATGACTTTGCTTTTATATATGAAATCTAAGTTTTGTCGTATCTTCTCCATGAGTTCTGAGTAGTTTTCTCTGTCTTTCTCCTTGTCTTGAGATTTTATGAAATGGTGATTTGAATTGGTTGAGCCAAGAGAATGTTAAAGAATTTTGTGATGATCTTTTCACTTCAATCTTAATTTACTTTCAATCTGGCCAATTGATTTGTTAAATTATGTGGTGAAGTCATGAAAATGTTTAAGAAATTGTGATGATCTTTTCACTTCGATCTTAATTTACTGAAGCCATGAAAATGTTTGAGAAATTGTGATGATCTTTTCACTTCGATCTTAATTTACTTTCAAATCTGCCCAATTGATTTGTTAAAATATGTTGAGTTTTACAACTAAAGTGAATAATTGGCAAAACCATGAAAATGTTTTTGGTAATTTGAATTGGTGAAGCCATGAAAATGTTAAAGAAATTGTGATGATCTTTTCACTTCAATCTTAATTTATTGGAGCCATGAAAATTTTAAAAAAATTATGATGATCTTTTCACTTCGATCTTAATTTACATGAAGCCATGAAAATGTTTGAGAAATTGTGATGATCTTTTCACTTCGATCTTAATTTACTTTCAAATCTGGAATTGATTTGTTTAAAATATGTTGAGTTTTACAACTAAAGTGAAGATTATATCCAAGATTTAGGGAGGTCAAAGCCCAATTGATTTGTTAAAATATGTTGAGTTTTACAACTAAAGTGAAGATTACATCCAAGATTCAATTGATTTGTTTAAAATATGTTGAGTTTTACAACTAAAGTGAAGATTATATCCAAGATTTAGGGAGGTCAAAGCCAATTGATTTGTTAAAATATGTTGAGTTTTACAACTAAAGTGAAGATTACATCTAAGATTCATGGAGGTCAAAAAAATGTTTAAGAAATTGTGATGATCTTTTCACTTTGATCTTAATTTATTTTCAATCTGGTCATAAATGTTAAAGAAGTTGTGATGATCTTTTCACTTTGATCTTAATTTACCTTCAATCTGGCCAATAATGTTTAAGAAATTGTGATGATCTTTTCACTTTGATCTTAATTTGCTTTCAATTTGACCAATTATTTGTTAAAATATGTTGAGTTTTACAACTAAAGTGAAGATTACATCCAAGATTGAGGGAGGTTTTAAAATATGTTGAGTTTTACAACTAAAGTGAAGATTACATCCAAGATTTATGGAGGTCAAAATAAGTTTTACAACTAAAGTGAAGATTACATCCAAGATTTAGGGAGGTCAAAGTTCTTGAAAGTTAGGTGCAAATAAATAAGGAAATAAAACTATCGGGCGTAGAATTGGAGATTTTAGGGTGACAGACTAAAATTCTTAATTCGGTCCTATCGTTTGGGTACGGAAGTGTAGATGTTTGCCCTCAGGCGAGGGGAACGTGGGAGCTCCGAAGTGAGAGTCGGTATCCTCTCAGCTTAGCCGCAAATTCAATAACCAAGCATAAGATTAGTCAATGTTCTTTATACCTAGACCAAATGGTAAATAATAGGTATGCTTCTATTTGGCACAATACAATTTGAACTGGTTCACTTTATCCATTCACTTAAATTTCTTGACNTAGCCGCAAATTCAATAACCAAGCATAAGATTAGTCAATGTTCTTTATACCTAGACCAAATGGTAAATAATATGTATGCTTCTATTTGGCACAATACAATTTGAACTGATTCACTTTATCCATTCACTTAAATTTCTTGATAAGGAAAAGGATGATTTCTTATATATTGAACTTCACATTAGAAACTTTAGTAGTAAAATTAGTTAATTACGAGTTTAATTAAATTACATTTTTAATTCAATTGTCTATTAGTGAAAAATATGCAATTTGAACTATATTGTTGTGATTAAGTATTGATTTTTTAAATCTTAGTTTGTAGCCTATAATATTACTCCCAGTGGGATCGATATCCAGAACTCCATTAGAGCCCTGTATTACTTGAACGATACGTATACTTGCGTTGATAAGTGTGACTTTGTAATTATTGAATATTTTATACATATCTTTATCAAATCTATAACCGTTGTAAAGTTTTTGGCATTGTTGCAGAAGAATTAAATCTTCTAGCAGCAGTATCAAATTCTTGTATTTTTAAGCATATATAAGTCACTATCAAGTTTTTGACGCCGTTGTTNAAGAATTAAATCTTCTAGCAGCAGTATCAAATTCTTGTATTTTTAAGCATATATAAGTCACTATCAAGTTTTGGCGCCGNTATTTCCGAAGGCAAATCATATTAATATTCTTGTATATATTTAAATTGTATTATGTTGAATGTTATCAATAAGAAAATTAACTCGAACAGCATCTTTTCCGGAATATCTGTGCAAAATAATATGTATATAGATATATATACACACACACAGACACCACACACACATACCAAAGAAAGAGAGAGCGATGTTGCATATAAATTAGGCCAAAGAAAAATGAGAATTGACACATATCCAGAAGAACACACAAAGATTTATGAGGTTTGAGAAAGATGCCCACATCCTCTGATGCAGAACGCTGACTTCCTTTTCAATATTCAGAAAAGAGTACAAGATACAGAATACATGATACAAAATCTTAGAATCTCCCTCACCTAGGGTTACAAATAGAACATATAAATAACCCTATAGTACAATATGTAATTACTTAAATTACTCATGTTCCAAACCGCAGGGTGTCACCCCCGCACCCCCAACCCACATAATGAAACTCCCCCGATTGGACAGATCCTTCCGCTCCACTCCGCTCGTGGGCTCCGCTTCTCGNTACTTAAATTACTCATGTTCCAAACCGCAGGGTGTCACCCCCGCACCCCCAACCCACATAATGAAACTCCCCTGATTGGAAAGATCCTTCAGCTCTACTCCGCTCGTGGGCTCCGCTCCGCTCCAGCATCCATCTCATTTACGATATATGAGCCATACCTAAGAGAGAGAGCGAGAGATGTTGCAAGAATTTTGTGAAGCGGCTCATACATTAATGATTTTAGTATAGAATAGTATAAAATACACATAAGTTCTCGACAAAAGGTTATAATGGAATATTTTTAAGTGATAATTAACTTAATCAAGAATAATTTCAAATCCTTATGTGTATCTAGGGAAACATCCCGCACTGTTATTTTCCTTAGAGATTTAATTAAATTTAATCGTANTTCTTGTATATATTTAAATTGTATTATGTTGAATGTTATCAATAAGAAAATTAACTCGAACAGCATCTTTTCTGGAATATCTGTGCAAAATAATATGTATATAGATATATATATACACACACACACACCACACACACACCGNATATTAATATTTATAAATTAATCGCCAGTATTTATGTGTGTCATGACGAAACTATAGAAAAATTGATAAAAATAAAAAAAAAAATTAGATTGGGGTCAATCACAAATTTGAATATTTGAGTGAGAATTTGAAAAAAAGGATCAAAGAGAGGTTAATTTGTAAATAGTAAATTTTAGTGGGTTTGCATGTAATTGCCCCCNATATTAATATTTATAAATTAATCGCCAGTATTTATGTGTGTCATGACGAAACTATAGAAAAATTGATAAAAAAAAAAAAAAAAATTAGATTGGGTTCAATCACAAATTTGAATATTTGAGTGAGAATTTGAAAAAAGGATCAAAGAGAGGTTAATTTATAAATAGTAAATTTTAGTGGGTTTGCATGTAATTGCCCCGTTTTTTTTTTGTTTCATTAACTTTTCTATTTTTTTATGATTATCAACTAAGTATTTTAGATATAAACTAATATTTTTATATTTCTCATAACATGGTTTGTACCTTCTATCATGACATTTCATATAAGAAAATAGTATTATTTATACCCATAAAAAGACATATTATTTCAAGTCAGGACAAAGACTCATAAACTTTGTTTTAGTTGAAGAAAGATTACACAAGAATCTTAAAATGAGGAAGTTGATTTCTCTTCAAATACCTCCAAAAGACCCCACCTCCACAAAGTCTTCAAAGTCTTTGGAACCCNTTTGTTTTAGTTGAAGAAAGATTACACAAGAATCTTAAAATGAGGAAGTTGATTTCTCTTCAAATACCTCCATAAGACCCCACCTCAACAAAGTTTTCAAAGTCTTTGGAACCATTGGTAGCCATATCTTTAAGCATCATTTTACTCACTGAAAAGAAATTGTACTTGATTAGCAAAATTGTTTGTCACTATTGAAATAATCAAAGTATATTAAATTTGAGGAAATTTATTAACTAATAATATATTTACTTGATAATACTCAATCAATTCTTTTTAATATCATTATGTTTTACTATAAATCTCACATTCATTAGTAGGAGGGGTGAAATTAAGGGGTTATGTATTAGTTTTTTTTATATGATTTTCTAGCGAGTTCACTGATGATATATTTTAAAAATGATTTTATGGTGGATGNAATTGTTTGTCACTATTGAAATAATCAAAGTATATTAAATTTGAGGAAATTTATTAACTAATA
Source organism: Phalaenopsis hybrid cultivar (assembly GCA_002079205.1). Lineage (NCBI taxonomy): Eukaryota > Viridiplantae > Streptophyta > Magnoliopsida > Asparagales > Orchidaceae > Phalaenopsis > Phalaenopsis hybrid cultivar. The sequence continues at coordinate 11,154 of JXCR01142744.1, read as the reverse complement.
ATATATTTAGTTGATAATACTCATTCAATTCTTTTTAATATCATTATGTTTTACTATAAATCTCACATTCATTGGTAGGAGGGGTGAAATTAAGGGGTTATGTATTAGTTTTCTTTATATGATTTTCTAGTGAGTTCATTGATGATATATTTTAAAAGTGATTTTATGGTGGATATCGATATAAAATTAATGATTGATAACTTCATGTCATAATCCTGAGCAATAATTTTAATATCAAAATGGTAGATGTATTTACAAGCTATTTGAATGCTCATGCTTTGCATAAATGTATCCTTTGAGATGATACTATTGAAGATCCTCAAGAAAGAAAATGAAAAGGTAATTAGGGGTAACTTTGTTTTAAAAGGTGACTAAAATTCTATTGTTATTTTTTTGCCTTATAATTTTTTAAGTGTATTTGAAGAAGTAGTATCACTCAGAACATTATTCACACAATAATATCATAACAATCTCAATATGAAAGTAGTTGTACTAGTCTTAACCAAATATATTGGGTGATAGCTATGTAATGAAGTTTTAATCGTAAAGAGGAAATATTGTGTCTGGACAACGCATGTCTAGACACCCAACCACCAGCCGTCAGGTCATCATACAATTCATCAGCGGGTAACGTGGCGGCCGGTGGTTAGCCTGTCCGTACGTACGGATGTCCGAGCACAATATTTTTCCCTACTAGACATACTATTAAGGAAAAAGCAAATCATTAGATTGGAGCTAAAAATCATGTGCAAATTTATGATCATATTGAATTATTAAGAAAACTTTATTATAATTGGGTTATATAATGTTATTTTTATGCTTCTTAATGGTAGCTAAGATGAATTTATTGAGTAGGATATTTAGTTATTTGAGAGAATTTGAAGTTGATTGTGGTGAAACAAAATAATTTAGAAGACATGTCAAACATGTTCAATATACTACTCAAAAGTTTTTTTTTAAAAAAATAAGATCTNGATGAATTTATTGAGTAGGATATTTAGTTATTTGAGAGAATTTGAAGTTGATTGTGGTGAAACAAAATAATTGAGAAGACATGTCAAACATGTTCAATATACTACTCAAAAGTTTTTTAAAAAAAAAATAAGATCCTATCCCAACCAATAATTTTATTAAATATTTTTTTAGAATATTAAATTTTTATTCCCCATACAAATATGAACCCAAAGGTCCAACATAAGCGATTTATCTATGGGGAACTTAATTATTTAACTAAAAATATTTCTTCTATTCATAATATGATTAGTGTATATTATAAATATATATTTATCACACTAGTGAACTACCCTAAGATAGACTTATCATGATCAAGAACACTAGTAAGAAAAAGGCTTTTGTTAGCACCTGTTTAAAGGCAATTTTAAAAAAATGCTGCTAAAAATAATAAAAATTACATAAAAATAATTAAGACCACTGGCCTTCGTAGCGCAAGCAATTGCAGCAATTTAAAATCTACAGCAAAGCATATAGTAGAGATTTTTATCGCTGTAGATATTTGTATTAAATACTGTGAAAACTCTTTCTTTTGTAGTGACTGCGTAAGACTTATCATCGAGGATTGACTAACACAAGTGGTTATACCACATAAATAAATTTTATCAATGGGCACAAATCTCGAGGTCATTAGTATGAATGTCAAAGTATAATTGCCAGAGTATGNACTTATCATGATCAAGAACACTAGTAAGAAAAAGGCTTTTGTTAGCACCTGTTTAAAGGCAATTTTAAAAAATGCTGCTAAAAATAATAAAAATTACATAAAAATAATTAAGACCACTGGCCTTCGTAGCGCAAGCAATTGCAGCAATTTAAAATCTACAGCAAAGCATATAGACTTATCATCGAGGATTGACTAACACAAGTGGTTATACCACATAAATAAATTTTATCAATGGGCACAAATCTCGAGGTCATTAGTATGAATGTCAAAGTATAATTGCCAGAGTGAATCTTAGAGTGTTTTCCTGCCTTTGGGACAAGGGCCCGAGCATATACTTGTCAACTCATAATATATCATTCTTTTGACCTCATGATTTTTTTCTTTTTGGGTTTTTTTGCATAAAAAATTTTAGTGACTCTATCAGTCACTTCAATTATCTGTGTGTGTGTTGGACTTTGATGCAACGCAAACGCACTAAATAATCACTTTGTCGCCGCAAATCTTTTGAATGTGGACTTGATTTTGGAGCCCTTATTTGTCATTTCAATTTTATCTGGGAAAAACAATCATGTCACCAAAGGACTTGTGAAACTTGTCGAATGACCGACAGACATAATACTCGGAAAAATAGAGTATCTCACCACTACCTAACAAAAAGAGTTTTCGCAACACTTTATACAGACATCCTCAACGGCAAAAATCTCTACTAGGTTCTTTGCATTGGATTTTAAATTGTTATGATTGCTAACGCTGCAAAGGTTTTTAATAACAAATTTAAATATTTTTATGTGTTTTTTAAATATTTTTAGCAGTTTATTTTAAAGTATCTTTAAATAAGTGTGTACAAAAACATTTTTTTAGTAGTGCTTTAACATCTATCATTCTAAAAGATAGTCAAGCCTCTGTCTGGCGAATACACCTTAGGTTTATAACGCCCAAAAATTTGAGAATGAGAAAAATGTTCGATAAATTTTAAATATAACTCATTTTTTGCATCCTCTGAAAGTCACCCAATTATTTTTATAAAATTCTACATTTTATTACATAATTGTTATATAATATTGTTAGATATGACTCATGTACCATAGATGGACAGATTCTGGAGCGGAAGATTCTGTCCAAATCACGGGAGTTTCCTTATGTGGGTTGGGGGTGAGGAGCAGGGGTAATTTAGTAATTACATATTGTACTTCAGGGTTTTCTAGGGTTATAAACATGTTTGTATGTAACCCTAGGTGTAAATCCCAAATTCTGTAATCTCTTTTCTAAATATTGAAAAGAATTCACCACTCTGCTCCCGAGGACGTTGGCATCTTTGTCGAACCTCGTTAAATCTTTGTGTTCTTCTGGATTTGTATCAATTTCTTTTTTTCTTTGCCCTAATTTCCTCAACAAATGGTATCAGAGAGAGGTTGGAGGGAGTTAGTGAAGCCTAAGAGGAGTCAGCGCAGGAAGGACGGGGACTTAGGCAGAGACTTTGGAGGTTCTCGGCGGTTTACGAACAAGCAGAACAGACGAAGCAAATCGTCTGCAGAGCCAAACAGATCGTGCGCGGCCGAAGCATATTCGCGAAGATCTGCGAATCGGCGACAAGAGGGATTCACAACTTCAGATTTGCGACTAGCGAGGGGCTTTGTTCACGACAGGCGCTTCGGATCTGCAAAGTCGTGAGGGCTCTGTGGTACCTCGCAAAGGAGTTGGAACGAGGGTTCTGTTCAGCGCCGAACAGTGTTGCGGGAAGACCTTCACAGCAATTCGACAAAGAATTCAGGAAGCTTCTATGAATAGTGAATCAAGAAAGAAAATTCTTGCTGAAAAGGAAAGTGCGGAAAAGAAGGGAATCTTGCGAAGATATTTGGAAAGGAGCCGATTTGAATTTCCTTGTGATTTGGAAGCTCCGAATTTCCTTGGTGAAGGCTCCGGAGAAAGAATATTATCCAGCTAAAATTGGCTGCTGGGAGGGGGAAAGAATTGGTTTCCCTTGCAGGCGAACAATTGGATTCCTTTTCTGCAGGAGAAAATTCACGATTTCTGAATTTTGGTTCCAATTATTCTATTGTTGGAGATATTTTTTGGGGAGATCTTAGTGGACGCAGGTAATATTCCAGGATGCGGAAAAGACAGGGAACCAGACAAAAGACCTTTTGTAGAAAATATTCGTTGCAGGATTAATTTTCAGATAGTATTTTCTGGTGCAAAGTTCGAGGTGGCAAAGTTTGATGGAACCAGAAACTTTGGGTTGTAGCAAACAAGGGTAAAAGATCTGTTGGCTCAACTGAGAATCTTAAAAGCTTTGCGGGCAACAAAACCAGATGTCATGGAGGATGAAGATTGGGAAGAATTGCAACAACGAGCGGCAACAACTATACACAATGTCTGACAGATGAAGTTATGTATCATGTGATGAATCTAAAATCTCCAGAAGAGATGAAAGAAATTGGAAACTCGATTTATGGTTAAATTTTTTAAAAATAAATTATATCTGAAGCAAAAGTTGTATGGGCTAAGGATGCAAGAAGGTTCTGATCTGGCACAGCATGTTAATGGTTTCAATCAAATAATCACAGACCTGTCGCGTTTTGATGTAAATATTGAGGATGAAGATCGAGCAATGATTTTGTTGTCTTCATTGCCTTCTTCCTATGAACACCTGATCACTACTCTTACATATGGGAAAAAAACTATCAAAGTTGATGAGATTACTGCAGCATTGTTGGCTCACAACCAGCGAAAGCAGAATGCAGGGGAAAGCTCTCATGGCGACAGTTTATATGTTAAGGGTAAGTAGGAACGTGGAACGAAGACAGAGAAGGTGGGTTCTAAAAGGCTAAATTCCATATCTAAGTTGAAAGGCAAAAAGACAATTCATTGCTACAATTACAAGGAGCCATGATACGAAGAGAGATTGTCCAAAGCTGAAAAAGCAGACTGAGGAGAAAGGTGATGCATCATCAAAGTCTATAAATGTGGTGCAGAGTGGTGATTACGATATGCTTTCAGTTTCATCAACTCAATTCACGAATGCATGGATTCTTGATTTAGGATGTTCTTATCACATAACACATAATAGGGAGTGGTTTACTTCATACAAGTCAACAAATTCTGACTCAGTTTATCTATGTGATGATAGATGTTGCAATATTATTGGTATTGGAGAAGTCAGGATTAAGATGTATGACAACACAGTTAGAACATTATGTGATGTCAGACATATTCTAGATCTGAAGAAGAATTTGATTTCCTTGGGCATTTTACATAGAAATGGTTTTATTCCTAAGACAGATGAGGATAGGGAAACCATCAAAATTATTAAGGGTGCACTGACGATGATGAAAGGAAAGTTAACTATAGACAATATCTACAAACTGTTGGAGAGTACGGTTGTAGGTAAAGTTCATTCTGTGAAGTCGTATGATGATTGTACAAAGCTATGACATATGTGTCTGGGTCATCTCAGTGAACGTAAGATGACGAAATTGCATAGAAGAAACCTATTACATGGTGTTATAAGCGCAAGTTCGATCTTTGTAAGTTATGTGTTCTTGAAAAACAGACTAGAGTCAGTTTTATGACAGGAAAACATAAAACTGAAGGGATTCTTGATTATGTGCATTCTGATGTATGGGGCCCTACTAGGGAATCGTCATTAGGAGGATCTCAATATTTTGTTACCTTTATTGATGATTTCTCTAGGAGAGTTTGGGTGTATTTTTTAAAGTAGAAATCTGAAGTCTTCTATAAATTCAAGCTATGGAAAGCTGAGGTGGAGAACCAAAATGGAAGAAAGATCAAGTATTTTATATCTGATAATGGGACAGAGTACACAGATTCGCAGCTTCAGAAGTTCTGTGAGGAACATGGGATTCAAAGGCATTTTTCAGTATGCAAGTCACCACAGCAAAATGGTGTAGCAGAAAGGATGAACAGGTCCTTAACTGAAAGGACAAGATGCTTGAGACTGAATGCAGAGCTTCTTAAGAATTTCTGGGCAGAGGTTGTGAATATGGCGTGCTATCTCATTAATATATCACTTCAAGCATCATTGGGTGGCAAGGTCGCAGAAGAGGTATGGACAGGTAATCCAGTTAATTTTAATCATTTATGGATTTTCGGTTGTCCTGCTTATGTGCTGGTACCTGGAGATGAAAGATCAAAACTTGATGCAAAATCCAAAAAATGCATCTTTCTGGGCTATAAGAAAGGTGTGAAAGGATACAAGTTTTGGGATCCAATTGTAAAGAAGATGGTGATCAGCAGAGATGCAATTTTTGATGAACAGTCCATGTTACAGCACAATCAAGACAATGTGTAAGGGAACAATTCTAGTTCAGATGCAGTGCAAATGGATTTAGAACATCATCCAAAAATAACTGAGAGAGTTGAAGGTTCAAATCCAACACCTAGTGATTTCATTCCAGATGTTTTCTAGAATTATAATCTAGCCAGAGACAGACAGAGACGCACTAATATAAGGCCTTCTAGCATATTGGGTTATGAAGATTTGGTCTCTTGTGGAATTCTCATCAGCAGCGATGGTCCATTCACTTTTCAAGGAGCTATCACTAGCCATGAGAAAGATAAATGGATGGGTGCAATAGTTGAGGAGATGGAGTCTTTGCAGAAAAATCGCACATGGGAGCTAGTTCAGCTTCTTGAGGAAAAGAAGACTATTAGTTGCAAGTGAGCGTACAAAAGGAAACCAGCAGTATCAGAAAAAGAAGGAAAAAAGTTCAAGGCTCGACCAGTAGCAAAGGGATTTTCACAGCAGAATGGAATAGATTATGATAAAATCTTTTCTCTTGTGGTCAGACACACTTCAATCAGGGCAGTGCTTGCATTAGTAGTCATTTGGGATTTGCAATTGGAACATATGGATGTTTAAATTGCTTTCTTGCATAGTGATCTGGATAAGTAGATTTACATGGAGCAGCCAGAAGGGTTCACTTAACCTGGACAGGAGCATCTGGTTTGCAAGTTAAAGAAATTGATGTATGGGTTGAAACAGTCCCCAAGACAATGGTACAAACGGTTTGACTCCTACATGATTTAGGTTGGATATAAGAGATGTGAGTATGATTGTTGTCTTTATGTGAAGAACTTTGATGGTCGTTCTATTATTTTTCTGTTATTATATGCTGATGATATACTGATTGCTGCAAAAAATATGAATAATGTCTGAAAGCTTTATTAAGTCAGGAATATAACATGAAAGACTTGGGTCCTAAGAAGAATATTCTTGGAATGGAGATTTATCGAGATAGAGGCTCAAGATGATTATGTTTATCTCAACGAGACTATGTTGATAAAGTGCTGGAAAGGGTTTAGATGACCAAAGCAAAGCCTGTAAGCACTCCTTTGGCAAATCATTTTAAGCTTTCTTCAGTATCCTAAGACAGATACAGAAATCAAAGACATGACAAAGGTTTCATATGTCAGTGTAGTTGGTTGCTTGATGTATGCAATGGTATGTACCCGTCCTGATTTGTCTCATGTTGTTAGCCAAGTCTGCAAATACATGGCTAAACCTGGAAGGCGACATTGAGAAGCGGTCAAGTAGATTTCAGGTATCTGAAGGGTACTGTAGGACTTTGAATTATTTTTGGCAGTCAGAAGAATGATTCTTCAATTGTGGGGTACGTTGATTCTGCATATGCTGGTGATTTTGATGACAGAAGGTCTACAACTGGGTATGTCTTTACTCTTGGCGGAGGGCCTATATGTTGTAAATCAACAATTCAGTCTATTGTGGCATTATCTATAAATGAAGCTGAGTACATGGAAGTAGTTGAAGCTGCAAAAGAAGCCTTATGGCTTGTTGAGCTAGTAAAGGAACTGGGCGTTGAGCAAGGTGGAGTTCAGTTGCATTCTGACAGTCAGAGTGCTATTTATCTGGCTAAGAACCAAGTGTACCATGCGAGAACTAAGCACATTGATGGCAGGTATCACAAGATCAAAGAATTGATTGCTTCTGGTGAGACACTGTTGCAGAAGGTTCATACTGATGAGAATGCAGTTGATATGATTACTATCAACAAGTTCTTGAATTGCTTTGATTCTTTGAATGTTTGCAGTTGCTACAGAAACATGGTGGCTCAACCCACTACTGGTATGTAAGAAACTCCAAGACGTATTTCTCTTACGGGGCTGGATATTCACCAAGGTGGAGATTTGTTAGATATGACTCATATACCATAGAGGGACAGATTCTGGAGCGGAGCAGAGCAGAGCGGAAGATTCTGTCCAAATCAGGGGAGTTTTCTTATGTGGGTTGGGGGTGAGGAACATGGGTAATTTGGTAATTACATATTGTACTACAGGGTTTTCTAGGGTTATAAATAGGCATGTATGTAACCCTAGGTGTAAATCCCAAATTCTATAATCTCTTTTCTGAATATTGAAAGGAATTCGCTGTTATGCTCCCGAGGATGTAGGTATCTTTGTCGAACATCGTTAAATCTTTATGTTCTTCTGTATTTGTGTCGATTTCAGTTTTTCTTCACCCTAATTTTTTCAACAAATACTATACATAAATTATCAATATTATACATATTATGTATGCACTTATACATTTTTATCTGTAATTATTTGGCGCAAATAGTCCTTTCTTTGATTACTTCTTCCGTGAAATTTAAAAGAATGTGACCAGACTGTTCTCGGGTCGAAGCATGCGAGGTGTTCTAGAGTAAAATCTTGTGGGATTTTGTACAGGGAAGGTAAGTTATTAATTAATTTATATGATATATAAATTCCTCTATTTAAAGTTAGTATACTTTTAAATGGATTTCATTAATTAATTAATTTATTTATTTATTTATTACTGGGAACTATTGTAACCAAGGATAGGGAGAGATTATTTCTAATAGTAGTTAGTGGTAGAAAGGCGTGAGCTTAAATGATAAGAGAGCAATTTGAGGCAAGCAACAATTGAAACTAACATGGGTGAGTAAATCAAGTTTTAATTTAACTTCATCATGATCATCATGTCCATCGAGATCTACTGTCAACGGATGGAGATTTCGTGATCGCAGGAGTTGTTTTCTTACATATTTTCCTTCCGGATGAAACCCGATGGCTATATGGTTTTTGGGTTGATAAGGAAATTTCATTTGCTTAGCCTGAAAAAAAAAATAAAGGATTGGAAATAGGGATTTGCCATCAATTTAACCAGAGTGTTTGGGCATATACTCGTCTTACGATTCAAGAACTTGGAGAAATGCATGAATGAATATGAGCCGTGGGAGGTTTTTCGCATAGGAGACTGATTCCAGTTGGTGGGGTTGGCCTCTTCTCACCACTTGACAGCTTGATATCTTAGGGCCAGAGATGATGGATGATGGCTTTTCCAACGCATGATNAGATTATCAGAATAATCTGCTTATCAGCAGATTATTAATAATCAACAGCTGCGCCAAACAGACCCTTAGTCTCAAGTCCTATTTTTCACTTAGAAAAAAAATTTATCTTTGTTTTATTGTATTTATAACCTCATTTGTAATGAAAGAATTTTATGACTAGCTAATTATATGAATGAAATTCAATACGGCATTTGACCAAATTTATTGGCTATGTTTTTACCTGTGTTTATTTTTTCATTTATCGATTATGGTGTATTTATTGATCGGTCACCCTCGATTGGATAGAGTCATTATTGCAGACGACCAAACTGCTGCAACTTTTGACTTGGCACCCACATCTCATTATTTTTTGCCTAATTTGGTCGACCAAACTGCTGCAACTTTTGACTTGGCACTAGCAATTGGCTCTGTACCATTCATAGAGCTTATCTTTANACTTGGCACCCACATCTCATTATTTTTTGCCTAATTTGGTCGACCAAACTGCTGCAACTTTTGACTTGGCACCAGCAATTGGCTCTGTACCATTCATAGAGCTTATCTTTCCTGGTAGGGAACCGCCTCGACCCTTATTTGATGCAAGTTGAGAGGCATATGTTTTATAATGCTCGAGCGTTGAGAATCAATTTTTAGACGTTTGGATGCCAGTCGGGTGTTGGGAATCGCTATGGGTAATCGTGTGTTTTTGACCTATTTGACGGCTAGCTTCACCGATTAGAGGCAATGGTTTTGGCTCACTCTTATACCTTTCGAACCTTTGTTACTTGTTAGGATCTCTGCTTTAGATTGAATACTATTGAGGCTCGATTATAGGGTGATTTGTGTAGTACCCTTCGCAGAGCTTGTTGCTATTGAGCAAGGAACCTTCTCTGAAATTTTCATCCACATCAAGTTTGCAAATTAGTTGGGAAATTTTATGTTATGTTTGCTTGATCAAACCAATGCCTTGTGTGGGGTTTCATGCTTAGACTTGCTTCCAAGATGATTTGTGCAGTACTCTTTTTAGAGCTTATCACTATTGGGTAGGTAACCGCCTCCAGAGCTTCGTCTGGCTTGAATTTAGGAATAGGTTTAAAATGCACCAGAATCGTAAACCATCTTTTGGATTATGCTTATCGAACGTCTTTAGTGTCCTCATTTGCTTCCTCATGGTCAAGTTCCTTGAGTATTGTCTAAATGCTAGAGCACATAAGCTTACTGAGTTCTCCTAGTGTTATTTAGACCTAAGGGTGCATATTCAATTAGAAATCCATATATTTTGACACTTTAAGTATACTAAATCATAAATAAAAGGAACAAAATTGCTTTTTCTTATAAAAATTTAACTGAGATATGCATGAAAAATTTTGTAAGGAAAGAAACGCTTGAGGTCGTCTCCACTACATGTTTGTGGGACTCCTCGACCATTGTAGGTCTTCAGATTGTACACGCCTAGGTCGTCGACAATAAAAAATCTGGTTCATGTTTGGTTGAGCTTGTTGATTGATTGCCCGCATGCAGTCGGATCGGCATTCTTCCTTTCTTAAACATGCTTAATGTAGTAGCATGTGGTGCGTCTCTTCACTTCCTCCTGATGAAGAGCAAGGTTGGTACAAATTTCCTCCACTGAATCAAATGTGTGTGTTATTCCCTTATTATTTGCTTCTTGCCACTCTGTCTGCTCTTTGAAAGCCGAAGGAGTTAAAAGTCATTGACTGTAGTGATTATACATTGGTAGCATAGTCTTCATCCTGTACGATAACATAAATGGTGATTGTTTTGTAGCGATCGGAGCCATCGTTTGAGTTGCCTAGAGGATGGAAGATAGGACATCGGCTCATTTACCCTTGGTGCATTAGACTTTCTTTCTTAGAAAATTTAGGATTATATTGTTGGCATCTTCGGCATGCCTGTTAGTCTAGGGGTGATGCACTGGTGCAAATTTTAATTTGATACTATGGCTCTAACAGAGGTCTTTCACTCCTTTGACTGTAAAATGAGTTTTGCTGTACGTGATGAAGACATGTGGCGGTCCATACTTGAAAATGAGGTTCGTCTAAAAGAAGTTCTGAACAAAATACATTGTTACGTGGGTGAGTGGTTTTGCCTTGATCCACTTAATGAATTAATCCACCATGATCA
>JXCR01142740.1:74947-98060 GCA_002079205.1 Phalaenopsis hybrid cultivar | reverse complement strand
AAAAAAAAAAAAAAAAAAAAAAAAAAAAATCAAAGAATGAGTTTGACAAACAAACTCAATAAGTAACAACTATTTATCAAAACATAAATGTCAAGAGGTGAGGCATGCAGTATGGACAATAAGTAATGATGAATCACTATTTCATATGTAACACTGTAAGAGACAACAAGAAGGGTAAATATCAATTATGCTTATCATATGAAAACATGTAATTATTCCCAATTAAGTTTATTATCATTCAACTTTCATTTATACTTATATATGCAGTCAGTTTTAACAGATACATTGAAATCGGGAAGGTCAATATCAACCTAAAGTAACCTTATACTTTCCTGTACAGTTGTCACTCTGTGAGCTCGTCAGCCCAGCTAGCCCAGATCTAAAAGGGTTTTACCGACCTACATTGAAATTGGGAAAGGTCAATATCAACCTAAAGTAACCAGACAGTTTCTTATACTGTTGTCACTTTGTTGGCCCGTCAGCCCAGCTAGCCCATATCTAAAATGGTTTTACCGACCTATATACGATTACACACAAACATATACAACATTTTCCACAGGTTTAATAAATAAGAAGTATGTTATTTTATATAGGCTTGTGATATGACAAGAATTCATATGCAATTTCATACTAATAGATTGCAAGAAAATATAATATCATAATTGTGAGATCAATTCAAATATGCAGAAATTTTTCATCAATACATTTAGGTAGCTGGTTACTTCATTATGAGTAATAATAGAAGCATATAAATATGTCATATAATAATTATAATTAAAGAACAAGGTATAACTGACAATCCTATGAAATAATAATGAAGATACTACAAACTACAAGGATTAATGCACATAACGAGGAAGGGTACGTTTATGCTCTTATAAAAAGTTGTTAATTACCTTGAGGTGGCAAACCTGATGACTCTACGAATTAGACGATTCAACTAGCGATCCTACACAAAGAAAAAAGATAAAAAAATAAAAAAATAAAAAATAAATTAAATTCATTTATTCTTTAAATTAGTTGTATTATAATAGACCTTCAAGGAATAATACATCCTTAAAAGAAGAAATAAATGAATATTAATTAAAAAAATGAACTTCAAATCCTATAACTCTCAAATCCCCATTGGAACATAAATTCACGAGATTTAGGGGTTTGGTCTGTTTTTAATTGATATTAATGAATATGAAATTCCAAAATAAATAAATAAATAAATAAATAAGAGAAAAGTTTCTTCGATATTTTGCTTTCGGGGTCTTCAGCCGAAAAGAACGAAGGAGCCATGAATCCAATCTCTCTTCCCCACCTCCGGCCGCTCACGTTAACTGCGATGATCCCTCGCCGGAGATGGAAGACACCGTTGACGCGTTTCTCGAGATCGCATCACTTTCTCGTGAGGTTCGGCGGGGAGACACCGGAGCAATCGTCGCCTAGCTCCGAAGAAGCGGTGGCCGGGTTTCTAGGGGAACAGTTGGACGAGCTATTGAAGAGGGAAGAAAATCGGCCTCTTCTTGATCGGCTCGACGAGGCCTCCCGCCGCGTGGAGCGAGCCAGAGCTGCTCTCACCGAGATGGAGNCCGAGAATCCGAGGTTTTCACTTTTACTTTTGTATTCGGTGCTTATACTTAAATCAATCAACTATTTGATGTANCGAGATGGAGAAGCAGGAAGCCGAAGCCCTTTACAGGAAGCAGCTCGTTCTCCAGCTCCAAAGCCGAGAATCCGAGGTTTTCACTTTTACTTTTGTATTCGGTGCTTATACTTAAATCAATCAACTATTTGATGTGATTTATAAAGATTGATTTTATGTTGTTTTTGTCTTTTCCAAGATTGCAGCCGCCCAGAAGGAATTGGTAGAAGCTAGAGGGATGATTGAAGAGTCAGAACGATATCTTGCGTCCGACGGATCCGATAAAAGCTTCGATTTAACTCGAAATAATGGGATAAAGAGTGAATTTGAGAGATTAGAGTCCATCAAAGCTGCATTAGTGTCATCTAGTATTGGCACTTTGGCCAGCTTGCCTCTTTCTCTCTTCCAAGCAACTAGTTTTACTGCATTTTTTCTTCACACAGCAATCATTTTTATTGGAACTGCTCTTTTTGGAGTTACTTTTCGTTACACAATAAGAAGAGATATTGATAACTTCCAGCTCAAAACAGGAACTTCTGCTGCTTTTGGTATTATCAAAGGTGTAATTTTTGTTATTTCTTTTATTTTTAATTTTTTTTAAAAAATTTGTGGTTGGAGTTTTGATTAACAGGTAATGATTTTGTCCAATTTTGCAGGGCTTGCTGAATTAGAAGCTGGGGATCATCTGGATCTAAGCAAGACTAGTTTATCACATTTTATTGATGTTGCATTGTCTGTTTCAGAGAGTTTCATCATATTTTTAGCTGCAGGAATTGCCTTAGACTTTTGTTTCAAGACGAGGCTTCTGAGTCCGTTCCCTATAGAAGAGTAGACCATGTTGATTGATGTGTGGCGACGGCTGGCAGCGGTGCTGAGGGAGACGATGGCGCCATATGTGATAGGTTCTTACCATCATGAACTTTAGTGGTGGCTTAATTCATTCTTTATGGCTTCAAACTTGTAGGAATGTTTCTTTTGATGAATGAAATTAGGGTCTATTTATATTTTTCTTAAGAGAAATTTACTTGCATACCACACAATGCTTATGTATTTACATACATAACAACCAAATTTAGATATTTACACTTATAACTCCTTGGTGTCATAAACCTATGCATGAAATGGTTATTTCACTCTTAAAAGACAGTGATAGTGTTATTTTTGATGTGATGTTAAAGATTTGTCTTTTATGTATCCAAATGACTATTTTTTTAAGGATTGATTTGGTTATATCTAATTCTCAAATTTGATGGATTTGTAGCTAGTCTTTAAAGATCATTGCCATGTCATTAATATACATGCAAATTAGGATTAATTTTATGTGTTATCTTCTTTAATTTTCTGCATCTACAAGAAAGTTAGGCTTTTTAGATGGATCTTTGATGTTTTAGTTGCTTTTGTATGCGTCAATAGCTCTTGCAACCCACTCTAATAAAAATATTATAAAAATAAGTTGGAAACCAAATCTAAAGGTTTGTAGAGATGGTGTGGGCTCTTATAGCTGGGGAACCTTCTATACCAACTTACTCATTTTTTTTTAGCAATTTTATATAAGAGTTGCCAAGGCTATTGTTATTTTTCTATTTATCTAACCCTTTAAGACTTAAATCTCCATGAATTTCTTTGAGGGAGCTTGAGGTGTTGGATCATTGTCATATGTAATCTTATAAGTTTTGTTTCGTATTTGAACACTTTATTTATGTGACATTTTTATTTTATCTCTTAGACCAATATGGCTACCTTCCATAAGCTATTGTATTCACATCTAATCACTTTCCATGTAGGATATGAATTCATAAGTATGATCTTTCACCCATATCTATCTTTTCAAGTTGATTACACTAAAGTTTTTGATGCTCTCTTTGAGGCTCTTTTGGGCCTTACATGCTTATTTGACATGCTTTATTTGGAGCATTGGTACTAAAAGTCTCATCGTAGAAAGCTTGCACATGAGGTTATTGTACTCTTATAATGAGCTTTCGTAGAGGGAAAAAAATCCTTATTTTCTTATAATGAGCCGACAAATGCAATATGCACATTCGTTAAGATTGATGAGAGAATCATGTTTTGGAGCTCTTTATAAGCCATGGAATCAAAGAACCTATATTTGAGCATCTCTTCAAGTTGACCCCATTCTGATGAGCATTTATCAACGTACTTGATCAATAGGGTTTAGTATCAATGGATTTTAGGGGCAATTACATACATATCACTCAAAACATTGCTATTTACAAATCTTGCTCACTCAAATATGAAAATTCATGATAAAAACTTGACCCATGTTTTTCATTTCTATGTGGTTCTCAATGGTTTGATCGTGGCATGTGCAAAAGCATCAGCTTGATCGTTCAAAAAAGTACCATGGTGTTAATTTTGTAAATAACAATATTTTGAGTGTTTAATATGTCATTATCCATCGACTTATAGTAGAATGAGGGTGGTGGAGAGATTATGTGTTACTAGCAATTTTTACCGCTTCCATAATAGTTTAAGGGGGAGGAGGCATAAAGGTACTAAGTGTTATTGGAGAGTGAGCTTCCAAAATAAGACATTGAGTCATAAATGTTCAAGCTGATGACTGGGGCTTCATTATTTTTCTTTTCCTTTTTATAGTGTATTTTCTTACACTTATATATTTTGTTAGTTAGTGCTTTTTAACTAATTGCATACATGCCCTTTTTCTAATCTTCTCATTTTGATATTGAAATTGAACATTTAATAAATTACAATTTATCATGGTTGTATACACAGAAAATTCTAGCACGAATCTCAAAGAGAACGAACGATCAAGATAAAAGAGTTTGTTCAACGGCGAATTCTCATTTTTGAGGTTAGGGGATCATAATTTACTCATATGTGGTCTCCCATGACTTTCATATCTAGAAAATCCTTCGTCAGGCGCTTTCGGTGTAAATTGGAGTTTTTTGCACTAGACTGGCGTTGCCTTCCTAGATGTTCAAAATCGAGCCCCTGGAATTCTAGCGTTTAGGCGCCCAAAACTGTTAAAAAATGATCATTTTCCCGAGCAGTTGAAAAGTAGGCGTTAGATTGGTCGCCTAGGTGCGAGGGGTCAGGCGTCGGTCCACTTCCAGAACGCGATCTTTGACTTTGATTTGACCCGGTGTACCCCCAATGAACTAAAATGGCAAGGATTTCCTTGGTTTTGTATGATTTGCTTGGGGGGAGATAAAGAATTTGATTATACTTATTTCAGCCCTTTGTTGGAACCTTCCAAGGTTAGGCGACAAGGCTATTTTAGTCAAAAATGGAGGGAATGGAGGCTGGTTAGCTTATGTCCTTTGAGCTCCCTCATTTTGAGAGAATCTCCTCGCTTCAGCATTTTTTGTCTCCTCCTAGAACTGAAAACAATCTTCTTCCCTTGGGGCTTGGAGCATCATTTTCTTCCCTCGGAGGTTTGAGAGCTTGGAGCAAGAGAGGGAGACTATTCATGTTCCTCAAGGAGAAAAAGCTAAAGGGGTTTGTATCTTCAACCTTCTTCTTCTTCCTCTCCTCCTCATCCTCCACCGAGAGATCTTCTTCTTTCTCCACTATTCCTTGAGTGTGTGAGCAGATCTTCTTGAGGAGAAAGAGCATGGCTAGCAAGGAATCAAGGTGCCTACTCTCCTACACTAAAGGAGTGCTTCATCTTAACTCGGGGGAGGATCGTGAGGAGCTTCGTCGGAACTTTATTGGAACTTCGCCGGAGCTCGGAACATCGCCGGAATATCGCTATCTCTCCTACCACTAAGAGAGCTTCATCATATGTGAAGGAACGTGACATGAAATGCCAAAATACCGCGGGTTTGAAGTGTCCCAATTTAATGACCTATATCTATAAGTATAGGTTGTGAACATAACTATGAATCATTATTTAAAATCACAAATATTTAAATCAATATAAGCTTTATTTCATCAGGAATTTTAAATAGTCCTTATTTCATTACTGTCAGAAGTTTTGAATTTTAATTTTTATGTCATCTTATCTATATTTCATACATGAAAACTTTGTATTTCACTTTTAAAAAATTTAAATATTGATATTCTTATGTGATATGATTCATAGAAAGATTTGAGTGGTATAAAAGTACAAAAATAAACTTTAGGTGTTTGATATGAATTACATAGGAATATGATGATATGTATGTAAAAGCTCTTAGCAATTTTTATGATGAAAAATCATTTTTTTTAAATATGAAATGTTAAAGTGTGGCGTCTTTAAGAAAAATTGTCTAATATATATATATTCATATATATATATATATATATATATATATCTGTGTGTGTGTGTGTCATCTGGCTCATTGGTTGCTGCCTTTGGTGTAAATTTCTCGGATCGAGGGATCGATTCCTGCGTAGGATCGAATTGCACGTCTGCTGTAAGAGGGGTCCGCCCCTCGGGCAGACAATGTGGTTGATTAGTGATCAACATTTTCAATAACGATAAGTTTTTAAAATGTTACTTTCTCTACCACAGTTTTATAATCACCTTTTTTTTTTTAATTATAAATCTCACACATTATAATTTTTATAAGTCATCTTATCGTTATATTGTACACAAAAAATATGTATTTTACTTTTTTTTTTCAAGTTAAAATATTGTTATTTTTTGTGATAGGAAAGATTTGAGTGGTATAAATATGAAAAAATAAAATTTAGGTATTAGATTGTAAATAACTAGGAATATGTGGGTATGTCTGTAAAAGATCTTATCTTCTTCCCGAAGTTGATCATTGAGTTTTCGCAAGACAACGAGATTTGGAAAATGAAGATCAGCTCACCTGGAGAAGAAAGGCCATTGACTCGTGACTCGTGACTCTTGACCGACTCTTCTCCATTAACATCAAGAGCCGAAGTGACAGCAAGTGCGATCCTAGTCACCACTGTTCGGAGCTCGGGATCGATGGACGCCGACGATTCCTTAGCTGCCGCCGCCAACCTCATCTGCCGCGCCGCTAACACCATCTCCTCCACCTCCGACCTCCTCATGGACCGCCATGTCTTCTCCGATATTTCCTCCTGCCTCCGCCGCACCCTTCACATCCTTTGCGAGCTGGAAGATAAAGTTCATTCCGCCTCCGTATACCCCCTCGCCACCGCGCTTGATGCCCTCTCTGAAGCCGCCGAAGTTGCTGCCGCTGCGGCTTCTACCTCTATCCACTTCGAAAGCTCCCACCATAGTCGGCTATATCTCGTCATCAACTCCCGCCAGAGCTCCCGATGCTTTTCATACGCCATCCGCGACATCTGCGAGGCCCTTTCTCTCCTCCCTCTCTCCTCCTCGGGGCTAGATGAGGTCGAGGCGATTCGAGAACGCCTTTTCGCCGTCGAGTTTCGCGCTTCCTCCGCTGTCGAGGACACGTTGGACAAGATTGAGTCCGCTGTATGCGACCGGGCTTCCGATTGCGCTTATGCTGATCACCTCCTCAGTCTCGTAGCTGATGCTGCTGGCGTCTCCCACGACCCGATGACGCTTCGAGTAGAGCTTGACAAGCTGCAGGCAGAGGTCGCCGAGAACAGGGAAAGAAAAGGCATTGCCGAAGCTGTGCAGATCGATCGGATTGTCTCCTTCCTCTCCATTTCACATACGGTTTCGTCANCTCCTTGGTGTCATAAACCTATGCATGAAAAGATTATTTCACTTTTAAAAATATAGTGATAGTGTTATTTTTGATGTGATGTTAAAGATTCGAGCTGTATTCTTGTAGACATGAATATTTAGTTGTTACATATGGAGATACATAAGAATTGTGTTGTATGAATGCAAATGACTCTTTTTTTTANATATATATATATATATATATATATATATATATATATATATTTGTTAATTTGTGAATGGAGTTTTGATTAACAGGTAATCACTTCGTCCAATCCAATTTTGCAGGGCTTGCTGAATTAGAAGCAGGGAATCATCTGGAGCTAAGCAAGACCAATTTATCACATTTTATTGATGTTGCATTGTCTGTTTCAGAGAGTTTCATTATATTTTTAGTNTTTTTTGTTTTTTTTTTTTTTTGTTAATTTGTGAATGGAGTTTTGATTAACAGGTAATCACTTCGTCCAATTTTGCAGGGCTTGCTGAATTAGAAGCAGGGAATCATCTGGAGCTAAGCAAGACCAGTTTATCACATTTTATTGATGTTGCATTGTCTGTTTCAGAGAGTTTCATTATATTTTTAGCTGCAGCAATTGCCTTGGACTTTTGTTTCAAGATGAGGATTCTGAGTCCTTTCCCTATAGAGGAGTAGACTGTGTTGATTTGTGTTTGGCGAAAGCTGGCAGCGGTGGTGAGGGAGACGATGGCGTCATATGTGGTAGGTTCTTACCATCATGAACTCTAGCGGAGGCTTAATTCATTCTTTAGGGCTTCAAACTTGTAAAAAAGTTTTTTTCGATGAATGAAATTAGGGTCTATTTATAATTTTTTTAAGAGAAGTTTACTTGCATACCACACAATGCTTATGCATTTACATATATAAAACCCAAATTTAGATATTTACAATTATAACTCCTTGGTGTCATAAACCTATGCATGAAAAGATTATTTCACTTTTAAAAATATAGTGATAGTGTTATTTTTTATGTGATGTTAAAGATTCGAGTTGTATTCTTGTAGACATGAATATTTAGTTGTTAGGTATGGAAATACATAAGAATTGTGTTGTATGAATGCAAATGACTCTTTTTTTTTAAAGGTTAATTTGTTTATATCTGTCTCAAATTTGATGCATTTGTAGCTAATCATTAAAGATCATTGCCATGTTATTGATATACATGCAAATTAGGATTTTATTTGTTATCTTCTTTAGTTTTTCNTTGTTTATATCTGTCTCAAATTTGATGCATTTGTAGCTAATCATTAAAGATCATTGCCATGTTATTGATATATATGCAAATTAGGATTTTATTTGTTATCTTCTTTAGTTTTTTGCATCTACAAGAAAGTTAGGCTTTTTAGATGGATCTTTAATGTTTTAGTTGCTTTTGTATGTGTCAATGGATCTTGCGATCCACTCTAATAAAAAAAGTAAGTTGAAAACCAAATCTAAAGGTTTGTAGAGGTGGTGTGTGCCTTGAAGCTGGGGAACCTTCTTGACAAACTTACTCATTTTTTTTAGCTNATCTTGCGATCCACTCTAATAAAAAAAGTAAGTTGAAAACCAAATCTAAAGGTTTGTAGAGGTGGTGTGTGCTCTTGAAGCTGGGGAACCTTCGTGACAAACTTACTCATTTTTTTTTAGCATTTTTATGTAAGAGTTGCCAACTCTAATTTCATTTTCTATTTATCCAACCCTTTAAGAGTTAAATCTCCATGAATTCCTTTGGGGGAGTTTGAGGTGTTGGATCATTGTCATATGTAGTCTAATTATAAGTTTTGTTTCATATTTGAACACTTTATTTATGTAACATTCTTATTTTGTCTCTTAGAACAATATGGCTACCTTCCATAAGCTATTATATTCACATATAATCACTTTTCATGTAGGATATGGATTCATAGTTTTGATCTTTCACCCATATCTATCTTTTCAAGTTGATTACACTAAAGTTTTGGGTGCTTTCATTGAGGCCCTTTTTGGCCTTACATAGTTATTTGACATGCCTAATTTGGAGCATTGGTACTAAAAGACTCGTTGTAGAAAGCTTGAACATGAGGTTATTGAACTCTTATAATGAGCTTTCGTAGAGGGGAAAAAATCCTTATTTTCTTATAATGAGCCGACAAATGCAATATGCACATTCATTAAGGTTGATGAGTGGGAACATTGATGAGAGAATCATGTTTTGGAGCTCTTTATAAGCCATGAAATCAAAGAACCTATATTTGAGCATCTCTTCAAGTTGCCCTCATTCCGATGAGAATTTATCGACGTACTTCATCAAAAGGGTTTAGTGTCAATTGATTTTAGGGGCAATTACATATCACTCAAAACATTGCTTTTTGCAAATCTAGCGCTCTTTCATTTATTTTTAAATGCTCGCTCAAATATGAAAATTCATGATAAAAACCTGATCCATGTTTTTCATCTCAATCTTATTCTCAATGGTTTGATTGTGGCATGTGAAAAAACATCGATTGGTTGTTCAAAAAAGTACCATGGTGTTAGTTTTGTAAATAACAATATTTTGAGTGTTTAGTATGTTATTATCCATTGATTTATAGTAGAGTGAGGGTGGTGGAAAGATTGTGTTACTAGTAATTTTTACCGCTTCCACAATAGTTGAGGGAGAGGAGGCATAAAGGTGCTATGTGTTATTGGAGAGCGAGCTTTTCATAATTAGAAATTGAGCATAAAGATTCATGATTATGATTAGGGCTTCTTTATTTTTCTTTTTCTTTTTTTTATAGTGTATTTTCTTATACTTTTATATATTTTGTTAGTTAGGGATTTATAACTAATTGCATACTTGCCCTTTTTCTAATCTTCTCCTCATTTTGATATTGAAATTGAACATTTAATAAACTACAACTTATCATGGTTGTATACACCAAAAATTCAAGCACAAATTTCAAAGAGAACGAATGACCAAGTTGAAAGAGCCTGTTCAACGGTGAATTCTCAATTTTGAGGTTAGGGGATCATAATTTACTTATATGTTGTCTCCCATGACTTTCATATCTAGAAAATTCTCCGTCAGACGCTCCCGGTGTAAATTAGAGTTTTTCAGGGCTGACCAGTGCCTAAAGCCCAAATTGCTTTCCCGGATGGTTAAAACCGAGCCCCTGGAAGTCTGGCGTTTAGGCGTCCAAAACTGCTAAAAAATGGTCATTTTTCCGAGCTTTTGGAAAGTAGACGTCAGATTGGGCGGCTGGTGCCAGAGGTCAGGCGCCTAGTCGACGGTCCACTTCTAGAACATGATCTTTGAAGCCGATTTGACCTGGTGCACCCCCAATGAGCTAAAATGGAAAGGATTTCCTTGGTTTTGTTGGATTTGCTTAGGGGGGAGATAAAGAGCGTGATTATTCTTCTTTTAGTCCTCTGTTGGAAGCTTCCAAGGTAAGCCGACAAGGCTATTTTAGGCAAAAATGGAGGAAATGAGGGCTATTTAACTTATGTCCCTTGAGCTCCTTCATTTTGAGAGAATCTTCTCACATTAGCTTTTTTGGTCTCCTTCTAGAGCTGAAAACCTTCTTCTTCCCTTGGAGCTTGGAGCATCATCTTCTTCTCTTGGAGACGTGAGAGCTTGGAGCAAGAGAGGGAGGCTAAAGGGGTTAGTATCTTCAACTTTTTTGTTCTTCTTCCTCTCCCCCTTCATCCTTCACCAAAAGATCTTCTTTTTCCTCCACCATTCCTTGATTGTGTGAGCGGATTTTCTTCAGGAGAAAGAGCTTGGCTAGCAAGGAAGCAATGTTCCTACTTTCTTTCATTAAAGGAGAGCTTCATCTTCGTGCGGAGCTTCTTCAGAACATCGCGAGACCTCAGAACATCACAGAAACATCGCATCTCTCCTACCACTAGGAGAGCTTCATTCTACGTGAAGAAATGCGGCATGAAATGACGAAAGCTAACCGGGTCTGAAGTGTTCCAATTTAACAATCTATATCTATGAATATAGGTTGTTAAACATACCTATGATTCATTATTTAAATTTATAGATATTTAAATCAATGTAAACTTTATTTCATTACGAATTTTAAATATTCCTTATTTCATTACGGTCGAAAGATTTGGATTTTAAGTTTTAAGTCATCTTATCTATATTTCTTACATGAAAACTTTATATTCACTTTTCAAAAATTTAAATACTGATATTTTTATTTGACGTGATTCATATGAAAGATTTGAGTGTTAGAAATGTACTAAAATAAAATTTAAGTGTTAGATATGTAAATACATAGGAATATGATGGTATATATATGCAGAAGTTGATTTTCCTATACTACTAAGAGCATGTTTAAGACATTTTTTTCTTTTAAGTTTTAGGCAGTCTTGAAATTCTGTTTGGAAACTAATTTCTTGTTATTTTCTAGCCATTTTTATGATGAGAATTTTTTTTAAATATAATATGTTAAAATGTGGTGGTTGTCAGAATAATATTTTGAAAAAAAATATTTATTTATTTATATTTCTCACAATAATTTTTTAAATAATTATTTTCTTTATGATAATTTTACAATTATCTTTCTTAAATATTGTAAGACCCCACATTTTATTTTTATGTCATCTCATCTATATATTGTACAGGAATAATATGTGTTTTACTTTTTGTTTTTAATAAAATATTGTATAAATATAAAAAATAAAACTTAGGTGTTAGATTTGTAAATAAATAGGAATATATTGGTATGTCTGTAAAAGGAAAAAATATTACAGTGCGTAGCCAATAAAATCACGTCACGCTTGACAGGAGAAAAAAAACGGCACAGTAACATAAGAAATATTCTCCCGTTTTATTTATGTGTTATTGCGTGTTATGCATGTGTTATTGTGTGTTATTCATGTGTTATTAATGTGTTATTGTGTTATTATAACAACAATAATATTCTCATGATATAATAACACATGAATAACACACAATAACACTTGAATAACACGAGGAATATTCCCGACAGAGAAAAAAACGGCGCAGTAACACGGGAAATATTCTTTCCCTTGTTATTCATATGTTATTGTGTGTTATTCACGTATTATTGATGTGTTATTGTGTTATTATAACACCTAGAATATTCCTAGGACACAATAACACATGAATAACACGGAGGGGAATATTTTTTGTATTACTGCGCAATTATTTTCTCTTTCGTATAGAATGTCGTGACGTTATTTCATTGAGTAAGCATGTTGGTGATGTAATATTTTTTCATCACTTTTATGGTCTTATTCTTCCCGAAATTGATCATTGTTTTCCCAGGACAACTAGACTTGGAAAATGGAGATCAGCTCACCTGGAGAAGAAGGCCATTGACTTGACTCGTGACTCGGGACTCGTGACCGACTTCTCGATTAACATCAAGAGCCGAAGTGACAGCAAGTGCGATCTAGTCACCACTGTTCGGAGCTCGGGATCGATGGCCGCCGACGATTCCTTGGCTGCCGCCGCCAAACTCATCCGCCGCGCTGCTAACACCATCTCCTCCACCGCCGACCTCCTCATCGACCGCCATGTCTTCTTCGATATTTCCTCCTGCCTCCGCCGCACCCTTCACATCCTTAGTGAGCTGGACGATAAAGTTCATTCCGCCTCCGTATCCCCCCTCGCCGCCGCGCTTGATGCCCTCTCTGAAGCCGCCGACGTAACCGCCGCAGAGGCTTCGACCTCTATCCATTCCGAAAGCTCCCACCATAGTCGACTATATCTGGTCATCAACTCCCGCCAGAGCTCCCGATGCTTTTCATACGCCATCCGCGACATCTGCGAGGCACTTTATCTCCTCCCTCTCTCCTCCTCGGGCCTAGATGAGGTCGAGGCGATTCGAGAACGCCTTATCGCCGTCGAGTTTCGCGCTTCCTCCGCTGTCGAGGAGACCTTGGACAAGATTGAGTCCGCTGTATGCGACCGGGTTTCCGATTGCTCTTATGCTGATCACCTCCTCAGTTTCGTAGCTGATGCTGCTGGCGTCTCCCACGACCCGATGACTCTTCGAGAAGAGCTTGACAAGCTGCGGGCAGAGGTCGCCGAGAACAGGGAAAGAAAAGGCATTACCGAAGCTGTGCAGATCGATCGGATTGTCTCCTTCCTCTCCATTTCACATACGGTTTCGTCGTTTCGGGAGAGGGAGGAGAGGTATCTTAGCATAAGGAATCGTTTGGGAAATGAGCTGTTGCAGCCGCTCCAAGCCTTTATTTGCCCCATTACCGGGGATGTCATGGATGACCCAGTGGAGACATGTTTAGGGCACACTTTTGAGAAGAGCGCCATTGAGAAGTGGTTTGCGGAGGGTAACAGCACTTGTCCTCTGACCATGACGCCGATGAGTGTTGGCGATCTGCGGCCCAACTATACTCTGAAGAAATCCATTGAGGAGTGGAAAGAAAGAAATAGAATAATCTCTATTGGTAAACTCAAAGCTAAGTTTGACTCTAATGATGAGCAGGAAGTGCTCCGTTGTCTTGGCCGGCTGGAGGAGTTATACAAAGAGGACTCTCATCGCGACTGGATTGTTTTTGAGAACTACCTGCCTGTTCTTGTTGGGTTGCTTGAAAGAAAGAGTTTGGAGATCAGGTGTCGAGCTCTGTTTGTCTTATATATTCTTGCTAAGGACAATGAGTATACAAAGGTATGTGATTGTTAGTCAATTTATAGTTTTAAAGCAGCTTATTTTTATGCTCAATCTTGCCAATGGAGAATCGTTGTTGATTCGAGTGTTATTGTAACAACTCAAACTCTCATCCATCAAGGTGGCATCACGGTTTTGTCTCATTGGTGTAACTTCCTAAGGGGTCGCTCTCCTTGGAGTGCTCCCGCACAAGCACTCTTAACTTTGGAGTTTCTTATGAAATTCCAGTTGTTACACCAAATGACTTCTCGATGTTTGAGAGTTCAACTTCTTTTGATTTATTTAAGGGATCTCACGATCTCCCCCACTTACGTAACNGATTGTTTTTGAGAACTACCTGCCTGTTCTTGTTGGGTTGCTTGAAAGAAAGAGTTTGGAGATCAGGTGTCGTGCTCTGTTTGTCTTATATATTCTTGCTAAGGACAATGAGTATATAAAGGTATGTGATTGTTTGTCAATTTATAGTTTTAAAGCAGCTTATTTTTATGCTCAATCTTGCCGATGGAGAATTGTTGTTGATTCGAGTGTTATTGTAACAACCCAAACTCTCATCCATCAAGATATAATCAGCTTCGGCCTGGTGGCATCACGGTTTTGTTTCATTGGTGTAACTTCCTAAGGGATCATTCTCCTTGGAGTGCTCCCGCACGAGCACTCTTAACTTTGGAGTTTCTTATGAAATTCCAATTGTTACACCAAATGACTTCTCGATGTTTGAGTGTTCAACTTCTTTTGATTTATTTAAGGGGTCTCACGATCTCCCCCACTTATTCTTAAACTTAAAATCATACATCAGGTATATATCCCATTTTCAGACTGGTGTAAGACTCAATACTATTTATAATAGTTAGAACGCTTATCTATCAAGATATTGTTTGCTTTGGCCTAATGACCTCATGGTTTTGTCCAATTTATGTAACTTTTCAGAAGGCCATCCATCCTAAGAAGGCTCCCGCATGTGCACACTAAGCTTTGGAGGTTCCGACGCAATTTCGACCTTTACACCAAAAGACATTGAATTTTAAGAGTTCAACTTTATTTGACTTGAGGGATTTCACAATAGGATGTTAGTTACTTAAATAAGGGAGATTGTGAAACCCATTACATAGAATGAAGTTGAACTCCTTAACGACGAGGCACATTTTAGTGTAATAGTTGAATTTTCATCTGAAACTCTGATGTTAAAACATGTTTGTGTGGGAGCACTCCTAGGATGAGTGTGCTTTTGAAAAAAATACACAAATGAAACAACTCTGTGAGGACATCAAGACAAAATAAACAATATCTCGGCGGATGAGAGTTCGAGCTGTTATAATTATTGTATGACATTCGATGAGATTAACTATCTAATATCTTCTACATTAGTACTTCAATTGACATTAGCCTTTTTGATGAGTTGTGTTACCTTATGAGCTTTAAAGTAGAAAGGCTAGTGGTTTAAACAACTAAATATTTTTTGCATTGTTTCAATTATTTTATTTTACGTATAAACACACATCATTTCCTTTGATTAATTCGGTTTCCTTTATCATCAGCAGGAACAACTAGCCGGTGTCAATAAGTTAATTGAATTCATTGTAATGTCCCTCGGACGACGTAGTGAGGAACGTAAAATGGCCGTGGCACTTTTGCTAGAGCTGTCGAGTATTGAGATGATTTGCAGTAAGATTGGCAGGGTACGGGGCTGCATTTTTCTTTTGGTGACTACTACAAATGATGGTAATCAAGCTGCAACTGATGCGATGCAACTACTAGAGAAGCTTTCTTATCTTGATGAAAATGTTGTGAAAATGGCAAAGGCAAACTATTTTAAGCCGCTATTGCAACGCCTTAGATCAGGTTCTTTGTCTTATTCTTTGTGACTCCACTTAAATGTTCAACCTGTTAGTCTTCAGAACTTATCAGTTGATATTCTTGAGTGTGATTCTTGATCTCAAAGTTTCAATGTGATAAAGAGTTGAATGTTTGTTTGTATTTTAATTTTAGGTGGTTTTTTTCCTGAGTTAAACTTATACTTGACCATGTTATACTAAAATTAGATTGATGGATACAAAATGAGTGAGTAGGGACATAAGCGGCTCCTAAGAAAACCGTTGAACCTTTTGGTTTGGTTCACCTCTCGGCTATCTGTATTCTCTCCTGCAAACTAAAATTTATACAATTCTATATTTCGGTATCATTTGGGGGGAACTTAACATTATATTTCTAGACAAGCCCCTAAATATTTGTGCTTGTATCCTTTCTTAGCATATTATTGTTCCATGAACATGTTACTATTGATCCCTCAAGCTATTTCTCTTATGATAAAGATAATTATATGCACTTTTATGTATTTTACCAGGTCTTGGCTGTTCTGTCTTTTGCTAATCTTTCTCAAACAAAACCAGGGTCATTTTCCTTTTCAAGTTGGACGTTTTGTTTTTTATTTCCACTTTTTTTTCACTATTCTTTGTCACAAATTGTTTCAATAGAAGGACCTAGTGTGACACATCCTCATAATGGCATGGTAGGCCATTTTCGTTACGATTGTTATACCTTTCTCTCTATATCTTCTTGACCAACTCTTTCTCACCCCCACTTGCACCCTCGCAATTGGTTCTATGATGGCTAACTTGTTTAGAACAACTGTTGGAGATGGCTCTACACGATCAAGTCGATAAGCATTATTCGAGAACATGATGCACTTTCAATAGTGTAGGCATGGTTTTGTCCATATGTAGAGTAAGGTGGAAGCTAAGTGCTTTACAGGAATCTATAGTGTAAACCCTAGTCACTAAACGATGTGTGCTACTTGTTTGTTGCTCATTGTTGTTATGAGCTCCCAAATTAGAAGATTGCATAATACATCTAAAAATTGAAGTTTAGGTTTTAGATATGTAAGTCTAAAAGAATTGAGTGCTATTTATGTGAATTTTCCTTTTTCTTCTTGGATCTTTTCACCTTAGATTTTTTATTTTTTTCAAATATGTCCTTGTGTGCCTACAAAACTAGAGTTTTGACGTGACAAATCATGCTATTTTCGCATATTCTTTTCGATAAGCTAACTATAAAATTTTATGATATTTGGTTCAATGCTTTTAGGAAATGATGATGTGAAAAAGATCATGGTGACAACCTTAGCTGAAATTGAACTGCCTGATCAAAGTAAAGCTGGTCTATTTAGAGATGGCGCACTCGACGTCCTTCTTTATCTGGTTAAACATAGTGATCCAGATATTAGAGCAATGGCTGTTAAGTCACTGCAGAGTCTTTCAAACTTACCTGAAAATGGTGTGAAGATGATGAGAGAAGGTGCACTATCTCCTCTTATTGACCTTTTATGTCACCAGCACTTTAATGCATCAAATATTTTAAGCGAACAAGCAGCCTCTATNTTGACCTTTTATGTCACCAGCACTTTAATGCATCAAATATATTAAGCGAACAAGCAGCCTCTACAATTATGAACATTGTTTCGTCGGCTGTGGATTGGGAAGACGAAGAATCTTTAATATTTCTGAAATCGGNCAATAATTTTTTAAATAATTATTTTCTTTATGATAATTTTACAATTATCTTTCTTAAATATTGTAAGACCCCCACACTTTTCTTTTTATGTCATCTCATCTATATATTGTACAGGAATAATATGTATTTTATTTTTTGTTTTTAACTTAAAATATTGTATAAATATAAAAAATAAAATTTAGGTGTTAGATTTGTAAATAAATAGGAATATATTGGTACGTCTCTAAAAGGAAAAAATATTACATCAGTACTACGCACGTAAAAATACCGTGCGTAGCCAATAAAATCACGCCACGCGCGACAGGAGAAAAAAAAATGGCGGTAACACATGGAATATTCCTCCCATTTTATTCATGTGTTATTGCGTGTTATTCATGTGTTATTGATGTGTTATTGTGTTATTATAACACTAATAATATTCTCAGGATACAATAACATATGTATAACACACAATAACACTTGAATAACACGAGGAATATTCTTCTCCCCCGCGCGATAGGGAAAAAAAACGGCGCAGTAACACTGAGAATATTCCCCCATGTGTTATTGTGCGTTATTCATGTGTTATTGTGTGTTATTCATGTGTTATTGATGTGTTATTGTATTATTATAACATTCATGTGTTATTGTGTGTTATTCATGTGTTATTGATGTGTTATTGTGTTATTATAACACCTAGAATATTTTTAGGACACAATAACACATGAATAATACACAATAACACATGAATAACACGGAAGGAAATATTTTTTGTGTTATTGCACCGTTATTTTTTCTTTGTCGTGTAAGGTATCGTGACGTTATTATGTGACCCAACATGTGTAGTATTGATATAATATTTTTTTCCTGTAAAAACCCTTTTTTTTGTCTTTTTCTTCCGGAAGTTGATCATTGAGTTTTCCCAANAATTAGAAGATTGCATAATACATCTAAAAATTGAAGTTTAGGTTTTAGATATGTAAGTCTAAAAGAATTGAGCGCTATTTATGTGAATTTTCCTTTTTCTTCTTGGATCTTTTCACCTTAAATTTTTTATTTTTTTCAAATATGTCCTTGTGTGCCTACAAAACTAGAGTTTTGACGTGTAGAACTCTCAATTTATGAAAATTTATCATGAGCTCAACAAATCATGCTATTTTCACATATTCTTTTCGATAAGCTAACTATAAAATTTTATGATATTTGGTTCCATGCTTTTAGGAAATGATGATGTGAAAAAGATCATGGTGACAACCTTAGCTGAAATTGAACTGCCTGATCAAAGTAAAGCTGGTCTATTTAGAGATGGCGCACTCAACGTCCTTCTTTTTCTGGTTAAACATAGTGATCCAGATATTAGAGCAATGGCTGTTAAGTCACTGCAGAGTCTTTCAAACTTACCTGAAAATGGTGTGAAGATGATGAGAGAAGGTGCACTATCTCCACTTATTGACCTTTTATGTCACCAGCACTTTAATGCATCAAATATATTAAGCGAACAAGCAGCCTCTACAATTATGAACATTGTTTCGTCGGCTGTGGATTGGGAAGACGAAGAATCTTTAATATTTCTGAAATCGGATGATGAAATATTCGGGCTCTTCTCTTTAGTTAACTTGACATGCCCAACCATTCAACAATGTCTTCTTCAAACTTTCTATTCCCTATGCCATATACCTTCAGCTGAAGATATAAAAGATAAGCTCAAACAGGTCAGTAATCAAGTATGCCATTATTTACACAGCCATAGGGTGCAAAAATTTTTATTTTTATTTTTTGGGGCGGGGACATACAATTAAAGAAGAATTGTGTGCTATGCACGTAAATGCCCCCCTTAGTTAGAGGAATTGTTTTCTTGTTGCTTTCTAGAAATTTTTGTGATAGAAAAACTGTTTTTCAACCTGACCTATTAAAATGTTGTGGTTGCTAGAAATCTACGGGCTGATTTTTTAAAATAAAATAAATTTTTAATAGTCACCTAGGTTTCTTCTCCAACAGCTTTACGACTGTNGCAAAAATTTTTATTTTTATTTTTTGGGGCGGGGACATACAATTAAAGAAGAATTGTGTGCTATGCACGTAAGTGCCCCCCTTAGTTAGAGGAATTGTTTTCTCGTTGCTTTCTAGGAATTTTTGTGATAGAAAAACTGTTTTTCAACCTGACCTATTAAAATGTTGTGGCTGCTAGAAATCTGCGGGCTGATTTTTTAAAATAAAATAAATTTTTAATTGTCACCTAGGTTTCTTCTCCAGCAGCTTTACGACTGTTTATTCAAACGACCGCAGCTGCCCCAAATAGACCCTTATGATGCGTTTGGGGCGGCTGTTGACTTTTCAAGTAGTTTTTGTAAAGCTGCTTCTTGGAGAAGCAGCTTTTCAGGAATTGTCACAAAGCTGTTGATAAATAAACAAATGTCTGTTTGAGAGATCTATTGTGTTGCTGTTGTTTCTGATGAGAAAGATTGTTTTCTCCTTATATATAATATATATTCAAATAAGTGTAGTTTTCAAAATAATCAAAACGAAATAACAGAAAGAGTTTGTAATACTAAAAAACTAACAGTTTAGTCCAAAATACTCTAATACATAAAAAATTGATAATTTATTTGAAGCAAATGACTACAATAATTAGGATAGCCACATTAATTAGCAAGCTTAAAATTATGTTTGTCTTGAAGTCCTTATGATCAAGTCTTGAGGAAAATCTCCTCTCTATGTTTGCATCTCTCTTCGATTGATCACGGTCTAGAAGGATCTCGTGAATATCATCAACCCAATGGAAAAAGTCACAATCTGCAGGAGTTCTGTTTCTTGGAAAACAATAAAGTTTTCTTCCGTAGCTGTCTTCCCTTCTGGTCTGGTATTTAACACACCTATCGCCACAATAATAAAGCAAAACATTCGAAGTGCTTAATGAGCTTAAGTTCATATTTCCTATTATTATAATACAATATTGTTCTAATTAAAAAAAATTAAGTTGATACAACATTCCAAAAATTTCTAAAAAAATATAAACAATCTTAAAATTAATAATTAAAGTTTGTCTGCACACAAAAAGAAATGTACGATACAGATTATTACAAATATTTTGAAAAAAATATATCCAGAGAAAAAATATAGAGTTGAAATATGAATCATCAACTACAAATAACTAGGTGATGCGACATAAGTAAAGTCGTTGCATTCACAAAAACATCAGTAATTTCCTCTATTAATTGTAATATCTCTTTGACGCCTTCTCCCTTAAAAGTGTTGTACTCGTTTGTCTTAAATCACTCTTCTTGCATCGAAAGTCCGGCTTGATGTTGGTTAGTTTTCTCAGGCATGCAGGTAGGATCATGTAAGACTCTGAAATCTATATCATCTCGGATGGATGTATCTGTATAAAATTATAAAGCGCAGTCGTTGCAACAACTATCTCGGGATGTAAATTGCAAAGACCTGTGCAAACTATATTTTGATTACATTTCATCTAATAAATCACAAAATATAGTTTTGAACATCTGAAACATGCTATGAATCCAACTTGGATGAGCTTTCATTAGTTCACCAATCCATTTGTCACTCACAGATGAAGATGACACACAAGATAACTTACAAATATGTTTCTGGTAATATTCATGAATCAGACAAATTGTGCTTCTAATAATTGTCGCCTGCTCAACTATCTCTATAATCTCCTCTTTATTTGTTGACTTCATTTGTCTGAAAGAATAATGTTAAGCTTATTTTAAAGGAATATGTTATTCTGAAGGCCGATAAATGCTTAACTTGCGCGTAATGAAAGTTGTTTTACTATGAAAATTCACAAATAATTAAATGTCAGAAATATTCATACAAGCCAGAGTTTACATTAGAAATGGTAAAGCTACAAAGAGACACTCTGATATAGTAGCAGCAAGTAAAAAAATAATGAGTTCACAGTAGAAATGGTAAAGCTACAAAGAGTCACTCTCATATAGTAGCAGCAAGTAAAAAAA
Source organism: Phalaenopsis hybrid cultivar (assembly GCA_002079205.1). Classification (NCBI taxonomy): domain Eukaryota; kingdom Viridiplantae; phylum Streptophyta; class Magnoliopsida; order Asparagales; family Orchidaceae; genus Phalaenopsis; species Phalaenopsis hybrid cultivar. Next base: position 76,744 of record JXCR01142740.1, on the reverse strand, counting down.
TAATGATTTCACAGTAGAAATGTTAAAACTACAAAGAGTCACTCTAATATAGTAGCACCAAGTAAAAAAATAATGAGTTTACAGTAGAAATGTTAAAACTACAAAGAGTCACTCTGATATAGTAGCAACAAGTAAAAAAATAATGGACTTTGGCGCTAATGTACTTTGTTTTCTCACAATCTGAAGATAGCTTATAAATAAAATATTAGCTGTTTGATTGGGTATAATTCTTACGTTCTTACATGTCAAGTTTAGACCGCTGACTCCAGTTTAATATTTGCTAATGATGTGTAGAGTTGATAATCTAACCTTCAGCATAAGTACAAAATTATGTTGGGTAAACTGCAGCGAAGATTTGTTCCATTTTTTCTAGTCATTCCTGAATTATTTGGTTGGTCTAGTTTCTTTCTTAAGCTATGGGAGGATTTTCATACATACAACTCCAATCTTATATATTTACATATCTAGCACCGAAACTTTAATTTTTACATACGTTCCATTTTATCTATGCATTAGAAGGTGTATTTCACTTTTTTTAAGTTAAAATATTGATATTTTTGTTGTGATAAGTAATTCTAAAAAACAATGTTTAGTTTTTTGATATGTAAATTCATAGGAATTGGATGGTATGTATGTAAATGCCTTAAAGCAATTTTACCAACTTTACCGACTCTTCGCTTTCTGATGNATTTACATATCTAACACTATTATGAATAAGAATATATATATTATTTTTTTAATGTTAAATTAGCGATATTTCTTATGTCCTATAAATGATTTGAATGTTATAAATATAATAAATAAAATTTATAAGTTAGATATGTAAATACATTAGAATTGAGTCGTGTGTATGTAAATCACCCATTAATAATTTGTTATGATTTTCAATGATTTATCTTAAAGTATTAAACTTTAGGACAACTTGCCATTTTTTATTCTTATCTTAGCATATGGGGCCACAATATTTAATTTTAAAGGACAAAAGGGTGCATACATCTAAAATATTTTCACTTCCATTTTCCTAATTTAAATAAAATTAGATATTGATTAAGGGTTCGTTTGGGGCAGCGATGGTGCTTTACTCAACTATTTTTGACAGTTTTTTCAAAAAATTACCACTGAATTTGTATTTTCTCACCATTCATCGCTAGTTGCTAGTTGCTAGTTGCGGTGACAACCTTCTAGTTGAGACTTCACTTAAAAAAAGATTTATGATTGTCACCACAATTTTTTGAGATCAATTTATTATTCTGCAGCTTCACAATTATTTTTTAATAGACCCTAAGGGTGTAATTTGTCGATGTGCAATCGTGGATTCAAATTTATTAAATTATTGGGACATTTATGCATATAGCACACAAGTATTGTGCAAATACCACCTCTCATATTTACATACATCACCCTCAAAAGAATAATATCACATCAAAGACAGAACTATGATCACTCCTTAAAAATAAAATATATATTTTTCATGTATAGATTTAAAGTAACAAAGTGTTATTTGTGTAAATATGAAAGTTTAGAATATAAAAAATATAAATATATAAGAATTGTTTTTTTTTTCACACATTTTGAGATATTTTATACCCATTAAAATTGCAGAAGAAGGAGAGTATCATTTTGTACTCACAGCTCTTCTGATCGCTTCGTCGCTGTGGAAAATTTGGGAGCCATGGAGGAGGTTGATCATCTCGCACACGAGAGGCAGACTGCTGAGTTTGATGTGGAGGCGATGAAGATCGTATGGGCTGGATCCCGCCGCACCTTCGAGATCGCAGATCGGATGTCCCGTCTTGT
>JXCR01142740.1:57100-74618 GCA_002079205.1 Phalaenopsis hybrid cultivar | reverse complement strand
GTTGCAGAAACCATTTTTCAGGAAGAAGGAACTGAAAGGTGAAATTAGTATGAGCACACTGAATCATTTCTAATCTCAGAGGTATTTTTCAGTGAAATCTTAATAGTTCAGTTTGATTATTTTTTCTGAATTGAATTTTTGATATTTGATTTGATGCAATGGGGATATGCTCAGAAATTCTTCAATATCAATTCACTGTAAAGTTTTGCCAAATATAAATTTTATCCAGGCTTTTTCATTTGTAAATTTTATTTTTTCATATAAAACAATAGAAGTGATTGTCGGCCTTGTCATTTTTCTGTAAATTATTTTTTGAATTATGGAACTACTTGTTTGATTATTTCATATATGTGCCGGTGATGATTTGAATTTTTGTATCAGCACATGTTTCACATGCTGTGTTTGGCATGTTAATCAGTATTTTTAGTTGTTTTCATTTTTAAATAAGAAGATTTACATACATAGCATCCAAATATTTCACATCACAATAAAAAAAGTATTATTATTTTATTTATTTTTTTAAATCAAACTACAACTTCTCATTCAAGAATGATGGCTGTGTGTGGAAAATGTTTCGGTATGAATCTCATGGGGATATGACGTCACAGACAAGACAGTGCATGTCAGATGAGGCTCCATCGATATCGAACTTTAAGATTAACACTCAAACCTGAGCGGTTCGATAGGAAGCGAAGCGCACCCTTTGATGAAACCAAACAGAGTGGAAAGCAATCCCTGTGATTCTACACTTTTATTGGAGGCATCCGATGGCCTCCTCAAAGATTATCAAGAATCAGTGAGTCATTCCTCAAGACCTCTTCGTCTAAGACTGACCACCTATTGAATTACAATGATTTACCTTCTGCTCGATATCCTCGTTTTGCCTTGCTGATGGATATCCTCGTTATGGAATGAGTATCGGTGGCCAGATTTGATTAGTCAATCGGTTCGACTTACCCGATTAAGTCAATTTCGTCAGCTTTAAGCCTAGACGACCGATGGTCTTTACTGGACCAGGCCAACTGTCGGTCCTCTCTAATTTAGTTGACCATCAACGCCTATCAAAGGCTTGCCAATCCAGCTAGCTGAACTTTAGGTCAGCCCGCCTCTAGGCCAATATATATAAAATACTTATTGCAAACTATATAGCCCTCATTATAGTAGGGGCATAAATATAATTTCATATATTATACTCTTTTTCTCTATAAATATGAGATCCTCTATGAATAAAAATGTTACACAATTCTCTCAAATTAATGTGCATTTTCTTCTCTTTTTTTTTCTCTTTTCTATTTTACACTAGTTTAATGAGCAAATATCTAAATAAAGTTCAACAATGACATACATATAAAAATTAAATTTTAGGAGTTATAAATATTAAATTTTAGGGTTAGATACGCAAATACATAGAATTTAAGTTGTATGTATGCAAATATTTATTATTATTATTATTATTTCATTAATTGAATGAGCACATATCTAAATTCAATTTTTTATGGGTGAAAAAACTTATTTTTAATAGGGTCAAAACAGTAACTTCAGCGAGCCGCCCTTCTTGAACAACTCCGGGCTGGTAATTCCGAGTTTAGTTCCTAAGTATTAAGTTAAAAATCATTATTAAAATTTATTAGATTCAATTTCAAAATTTTAAAAATAAAAAAATATATATATAAATTAATTTATATCCCTTTAAATTTTTATTTAAACACTTGTAATTAAACTTTTAAAAAGAAATCTAAATCAACTTGATGCGTGCGAGAGAATTCGCGACAGTAGAGTAACAGATTATCGCGTTAGCGTTGTATGAGAATTTTGCACACACACAGATGAAAAAGTAAAAAGCCAGTGACTACTTTAGAAGTTTTTACGTGGAAAACCAATAAAGAGAAAAATCATGTGGTCTGACTATGTTGTGAAAATTCACTATTGATTGATGATTACAAAAATCTCTTTTTCCATAGACGGGAAAGAGAAATTATATTTTTCATATTAAAATGTCGACTGACAGCGTCTGGTTGATGGTGATCAATGGCGGTTGGCGGAGGTCAGCGAAGATCGGCGATGGTCTTCGGTCGACGGTGATGGTCGACTGCAATTGGCGGTGATCGACGACGGACGTCGGCGGTGTTCAACGACGATTGACAGTGATGTTGAACTGCAGTTTCTCCTCAAGATCTCAGACTCTCTCCATACTTCCACCCCCTTTCATGTGAGAGGTGAAGTTCTATTTATAGTGTTCTGGGTGAAATTAATGCATGAATATCAACCATTTCGATTGGAAGGTTCAGAGAGTTTCTTTCGATCATGCCGCGGTTAATGGATATTTGAGTGCCTTAACTATGTCGGAATTGAGTGATCTTGAGCTCGTTGGATTCGTCTTCTTGAACGCTCGAGTCGAGTGTAAACTTGTCGGTATCGACATCTATTTGATCTTTCAAATGCGTCCAGAATCTTCCAATGGTGGTTTAATAACTTGGTATGAGCTTGATTTGACTAGTTTTCATATCATCATGTCTGTCTCATCGAGCCACTCAGTTTGACATAAAATTGTTGAAATCAGAGCTCTAAATGACTTTTTATCAAGATTTAAGTGCAGCATGCTTAAAATATCGTTTTGAAATTTGTGTTATGCTTCGAGATTGTGACAGATGATGAAAATTTGTTGGTGATGTACTGAATTTTTAAAAAAATGCGGGCATTTACATGCATACCATACAATTCTTCTATATTTACATATTAACACCTAAATTAACAACGAAAAAAAAAAAAAAAAATTAATATTATGCTGGCGTTGAGTCGCCTGTAATACGTAACATGTCGCCCCTAATACATAATACGGTCACATAAGACGCCGAAAGTCTTGGTTTATACTAACGAGGTGTTTTACATTGAATTTTGTCTTATTTACATATCTAACACTATTATGAATAAGAATATATATATTATTTTTTTAATGTTAAATTAGCGATATTTCTTATGTCCTATAAATGATTTGAATGTTATAAATATAATAAATAAAATTTATAAGTTAGATATGTAAATACATTAGAATTGAGTCGTGTGTATGTAAATCACCCATTAATAATTTGTTATGATTTTCAATGATTTATCTTAAAGTATAAAACTTTAGGACAACTTGCAATTTTTTATTCTTATCTTAGCATATGAGGCCACAATATTTAATTTTAATGCATATATCTAAAATATTTTCACTGCCATTTTCCTAATTTAAATAAAATTAGATATTGATTAAGGGTTCGTTTGGGGCAGCGATGGTGCTTTACTAAATTATTTTTGACAGTTTTTTCAAAAAATTACCACTGAACTTGTATTTTCTCACCATTCATCGCTAGTTGCTAGTTGCGGTGACAACCTTCTAGTTGAGACTTCACTTAAAAAAAAATTTATGATTGTCGCCACAGTTTTTTGAGATCAGTTTATTATCATGCAGCTTCACAATTGCTTTTTAATAGACCCTAAAGGTGTAGTTTGTCGATGTGCAATCGTGGATTCAAATTTATTAAATTATTGGGACATTTATGCATATAGCACACAAGTATTGTGCAAATACCACCTCTCATATTTACATACATCACCCTCAAAAGAATAATATCAAATCAAGATAGAACTATGATCACTCCTTAAAAATAAAATATATATTTTTCATGTATAGATTTAAAGTAACAAAGTGTTATTTGTGTGAATATGAAAGTTTAGAATATGAAAAATATAAATATATAAGAATTGTTTTTTTTTTTTACATTTTGAGGTATTTTTTTTTTGCCATATACCCATTAAAATTGCAGAAGAAGGAGAGTATCATTTTGTACTCTCTGCTCTTCCGATCGCTTCGTCGCTGTGGAAAATTTGGGAGCCATGGAGGAGGTTGATCATCTCGCACACGAGAGGCAGACGGCTGAGTTTGATGTGGAGGCGATGAAGATCGTATGGGCTGGATCCCGCCGCACCTTCGAGATCGCAGATCGGATGTCCCGTCTTGTCGCCAGCGATCCAGTAGGTTTATGCTTATTCTTTTGGTGAATTTGACGGCTTGAATCTGGATTTTGTAGGGTTTACGTCTGTCATGCTTTGGTTGGACAAACTGCGAGATTAAAGGATGTCATCACTTGGGTCAAACAGTTTCGGAATTTATTGACGAAGTTCTTAAATTATAGTCTTATGGACTTGGATTGTTTTTAACGAATATGCTTCATCAATTGTCAGCTTTAGTGACTTGTCTAGCTGTCTACTTCTTTCAATATAATATTTAATTCAGTAAAAAGCTAGAATATACTCTGTTCATATGCGCAGCATCTTAAACTTAACTATCTAGTCATTGAAAGAAATTTTTTTTTAATCGCAAAAAAGAGAAGAAAAAAAAATAATTAAAAAAAAAAAACCTAAGCGAGTGCCGAGTGTCTCTTCGTCTCTTTTTTGTATTGGGCTGTTCATGTGCGCAAGAGAAAGCTGCAAGGATGTCGGGATTGGGTAGATCACACACATCATTTCTGCTTAGGACTTATGAAGATTGAAAGCAAAAACTAAGTGAAATCACCAAAAAAAAACTGCTTACCCTGCAACACTAAGAAAATGGGGCTTTACATGCGGGGATAGATAATTAAACGTGAGAAGGAGAGGATTAGAGCGTTTTTAGGTTCTTGTCGGAGTGGGAGATCTTGCAAGAATGATGGGAATGGCAGTGAAGAAGGCAACTATAAATTTTAAGTGGGGATGCAAAGAAAGTTAACAAAGTGTTAATTTTCAAAAGCTGAGTAGATTTGAGGTGTTATATAAGTAAATACGAAGGTTCTGGATATGAACGATGTTTTAAAAATGTGATATATGCAAATCCCTTTTTTGTTTATGCTTTTAAATTATATATATTTTTAAAGTATTTTTGGATATGAACTATGTTTTAAAAAGTTCAAGATTCATTGTTTTAATTTATATATTAAAAAAATAAAATATATTGCTATGGAATAAAATGAAAAAAATTAAAAAAAAAAAATCTTATTTGCATATTTACAGAATACAAGCTTTCACCTTTCTTAAGTAGGTTCACTAATGTGACACATTAAAACATGATCAAATTTTCATGAAATTACTTGTGTAATACTTTTGTTGGTGGTGGGTGGTCTTTTGATGAGATAAAATACTAATGATTGCTACGAAGGTTTAGAGTAGGGTATAAACACGTGACAGAGTGTTTTTAGTGGAATGCTAAAAGGTTTATGAGGGTGTGGTGGTTGAAATGCCTGGAATAATCTTGACAAAACTAGTATGGGTTGATTTAAAATCTCTCTTTTTCGGAAAAAAGTGGGTTAAAGCTGGACAAATGATTGTAATTTATTATGGTTGGTTAGCTTGAGGTATATACTTATGATCTGGAGCAGATGCATAGATTTGGAAGGTTTTACAAGGGTGTTGAGATCTAGAAAACAAGACTAAATAGTAATATTCTCTAGTTTGGTATGGAGCTGAAGAGAAATTTAGAATAGTTGTGAGGCTTTGATTGTTGGTTTATTAATAATAAAAGAAGCTTAGGAGATGGGTGGAAATGCAATGAAGATTTTTCATGAAATTGTAGGGGTCTTAGGTTAAATGGACTTGGTATGTTTTTTTTTTTTTTCTTTTTAGCTATTTTGTTTCCTCGATCCATTTCTTTCAAAAACTGAATATAAAAACTTTTTTTGCTTGTTAAGGGCCATTTATGAGACAATGATCTATTTGCAAATAAAAGCACCTGCAATTTTCATTAAATAATGATTCAATGAGTGATACAACTATTTTCCTGCATTAGCGGCCAAATAAGAGATAAAACCGAGGAAAGCAAATAATAATAATAATAATAATAATAATTAATGCTAGTCATCAAGCTTACATGGTACTTGCATTTAGGTGCTGTTTGGCATCCTATTTCAAGGATGAGTTATGGATGATTTAGCTTAAATTATACCATCCTGATGTTTTGATAAATCTCATTGTAACCTCATTACTAGTAAATCCAAGATTTATTAATTCTCCTTTTTTACATAATTTAATGGCTTTAAAGATTTCTTTTTATTGCAAATCTTGAATCACGAACAAATAACCAAAAGAAGTATAAGTATTTAGTGAGATTTAATAGTTTTCATGCTAAACTATTTTCAATTTTTAATCATGTCGATACTTTTTTAAATCTGATTTTACTAGATCCTACTTGACGCCTATTAGCTGATGAAAGCATTTAGCTTTGAGAAAAAGGTTTTCATAGTTTACATGGCAGGGAGGGGTTTTACTCCAAAACTAGCGCTAATGGCAACCTCTCTCAAGTTCCACCATAATTCTGCATTGATTTCTCATCTAATACTTAATCCTTGGGTGTAACGTGTAGCGTGTACATTGCATTATGCTTTTTTGGTTGAAGTTGTTTTTTTTCTTTTGCATATCATCCCAAAACTTTATCTTCGAAAAATTTTATAATTCTAGTACTATGTTTTCTTGTCATGATTTTACAAATGATGAGTTTCTTTTTGGTTTTCACCTTGTTTGCTTGAATCATTTGGCTATTGATGAACATACATGAAATTTAGCAGGATTTTGTTTTTATTATTATTTTTTTCTAGAAAATATAGCTGCAGTTCTTTTTAGTTATATGGTCTGCTACGTGTTACGATTCAATGAGCTACATGAGTTTTGCAATTTGTCAGGAATTTAGGAAGGATAACAGAACCATGCTTGGTCGCAAGGTGCTATTTAGAAACTCCCTGAGAAAAGCTGCTCATGCATGGAAACGCATCAACGAGCTCCGTTTAACTGGTAATGTGGTGGCACATGCTAAAAACTTTATCCCCCTATTTGGTACAAAATGCTGACAGTTGTCTTTATTTGATTAATGCTGATATTGCACTACATTTATGTATGATCTAAGTGCTCCCACTGTCGTGAATAAAAAATAGCCAATATTAGTTCTATATCGACATGCGGGAGAGGGGGGAGGGGGGAGGAGGGGTATTTTTTTCATAAATTTAACTTAAGCGCTTTACTTTGCTCTGTTCATATGGTTAAGAGAGAATTTTTTCCATGCTGCTTGTTATAAATTTTTTAGTTCACCTTTTGTTGCATTTATTATGGCGATGATAATTATCATTGTTCTGTCTCCATAAAGTGTTTGCAAAACTCTGATTCTTTTTTTGCTTTTATGATTATTTTGGTTTTTTGATATTCTTTCAAACATGCTTTAAGAATAAAGCTATTTCCCTATGCTTGCATACTTTCCATCTTAAGAGTTTGCTCTTTCTAGCAAATAATCTCTCTTGCTCCAGCTTCTAGTTTCAGGATTTTTTGGTTAGTTTTTCGTTGAGCATGACAACAAGTTTATGTTTGAGAGATTTTGTTTCTTGTAGGCTTCAGCTTTACCGTGAACCGTCTCAAGTAGGGGAAAACCATATTTGACATCTAGACTATAAAAGTTAATGTTTTAAATAAATTAGCTTAAATAAGTTTTTTTTTGAATTCAGTACTTTTTTTACTTCAGTTCTTTGTTGTCTTATGGTTAAAGCTTTGGCTTGTACAGAGGAAGAGGCAGCAATGTTAAGAGTATTTGTGGATGAGGCTTCTTATGTGGACTTGCATTGGGTATGTTTATGGCTCTTCATTCTTGTTATTATACTATATGTAATGATTACTGTCTTTTAAGTAAAAAAAATGATTTGGTATGCTACATTTCTGATTACTTAGCTAAGCATGGTTTGTATTCTCTAGGAGAGGCATTGCAGCAGTTTGGTAAAAAAGATAGCTTTCATCTTCTACTTTGATGTTTATTTTAATATTTAACCATACCAATTAATTGATAGTTCTGTTTTTTTATGACTCATTTGTGTTTCATATTCTGCTTCAGGGCATGTTTGTTCCTGCTATAAAAGGGCAAGGAACTGATGAACAGCAGAAGAAGTGGTTATCCTTGGCCTATAAACTGCATATTATTGGCTGCTATGCACAAACTGAACTTGGTCATGGTTCAAATGTTCAAGGCCTTGAGACAACTGCGACCTTCGATCCTAAAACTGATGAATTTATCATCCACAGTCCTAATCTGACTTCAAGCAAAGTTAGTGAAGTATATATTTGTGATTTTTCTCGTGTCCTCTCTACCTTTAATATCTTCATTTTTCCCATGCTTCCCTTTTTTGAAGTGTACGTTTGCTTACTTGGACTATGAATTAATCTCAAAGTAGACCCCGGCTATTTAAATGTAACCAATTTAATCCTTGAATTTTGCAATGCTCTAATTTAATCCCTGACTATTGAAGTTGATCCTAAATAGCCCCTATTGTCAAAATTAGGACACAAAATTGATCCCAATTTAGTTCATCAGCTATACAAAATTGATCTCAATTTAGTCCTTGAGAGACCAGGTGAGATAAGTTTTCAATAGTTGAAGGGCTAAATTAGAGCATTACAAAATTTTGGGACTAAATTGGCCACATTTGAATAGTTGGGAACGATATGCTATTTAGAGTATTGATGAAACAATTTTTTTTATCGTAAATGTTGATCATTTCTTCCAGTGGTGGCCCGGTGGCTTGGGGAAAGCATCTACACATGCGGTTGTTTATGCCCGTTTGATAACAGATGGACAGGATTACGGTGTTCATGGTATGTTTTCTATGAGTAAACATTATCTTATGATTAAAGTATCAAAATAGTCCTTTGAGTTTTTGTTAGGGGGTCATTTTAGTTTTATAGTCTATTAAAATATCAAATTAATCTCTAGAATCTTTTAATAGGGGCTAAAATAGTCCTCCATGCCCTCTTAGGGGACTATTTTAGCCCCTATTAAAAGAGTCTGGAGACTGATTTGACTTTTTTATAGAGTTTGGGATTAAAATGACACCATGGATTAAGTTAGGGGATTATTGGCACTAGTTTGCTAAGACCATCTTTCCATATCAGGATTCATTGTCCAATTACGAAGCCTTGACGATCACTCACCGCTCCCTGGCATCACTGTTGGCGACATTGGCATGAAATTTGGAAATGGTGCCTACAACACAATGGACAATGGTGTTCTAAGATTTGATCATGTTCGCATACCAAGAGATCAGATGTTAATGAGGTTTGGAGCTTCTTGAGTTTTATATTTTTTTCCTTGGTACATTTACATACATACCACCCGATTCTTATGTATTTACATATCTAACACCAAAACTCTATTGTTGACATTTATACCCATTTCTTTCATGCCACCTCAAAAATACCACCAATTTAATTTTTAAAAGGTGAAATATTTTTTTTTATACACAGGTAAGATAGCATGTATGTAAAAATTGTAGTTTAAGTGTTAGATATGTAAATACATAAGAATTAGAAGAAATAATTTTGAAGGAATTAATTATTTTCCATTCAAGAGTTAGGCTTCTATAGAGCCATACAAACCTTTTACAAATAACCCCTAGACTTCTTTTTTAATTTCTATTTACAATTAGACCCCATAAAAATAAGGTACAAATCTCAACACACCCCTCAAGATGAGCAAAAAATATCCACTAAGCCTATCTTGTTACATAATCTAGACAAATCTAATGAACTAAGCCCTTTAGTGAGGCAGTCAACCACTTTCTCTTCAGTGGCTACATGACTTAGCTCTAGTAGCCTGTTATTCTATCTTTTTTTTTTAAGAATCCATCAATCTCCACATGTCTGGTTCTATCGTGTTACACCGGATTGTTGGCAATGTTGATTGCTAACTTGTTGTCACACCACAACTTCATTTGAGTTCCTTGATCCACCTTGAGCTCGACCAACAAGGCTCTTAACTACATCATCTCAACAACTCCTAAGACTATGACCCTGTACTCTCTCTCTATTGTTGACCTCACTACTGCAGATTATTTCTTGCTCTTGGAAGGGATTAGATTGCCCCCTACAAACATACATTATTTTGAGGTGGATCTTTTGTCATATGTACAACTCGCAAGTCAACATCACAATAGCCCTCAATGTCTGCATGCCCATTCTTCCTAAAGATCAATTCCTTCCTTGATGCACTCTTTAGGTACCTCAAAATCTGATACACTGCGTCCATATGGCACTTCCTAGGATCATGCATATATCAGCTCACCACGTTCACTGCAAATGAGATGTCTGGATCTTTTGTCATATGTACAACTCGCAAGTCAACATCACAATAGCCCTCAATGTCTGCATGCCCATTCTTCCTAAAGATCAATTCCTTCCTTGATGCACTCTTTAGGTACCTCAAAATCTGATACACTGCGTCCATATGGCACTTCCTAGGATCATGCATATATCAGCTCACCACGTTCACTGCAAATGAGATGTCTGGACGCGTGTGACTCAAATAGATGAGACGACCTTCCAATCTCTGATATCTCTCTCGATCAATTGACTCTTCTGCCTTTGCACTCAACTTTTCCTTCAATTCAATTGATGAAACTGCAGGTTTGCATTTCTACATGTTTGTCTTTGTGAGCAATTCTAGCACATACTTCCTCTGAGATTGGACAATCCCTTCTGCTCTACAAGCCACTTCAATCTCATGGAAGTGTTTAAGCTGTCTCAGGGGCAATGCAATATCTCTCTCACCATCACCAATGACTATCATATCATCCGCATACACGAAAAATATAATGTTGTGACCACAATTATGTCGAGCGAACACTGTGTGGTTGACATTAATTTGCTGATAGCCCATGCCCACAATTTCTCTCCTGAACCTGTCAAACCAAGCTCGAGGAGACTGTTTCAAACCGTACGATGATTTCCTCAATGTACATATCTTGCCCACTGTTTGGCTTGCATCGAAGCCCAGGGGTATCTCCATATACACCTCCTCTAACATATCCTCATGAGAAAACACATTATTCACATTCAGTTTGTGTAACTTTCATCCACTATTCACAACCAAAAAGTTGAGTCCTGACTGTGCTCAATCTTCGCCACTGGTGTAAATGTCTTATCATAATCGATATCATACGTCTGACTATACCCTTTAGCCACCAATCGTGCTTTGTATTGATTATTTTTTTCTTCTATGGTCTGCTTCACTGTGAAGACCCATTTGCACCAAATTGCCTTTTTCTCTATTGGTAGCAACGCGAGCTCCCACGTTTTCTCGAGAGCACCGAGTTCCTCCAACATGAAAACCTTCCACTTTGGATCCTCCTTAGCTACCTGCCCAACACTTTGGTATAGAAACAGAGTTCAATGATGCCATGAACTCTTCATGCAAATGTGAGATGTTAGCATAAGAAATAAAGTTCACAATGTCAAGTTCCCACCCAAAATGATTAAAGGTTGTCTTGCATTGCTACTAGAGGTTCTCCTTGACGTTGGGGTGGACAGGTGAGGAATGATATTACCTCAGAGTTTTGAATCAAAGGTGGATGGTGTAAGTGTCTCAAGAGTTGGGGAAGACCAAGACAAAAAGACTTGTTGACACAGCAGACTCTGTTCCCTTAGTTCGCTTTTTCATCTGTGTGTACCCTTAGCTCACATTCAGCCTGAATTCCACCACGTCTGAGTTCCATCTCCTCAATTGATTCTTCCCATATAACAGGATATGTCATTGATTCCACTTGCACCACTTCATCACCACTACTACTCACTCTCTATTGCCTCATATCTTTAGTGTCTGTTAAGTCACCGAAGGGTGAATTCACCTTTAGGAGTGTAGTATGGTTCAAACTTCTTGAATGATACATCCATACTCACAAAGAGTCTCTTCTCAATTGAGCTCCGACATACATTCTTATAAGTAGCAAAATAACCTACGAACACACATTTCATTTCTCTGGGATCCAATTTTCCTACAGACGATCTGTTGTCTTTCGCAAAACATACACATCCAAATACCTTGAATGAAAGGATCTCACTATTGTCTCCTTTCAACATCTGATAAAGAAACTTTCACTTCAGCACTCTTGAAGGCTTCCTATTAATCAATTAAGAGTCTGTCAACACTGCTTACCCCATAAGTGTTGTGGAACATTCATTGCCATCATCATGCTCTGCGCTACCTCTAAAAGATGTTGATTCTCTCTCTGTTACTCCATTTTGTGTTGGTGTGTATGAACATAATGTTGTATCCCTTGGGCTGACAGATACTCCTTAAACACTTTATTGGTATTCTTGGGCTGACAGATACTCCTTGGGCTGACAGATACTCCATTTTGTGTTGGTGTGTATGAACATAATGTTGTATCCCTTGGGCTGACAGATACTCCTTAAACACTTTATTGGTATTCTCTGTCCCATTATTAGACCTCAATACATTCACTACAGCATCATATTGAGTTTGAATTGCCCTATAAAAGTTTTTAAATGAAGTAAACACATCACTTTGGTTCCTCATCAGATACAATCAAGTAACACTAGAATAATATTTAATGAACGTCACAAAATATCTATAACCATTCATCGAAGCAGTAGAACAAAGTCTCTATACATCAGAATATATTAAATCAAACATGTCAGAGCTTTTATTCCCAGAACTGACATAAGAGATTCTAGTGAGTTTGCCAAACTCACAAGTATCACACACCGATTTATCCTTATTTATTTTTTCATACAATGATCAGTATAAACAATTTAATAGAATGAATGAAGAGTGTCTCATGCGTCTGTAATGTAGCAGCAATACATCCTCCACACTCCTCTCAGGTCCTCCCGCTCCAGCATTCTCAACCATGGATGCCAAGTTTGAGTTCATCCCATATCTATCCAAGTACCAGAGTCCACTATGTCATGTGTTAGTCTCTAATCTTCGGCCAATCTCCTTCTCCTAAAAGATCACCTTAAGAATATTAAATAAAAATTACAATTTAGTTGAAGAATAATGACATTAATGAATTAAAGGTTAACTGAAATGGATGGATTATGCAAAACATTGGACAAAGTCATATAATTGGTACTCTTTACTGTTCCTTTATCAACCACAGGTTGTGATGTATCATCAACAGTCTGAGTGCTCTCTAGAACTGCTAGATCAGTATATGAAGGAAACTCCCTAGGCTTACTAGTCACATGTCGAGATGCATCGGAATCTACCATGCATTATGATGTTCTTGTAGTTGATATACAATCAAGAGCACGTGTATTACGAGTACATTCGGTTGAGTGAGCATAACTAACAATGTTCCCCTTGGATGACAATAATGTGGATGCATCCTCAATGAAATTACCTGTTACTCTCTGTTTCCTCTTCGAAATCTCTACTAACTCATGATCCTCATCGGTAAAGACTATTCTTACTTTTCCCATGTTCCTTGCTACCATCAGATTTGCCTGGTAGCATCCTCTTTCACCCCTTGGGCTTTCACGATTACAATCACGACCCCTAGGCTGTTCACGTCCACTCGTCTCTCTCTGCTTGGGTGGCTTTGGACAAGCCGTGCTCAAGTGTTCCACTTCTCCTTAGTTGTAGCACTTGCGGATCTTCCTCTGGGCACTTGTCATACCTGAGCTCTCGATGCAGCCAAAGCTAATCGCTTACCTGGAAGTCCACTTGGCTTAGGCGACTCTCCTCCCTCTTGCTTTCTGGCTCATGCTTCATCAGCTCCAAGTCTGGCACTCCAACACGGCCGCTCAGGTATGCAAGATCGCAGCCTGTGCCCGTTGATTGTGTGCTCTCTTCCTCAACAAAACAAGCCCACTCCTCACTTGTAGTCTCTACTCAAGCCGGGCACATCTATTTGAGCACTATCCGTCACAATTGCTCGAATTCCCGTGCCTTGACTCGCAATCTTACCTTCCGCTTCAATTCTTGGAGGAGGCTGCACTTTTCGTGCTCACGACAACATCAACTCGATCTCCTCTCTTCCTCACACTTGGCTGCTGCACCTTTCATGCTCAGGACAACATCAACTTGATCTCCTCTCTCCCTCACACTTGGTCGCAACGAGCTTCTTCCTCTCCACAATCTGCAATGCACACATCCTATTTCCAAAGAATCGGATCTGCTCGCCCTACAACTGCCCGATCCGCGTCTTCCTGAGATATTGTCTGCCTTCCCAGCAAAGAATTAGATCTGCTCGCTTTATAGCTCTTCGATCGGTGTCTTCCTGCGATCCCGTCTGCTTTCGTAGCAAGCTCAAATTGAATGGTATCACCACAATCCCGTTTATGCTTCCAATTGCCTTTGTATGGCGTATTGTGAAGCTCCTAAGTCAGGATCTTGTCGCTGGCGACTCCTGGCTATCCTTCCCGCGACAATGCCATTCTGTTTCATTCTGTCCCGTCAGCCTTCCTAGCAGGCTCTAATCATCGTCAGCGACTTCCTGCGATTCTTCCCACAATCCTGTCTTGCACAACGAGCTGACTTCACAATGTCGTCCCATCCCAGGTGCAACCTGCGCAGCCGGCTACTAGGTTAGAGCAGAGGCTCTGATACCAAGAAGAAATAATTTTGAAAGAATTAATTCTTTGCCATTCAAGAATTGGGCTTCTATAGAGCCATACAAAAACTTTTACAAATGAACCATAGACTTCTATAATTTCTATTTACAATTAGACCCCGCAAGAGTAACATACAAATCTCAGCAGAATTGAATGTAAATCTTCCTTTTTTTTCTTTTACTGGTTTACATTCCTTTCTCCCGCCATCCTTTGTGTTTTAGTGCTGGATTTAGTTTTTTAACATATTAGGAATGAAAATATGCGCATCCATTGCTGTCATTGACTGCAACATTCATGTCTAAGATATCTATAAAGCCTGTAATTGGTGCTCTTAATGTATTAACTTTAAATATTAAAAAATGGCATATTATTAACCTCCAAAGCATGGTTATTTCATTTTTAATGGATTAATTCTAAATTGAATACTATAAATTAAAGAAATAAATGTCAACTATCTGGGCTAGAGTTTAATATGTATTGCTGCGTTTACTTTAGGGTTTCAAATTTCGAGTCTGCCAAGCAACTTCCGATCAAATGAAACTGTCCTCACATCAAAGATTTTTTTTGAAATAGGACTTACACATCATCCATCGAAAAATATCATCCTAACCTTCTCATCTGTTGGTCTCAATGGTCTCACTAGTGCGGCGCTATACCAGTTATGGGAAGTTGATGATTTATCATCGCCAATAACTTAATATTAGGTGTGAATAACTATTCGAGACCAATCAACTTGCAACCAAATTGAACTTGACAATAATGAGATTTCAAATAGTAATACACTGTTTAAAAAGGGTTTTAGTTTCCTAGCAATTTAAATATGATTTGGATGATTATTCGAGTTTAATAGTTTAATGGAATGGATCATGATTATGAAGCTCAACAGGTGTTGTGGTAGGATGCCTTCATTTACGTATTGTTTTCAAGGACATTTTATTTTGATCATAGTTTCAAGCAAGCACAACCTAATGATGTTTTCTTTCACGTATGGAACTCATTAATAATTCACAAAGTGCTTGCCCTTGTTTGACTTACATTGGGAATGATATAATAAGTACATTTAAACATGTTTTACTGGACCAGATAAATTTTCTTAATCAGGAGTGTAACCGACTAAAATTAACTTGCAGCCAGCTCGTGTTTTCTCAATAAATAGCTTGTAAATTGAGCTCAATAAGCCAATTAGCTAAGCTTGAGCTAACCTCAACTCTACTCGTTAATTTGTAATTCTACTTAATATTACTATGTAATACACTTAAGGTATATCAACACTCATTAGTTTGAGTTCAAATTTTTATAAAGTTATAATAATGATATTATAAATCATATACCAATTGATTTCTTTTTCTTTTTTTCTAATTTATTATTATTATTATTATTATTTATAACAACAATTATTTATGTTAAAATTATTTTTTTTATTTCATATTAAATGATCCGACTCATGAGTTTGACTCAAACTTGTAGATTTAGGATTAGGCTCAAAGTCAATTAATTTTAAGGCTCGAGTTTTAGTCAAAAGTGACTCGAGCTTCGCTCAACTCTTTTACACCCTTGGTCTTGATTGAAAACAAAGGTAGATTAACTAAAATTGATTCCAAACATGGCTAACATTTTTCTCTAAATCATTTGAAAACAGTCATATAACCAAATATATGCTGGATTAGACTTGCTTGTTATTTGACGATTATCATGCTGCAATAAAATTCTCTCTTTAGAAGGAATTTTTTTAATAGTCTCATAAATCCACAGCCCTTTTTTTATTATTCTGTGCAGTTGAACGTGATCCTGATAAAAATACGTTTGGTAGAGTAATATAGATCTTCTAAAATTTATGCTAATATATTTTTGATTCCAACCATGAACTAAATGAATTATATCATGAATCAAAGGTTTCGTAGCTGCATAAGAATAATTTTCTTCAAAATTCCCCTAAAATTAAATTTGTTATTTGCTGGCTTTTTTGGTTTGGTGGAAAGTTTCTATTTTTTGTACATTAGGGGGAATACGCAATAACGTATATTGCCTTGCTGCAGGCTTTCAAAGGTCACAAGAGAGGGAAAATACATTCAATCTGACGTTCCTAGGCAGCTTGTTTATGGAACAATGGT
This sequence comes from Phalaenopsis hybrid cultivar, assembly GCA_002079205.1. NCBI lineage: Eukaryota > Viridiplantae > Streptophyta > Magnoliopsida > Asparagales > Orchidaceae > Phalaenopsis > Phalaenopsis hybrid cultivar. Next base: position 58,110 of record JXCR01142740.1, on the reverse strand, counting down.
TTTTGTACGACAAGCCATTGTATCGGATGCTTCTAAAGCTCTCTCTAGGGCAGTCTGTATTGCAGTAAGGTATAGTGCTGTTCGCAGGCAATTTGGCTCACAGGATGGTGGTCCTGAGACTCAGGTACCTCTTTTTAACATTTTGAAATTGAGATAAGTGTCATAAGGGTCCTATGACTTTTAGTTGGGAGTCATTTTAGTCCCAAAATCTATAAAAGTGTCAATTTAGTCCCTAAACTATTTTAAAGGAAACTGATATAGTGCTCACTTCGGATTATTTCATCCTCATATTAAAATAAGCTAGGGACCAATTTGATACTTTTATAAATTATGGGGACTAAAATGACCCCTGTAAATAGCTAGGGGGCTATTTTGACACTTTTTTCTTTTGAGATTGTATTAAATTAAAGTGGATCCACAATCAGAGGCTATATTTGCAGTCTTGTTGGAAACTATATCTTTTAAAGAGAAATTGATTGTTTTAGTTTTAGGAATACTCCTTGATGTGGGAGTTCCCTACTGGACCATTTCCTCAGCTCATGCTACAGTCACGTGACTGATCCACAAACTAGACTGGATGCGAAAACCTCCCAGCTACCTGGGACTAGTTCAGAACATCGAATTGACGGCCAACCGACTTTAACGTGAATTTGGCCCCTCCTTTCAACAGCAGGCCCGATCTTAATTAATTTGATTAATGTATTTAGGTTTTCAGTTTTTCTTTATATTTTATGCCAGAATAGTCGTCGNTGCTCTCATTTTGGAGAGAATTTTTCGCCTCGAGGAATATCAAAAGATTTACGGGACTTCGGCGCAAATGCCTCTTATTTGCATAACTCACAGAGGGAATTCTGTGGCTCGAGCTTTGGCTGCAAAGATACTCGCCCATCTCAATGTTCTTCATGAGCAATCGTCTTACTTTTAGAAGGCAATTTGGTCCACGAAAAATCAAAATTTTGCAAATGGGTTCTAATTATTGAATGTTCTGATATATAATGGTTTAGCAGGAA
>JXCR01142740.1:4030-46485 GCA_002079205.1 Phalaenopsis hybrid cultivar | reverse complement strand
AAGAAGAAATAATTTTGAAAGAATAAATTCTTTGCCATTCAAGAATTGGGCTTCTATAGAGCCATACAAAAACTTTTACAAATGAACCATAGACTTCTATAATTTCTATTTACAATTAGACCCCGCAAGAGTAACATACAAATCTCAGCAGAATTGAATGTAAATCTTCCTTTTTTTTCTTTTACTGGTTTACATTCCTTTCTCCCGCCATCCTTTGTGTTTTAGTGCTGGATTTAGTTTTTTAACATATTAGGAATGAAAATATGCGCATCCATTGCTGTCATTGACTGCAACATTCATGTCTAAGATATCTATAAAGCCTGTAATTGGCGCTCTTAATGTATTAACTTTAAATATTAAAAAATGGCATATTATTAACCTCCAAAGCATGGTTATTTCATTTTTAATGGATTAATTCTAAATTGAATACTATAAATTAAAGAAATAAATGTCAACTATCTGGGCTAGAGTTTAATATGTATTGCTGCGTTTACTTTAGGGTTTCAAATTTCGAGTCTGCCAAGCAACTTCCGATCAAATGAAACTGTCCTCACATCAAAGATTTTTTTTGAAATAGGACTTACACATCATCCATCGAAAAATATCATCCTAACCTTCTCATCTGTTGGTCTCAATGGTCTCACTAGTGCGGCGCTATACCAGTTATGGGAAGTTGATGATTTATCATCGCCAATAACTTAATATTAGGTGTGAATAACTATTCGAGACCAATCAACTTGCAACCAAATTTAACTTGACAATAATGAGATTTCAAATAGTAATACACTGTTTAAAAAGGGTTTTAGTTTCCTAGCAATTTAAATATGATTTGGATGATTATTCGAGTTTAATAGTTTAATGGAATGGATCATGATTATGAAGCTCAACAGGTGTTGTGGTAGGATGCCTTCATTTACGTATTGTTTTCAAGGACATTTTATTTTGATCATAGTTTCAAGCAAGCACAACNCTAGCAATTTAAATATGATTTGGATGATTATTCGAGTTTAATAGTTTAATGGAATGGATCATGATTATGAAGTTCAACAGGTGTTGTGGTAGGGCGCCTTCATTTACGTATTGTTTTTCAAGGACATTTTATTTTGATCATAGTTTCAAGCAAGCACAAGCTAATGATGTTTTCTTTCACGTATGGAACTCATTAATAATTCACAAAGTGCTTGCCCTTGTTTGACTTACATTGGGAATGATATAATAAGTACATTTAAACATGTTTTACTGGACCAGATAAATTTTCTTAATCAGGAGTGTAACCGACTAAAATTAACTTGCAGCCAGCTTGTGTTTTCTCAATAAATAGCTTGTAAATTAAGCTCAATAAGCCAATTAGCTAAGCTTGAGCTAACCTCAACTCTACTCGTTAATTTGTAATTCTACTTAATATTACTATGTAATACACTTAAGGTATATCAACACTCATTAGTTTGAGTTCAAATTTTTATAAAGTTATAATAATGATATTATAAATCATATACCAATTGATTTCTTTTTCTTTTTTTCTAATTTATTATTATTATTATTATTATTTATAACAACAATTATTTATGTTAAAATTATTTTTTTTATTTCATATTAAATGATCCGACTCATGAGTTTGACTCAAACTTGTAGATTTAGGATTAGGCTCAAAGTCAATTAATTTTAAGGCTCGAGTTTTAGTCAAAAGTGACTCGAGCTTCGCTCAACTCTTTTACACCCTTGGTCTTGATTGAAAACAAAGGTAGATTAACTAAAATTGATTCCAAACATGGCTAACATTTTTCTCTAAATCATTTGAAAACAGTCATATAACCAAATATATGCTGGATTAGACTTGCTTGTTATTTGACGATTATCATGCTGCAATAAAATTCTCTCTTTAGAAGGAATTTTTTTAATAGTCTCATAAATCCACAGCCCTTTTTTTATTATTCTGTGCAGTTGAACGTGATCCTGATAAAAATACGTTTGGTAGAGTAATATAGATCTTCTAAAATTTATGCTAATATATTTTTGATTCCAACCATGAACTAAATGAATTATATCATGAATCAAAGGTTTCGTAGCTGCATAAGAATAATTTTCTTCAAAATTCCCCTAAAATTNAAATGAATTATATCATGAATCAAAGGTTTCATAGCTGCATAAGAATAATTTTCTTCAAAATTCCCCTCAAATTAAATTTGTTATTTGCTGTCTTTTTGGGTTTGGTGGAAAGTTTCTATTTTTTGTACATTAGGGGGAATACGCCATAATGTATATTGCCTTGCTGCAGGCTTTCGCAGGTCACAAGAGAGGGAAAATACATTCAATCTGACGTTCCTAGGCAGCTTGTTTATGGAACAATGGTTTTTGTACGACAAGCCATTGTGTCGGATGCTTCTAAAGCTCTCTCTAGGGCAGTCTGTATTGCAGTAAGGTATAGTGCTGTTCGCAGGCAATTTGGCTCACAGGATGGTGGTCCTGAGACTCAGGTACCTCTTTTTAACATTTTGAAATTGAGATAAGTGTCATAAGGGTCCTATGACTTTTAGTTGGGAGTCATTTTAGTCTCAAAATCTATAAAAGTGTCAATTTAGTCCCTGAACTATTTTAAAGAAAACTGATATAGTGCTCACTTCGGATTATTTCATCCTCATATTAAAATAAGCTAGGGACCAATTTGATACTTTTATAAATTATGGGGACTAAAATGACCCCTGTAAATAGCTAGGGGGCTATTTTGACACTTTTTTCTTTTGAGATTGTATTTAATTAAAGTGGATCCGCAATTAGAGGCTATATTTGCAGTCTTGTTGGAAACTATATCTTTTAAAGAGAAATTGATTGTTTTAGTTTTAGGAATACTCCTTGATGTGGGAGTTCCCTACTGGACCATTTCCTCAGCTCATGCTACAGTCACGTGACTGATCCACAAACTAGATTGGATGCGAAAACCTCCCAGCTACCTGGGACTAGTTCAGAACATTGAATTGACGGCCAACCGACTTTAACGTGAATTTGGCCCCTCCTTTCAACAGCAGGCCCGATCTTAATTAATTTGATTAAGGTATTTAGGTTTTCAGTTTTTCTTTATATTTTCTGTCAGGATAGTCGTCAATGTATAGGGTTTCCCATTCTAAGGCTGTATCTGAAAACGAGAAGGTGCTCCAGCTATAACTCGTCCTAGGTGTGATCTCCTTTTAAGGGATCGAGTGATATGTTCCAACTGTAGCTTCGACAACCACCATTGCCTTCCCTTCCCTGTTTTCTTCCCTCGCAGTATCAACCCCCCACCTCCTCCACCACTAGTCCTTCCCTCGCCTCATTTTTTATGATGTTGTACAACCCTCTGTACTTGCTACTGTGACAATCCCCGTACAATAGTCCCTTTGTTGTCCCTCAGTCCACACATCCCTTCCGCTTTGCTGCCCCTATCTGTCCTGACCCTCCACTTCGTTGCCACTCGTTGTCCCATCCCTCCACTTTGCTGTCACTACCATTATAGGTATTCTGCTTCTTTGCCAATGCAATTACAAACTCTCCTTTTTTTGTCCTAGCAACCCACAACGCTTTTCAGCCTCCTATCACCACTCGACCATCTAGCCGATCTCCACCGTGCACAACCCTGGTGTGCGTTTGTGCCGTGTTTGCTGTAATTTTCCTTTCAAGTGTGTTTGGTTGTAACCACATATTTAATTTTAGTAATAATATTTATTTTTCCTATTGTTATTTAGATTAATTCTAGTGTCATTTGGTTTCAAAGCTACCTTAACCCTAGCCCTATCATAGGATTTCTAGCATCTCCTTTCCCCAATACCAAATTGTATCTCCACACAATTTTTTCCCTTTGTTGATTTCTTGAACCAGGCACTCAACATTTTTCATCCACACCTATGTTATCTAGGTACAACATTTTCCATCTACTTATGCCTAACCCTAATCATGCTACCGAGGAGAAAATAGTCAGACGCCGATCAGGAGTTTACCATTAGAGAGATACAACGACAATTCTGGAGAGTTCTACAACGACTTGGTGAAATTAAGGAGAGGAGACCATCTAGACGAATCACTCGTAGCCACAGCGGTGACTTGCTAGATTGAAGGAATTATGTGAATCTCTTCCACCATACAAATGTCAGAGATGGAGAACTTCTCCCCCTAAAGACGACCTGAAATATTTGAGAAGCCGAAATTTTGAAGTAAAAGTGAATTTCTCATATTTTGAGAGTCACTTAGATTCAGACTAGTTCATCAAGTGGTTCTAGACCGTGGAATTTTTCTTCGAGTACTAGGACGTCCCACCAGACAGAATGTTAAAACTAGCTGCTAGCAAGTTAAAAAAGAGTTGTTTTGGTGGGAAAATTTAAAGCACATACGTCAACATGAGGAAAAGACAAGATCACTATATGGTCCAAGATAAAACATGAGATGCAGCGTTAGTACTTATAGTTCATTACAGACCACATGTTGAGACCCTAGCTTCAAAAGTGGAGAGACCGCATCTCTTGACAACCATCACATCTTTCAGGCAAGGTTTAAACTCAGAATCATACAATCAGAGTACACTTAAAGGAACATCCCAACCAACCCTGCATGAGAATACTCAAGTTATGAGTGAAAAATAGGTGGAACCAATCAACATTCTTAAATCTATCTCGGTTAGGAAGTGTTTCTAGTGCTAAGTATTTAGGCATATTGAATCAGATTGCACAACTATAACAATAATCTCTTTCATTGTTCAATGTGCAATTGAAAAAAGTGACAATGGCACGGTAGACACAAAAAGGATCGAGGACATGAAAGACTACCAACTGTCAACTAATGAGGAAGGCATATCCAAGAGAGAGACTTAAGCTGAGTTGATAGTTGTTGTGCTAGAAGGTACTTAGTCTGAGGTAATGTCTTTCACGCAGATGGAGATTGTGGTGCCTCGATCTAATGCTTTGCAGGCTTTGAGAAGAGCATCAACATGACTGATATTGGATGTCCAAAGGGATCATGAGTTTGAAAATTCGATATCAGGCACAAGGCAACCCCAAATAAGAACTTTAGACTTCTTAGACATATAGGCTCCTTCCTGGGTTTCCTCTGTTGAGGGAGGTTCAGTGTGTTCGTGATGAGACCCTTTTTATGCCACTTTTTGAAGTCCATAGGGAATCAGTTGGGTGTAAAAATTTGTTCAGTAGTGTACCCCTCAATAAATGATTTGGCAGGAGGGATGAATTATAGATTTGAAAATTTTCTTAGGAGTTTGGTTGGGAAGAAAATTCTAAGGTGGGACTTAGGTCCTTCCCGAGAAGATGAAGAGGTATCCCTTGAGTGGTTTCACTTTCGTGTGACCCGACCTACCATAGATATCGTTTTAGAGTTGATTCTTCCCTACAAAATTTTTTATCGGGTACATCTAGCAGTGTATGAGGTGTGGGAAAGTCGTATTGTAGATTTACTTGCTTGGAATTTGGCTTGTGAGAATCTACGGCGTTATGCAGCTCCAACTCAAGTTGTGTTTAAAGTGGATGAATACTTATTCTATCAAAATGTATTTTGGAATCATAACGCTTACAGGATTGACTTTTCGGGAGTCGACCTGATTGCTAGCATTGACAGATGAGGGTTGAACTATAGGTTTGAAAATTGTCTTGGGAGCTTGGTGGGGAAGAAAATTATGAGGTGGGACCTAGGTTTTTTTCGAGAAGAAAAAAGAAGAGGTTTCTCTTGAGTAGTTACACTTTCGTGTGGCCCAATTTGCCATAGATTTCGTTTCATAGTTGATTCTTTCTGATAGACATGTTTATTAAATACATCCAGTTGGTTATTAGGAGTAAAAAATAGATTATAGATTTACTTGCTCGGGATTTGGCTCATGAGAATTTACATCATTATGTAGCTCTAGCTCAAGCTATGCTAAAGTGGATGTATACTTATTCTATCAAGATGTGTTTTGGAATGACAACGTCTATAGGATTGACTTCCCTGGAGTTTGCAACATTTCCACTACTTTCAAAGGGGCCGACATGACAGATGAAGTCGAAGCTCTCCCAACGCCAGAAGACTGGTGTGGTAGTTCCTTGAAGACCATTTCACAACTCATGTACAGTCTCATGACCAATTCACGAACTGGACCAGATGTGGAAACCTTCCAGCGACCTGAGGCCGGTTTAGAACATCGAATTGAGGGTCGACTGACTTTTACTTAAATTTAACGTCTCCTTTCAACAAGGGGCCCAATATTAATTATTTAAGATTTATATTTTTTATTCATGTGTTTAGGTTTTCAAATTTTCTTTGTATTTTTGTCAGTACAGCCTCCGACGTCCAGAGTTTTTTCTTCTACGGCTGTATCTGAAGGCGAGAATGTTCTCCAACTGTAACTCATCTAGGTGGTGATCTCCTTTCAAGGGATTAAGTGGTGCTTCGGTTGTAGCTCGTTCTCGAAGGGGTATTTATTCTTTCCAAACTCTTCTGCAATCTTCGCCGCTGCCGCTATTGCCTTTCCCTCCCTCCTCTTCGCTTTCCTTGCAGTCTCAGTCCCCCACATTTGCCACCGTCATTGTTCCCTCTCCCGCCTTGCTGTTTCGGGTGTTGTCCAGCACTCCATACTTGCTGTAGCCACCTAGGAAAGCATCCTTGCTGTCTTTTCTATGCAGTCCCACCACTTAGTCACCTTTTTCGGTCATTCCAGCCATCTCCTCACTACTGCAGTCCCGGGACAGCCATCCCTTTACTGTCTCGCAGCCCACAACCCTTCCCCCTTCACTGCCCCTCGGTGTCTTGGCCCTCTACTTCACTGCCCCTTGCTGTCCCAGTCCTCCACTTCGCTACCATTGCCATTCCAAGCCTTTCGCTTCGCTGGCAACGCAATTCCAGCTCCTCCTTTTGTTGTCCCAACAGGGCTTACAACCCACAACCCACAACCCATTTCAACCTCCTATCACCACTCTCTGCNTTCCGCTTTGCTGCCCCTATCTGTCCTGACCCTCCACTTCGTTGCCACTCGTTGTCCCATCCCTCCACTTTGTTGTCACTACCATTATAGGTATTCTGCTTCTTTGCCAATGCTATTCCAAACTCTTCTTTTTTTGTCCTAGCAACCCACAACGCTTTTCAGCCTCCTATCACCACTCCTCGACCATCTAGCCGATCTCCACCATGCACAACCCTAGTGTGCGTTTGTGCCGTGTTTGCTGTAATTTTCCTTTCAAGTGTGTTTGGTTGTAACCACCTATTTGCTTTTAGTAATAATATTTATTTTTCCTATTGTTATTTAGATTAATTCTAGTGTCATTTGGTTTCAAAACTACCTTAACCCTAGCCCTATCATAGGATTTCTAGCATCTCCTATCCCCAATACCAAATCGTATCTCCACACAATTTTTTCCCTTTGTTGATTTCTTGAACCAGGCACTCAACATTTTTCTTCCACACCTATGTTATCTAGGTACAACATTTTCCATCTACTTATACCTAACCCTAATCATGCTACCGAGGAGAAAATAGTCAGACGCCGATAAGGAGTTTACCATTGGAGAGATACAACGACAATTCTGGAGAGTTCTACAACGACTTGGTGAAATTAAGGAGAGGAGACCATCTAGACGAATCACTCGTAGCCACAGCGGTGACTTGCTAGATTGAAGGAATTATGTGAATCTCTTCCACCATACAAATGTCAGAGATGGAGAACTTCTCCCCCTAAAGACGACCTGAAATATTTGAGAAGCCGAAATTTTGAAGTAAAAGTGAATTTCTCATATTTTGAGAGTCACTTAGATTCAGACTAGTTCATCAAGTGGTTCTNAGCCGAAATTTTGAAGTAAAAGTGAATTTCTCATATTTTGAGAGTCACTTAGATTCAGACTAGTTCATCAAGACCGTGGAATTTTTCTTCGAGTACTAGGACGTCCCACCAGACAGAATGTTAAAACTAGCTGCTAGCAAGTTAAAAAAGAGTTATTTTGGTGGGAAAATTTAAAGCACATACGTCAACATGAGGGAAAGACAAGATCACTATATGGTCCAAGATAAAACATGAGATACAGCGTTAGTACCTATAGTTCATTATNAAACTAGCTGCTAGCAAGTTAAAAAAGAGTTGTTTTGGTGGGAAAATTTAAAGCACATACGTCAACATGAGGAAAAGACAAGATCACTATATGGTCCAAGATAAAACATGAGATGCAGCGTTAGTACTTATAGTTCATTACAGACCACATGTTGAGACCCTAGCTTCAAAAGTGGAGAGACCGCATCTCTTGACAACCATCACATCTTTCAGGCAAGGTTTAAACTCAGAATCATACAATCAGAGTACACTTAAAGGAACATCCCAACCAACCCTGCATGAGAATACTCAAGTTATGAGTGAAAAATAGGTGGAACCAATCAACATTCTTAAATCTATCTCGGTTAGGAAGTGTTTCTAGTGCTAAGTATTTAGGCATATTGAATCAGATTGCACAACTATAACAATAATCTCTTTCATTGTTCAATGTGCAATTGAAAAAAGTGACAATGGCACGGTAGACACAAAAAGGATCGAGGACATGAAAGACTACCAACTGTCAACTAATGAGGAAGGCATATCCAAGAGAGAGACTTAAGCTGAGTTGATAGTTGTTGTGCTAGAAGGTACTTAGTCTGAGGTAATGTCTTTCACGCAGATGGAGATTGTGGTGCCTCGATCTAATGCTTTGCAGGCTTTGAGAAGAGCATCAACATGACTGATATTGGATGTCCAAAGGGATCATGAGTTTGAAAATTCGATATCAGGCACAAGGCAACCCCAAATAAGAACTTTAGACTTCTTAGACATATAGGCTCCTTCCTGGGTTTCCTCTGTTGAGGGAGGTTCAGTATGTTCGTGATGAGACCCTTTTTATGCCACTTTTTGAAGTCCATAGGGAATCAGTTGGGTGTAAAAATCTGTTCAGTAGTGTTCCCCTCAATAAATGATTTGGCAGGAGGGATGAATTATAGATTTGAAAATTTTCTTAGGAGTTTTGTTGGGAAGAAAATTCTAAGGTGGGACTTAGGTCCTTCTCGAGAAGATGAAGAGGTATCCCTTGAGTGGTTTCACTTTCGTGTGACCCGACCTACCATAGATATTATTTTAGAGTTGATTCTTCCCTACAAAATTGTTTATCGGGTACATCTAGCCGTGTATGAGGTGTGGGAAAGTCGTATTGTAGATTTACTTGCTTGGAATTTGGCTTGTGAGAATCTACGGCGTTATGCAGCTCCAACTCAAGTTGTGTTTAAAGTGGATGAATACTTATTCTATCAAAATGTATTTTGGAATCATAACGCTTACATGATTGACTTTTCGGGAGTCGACCTGATTGCTAGCATTGACAGATGAGGGTTGAACTATAGGTTTGAAAATTGTCTTGGGAGCTTGGTGGGGAAGAAAATTATGAGGTGGGACCTAGGTTTTTTTCGAGAAGGAAAAAAAAGAGGTCTCTCTTGAGTGGTTACACTTTCGTGTGGCCCTATTTGCCATAGATATCGTTTCATAGTTGATTCTTCCTGAAAGACATGTTTATTAAATACATCCAGTTGATTATTAGGAGTAAAAAATAGATTATAGACTTACTTGCTCGGGATTTGGCTCATGAGAATTTACATCATTATGTAGCTCTAGCTCAAGCTATGCTAAAGTGGATGTATACTTATTCTATCAAGATGTGTTTTGGAATGACAACGTCTATAGGATTGACTTCCCTGGAGTTTGCAACATTTCCACTACTTTCAAAGGGGCCGACATGACAGATGAAGTCGAAGCTCTCCCAACGCCAGAAGACTGGTGTGGTAGTTCCTTGAATACCATTTCGCAACTCATGCTACAGTCTCACGACCAATTCACGAACTGGACCAGATGTGGAAACCTTCCAGCGACCTGGGGCTGGTTTAGAACATCGAATTGAGGGTCGACTGACTTTTACTTAGATTTAACATCTCCTTTCAACAAGGGGCCCAATATTAATTATTTAAGATTTATATTTTTTATTCATGTGTTTAGGTTTTCAAATTTTCTTTGTATTTTTGTCAGTACAGCCTCCGATGTCCAGAGTTTTTCCTTCTACGGCTGTATCTGAAGGCAAGAATGTTCTCCAACTGTAACTCATCTAGGTGGTGATCTCCTTTCAAGGGATTGAGTGGTGCTTCGATTGTAGCTCGTTCTCGAAGGGGTATTTATTCTTTCCAAACTCTTCTGCAATCTTCGCCGCTGCCGCTATTGCCTTTCCCTCCCTCCTCTTCGCTTCCCTTACAGTCTCAGTCCCCCATATTTGCCACCGTCATTGTTACCTCTCCCGCCTTGCTGTTTCGGGTGTTGTCCAGCACTCCATACTTGCTGTAGCCACCTAGGAAAGCATCCTTGCTGTCTTTTCTATGCAGTCCCACCACTCAGTCACCTTTTTCGGTCATTCCAGCCATCCCCTCACTACTGCAGTCCCGGGACAGCCATCCCTTTACTGTCTCGCAGCCCCCCTTCCCCTTCACTGCCCCTCGGTGTCTTGGCCCTCTACTTCACTGCCCCTTGCTGTCGCAGTCCTCCACTTCGCTACCATTGCCATTCCAAGCCTTTCGCTTCACTGGCAACGCAATTCCAGCTCCTCCTTTTGTTGTCTCAACAGGGCTTACAACCCACAACCCACAACCCATTTCAACCTCCTATCACCACTCCCTGCTCATCTGGCTGATCTCCACCACCCACGGATTGAGCCCTATTGTGTGTTTGTATCTTGTATGTTGTAATTTTTCTTTCAAGCATGTCTAGTTGTAACCGCCCATTTGCTTTTAGTAATAATATTTATTTTTTCTATTGTGGTTTGGGTTAACTCCGGCGTCACTCCAATTATGCACCACTTGACATGAAGTGAACATTTACTAATTGGCCATATAGATTTTAGGAAAAAGACTTGGAAATAAATACAACAGATCGACACAATATGCCAATAGATCCAAAGTGATTATCGATGTTTTCCATTCCATTAAAGCTTCCTTTGCTTAACTTTAGATTATATCTAGCTTTTAGAAAGCTGAACAAACTAGAAGACTACAAAGTGATTATAGATGATGTGTACCGAAGTTGTCGTCTTGATTTTCAACTATTCCATAGAGGAGAAAAGATGTGGAAGCAATAGAGGGAAAGAGGGCAAAGCTACAGAGCAAATTTATATATTCAAGTTAAGTAGTTTAGATGATAGCTCTTCTAACTCTCTTATGAAATTACTTCTGTGGGAGATCGCACTCCTCTACATTTGTTATCTCTCATTCTCTCTCTTTATAAAACAATCTTTATCTGACAATTAAAAAATCCTTTTTTGTAGGTGATTGATTACAAGACTCAGCAAAGCAGGCTTTTTCCCTTGCTTGCTTCAGCATATGCATTTAGGTTTGTAGGTAATTGGTTGAAGTGGCTTTACACGGATGTGACACAAAAGTTACAGGCTGGGGATTTTGCAACTTTACCCGAGGTGCATGCATGCACAGCTGGTTTGAAGTCTCTGACAACTTCTGTTACTGCTGTAAGTTCTAATCTTCCCATCTATTTCCTTTTTTTTATATTTAGCCATATCTAAATTTACTCCTACGCGCTTCATAATTTTATAGGCTGGAATTTTTATAGGGGCACTTACATACAAACCACCCAATTCTATATATTTACACATCTAACAACTGTTTTTTGTTTTTTTTACACATTAAAACTACCGCAATTCTAACTTTTTATAGTGAAATACATCTTTTCATGCATAGGTATGGTGGCATATATGTAAAAATTGAAGTTCAGGTGGTGTATATGTAAATACTAAGAATTTAGTGGTATGCATGTAAAACGATCCCATTTTATGCTGTGATCATTTCATAGATTTAGTACCTAATCTCATACATGACCATCATGCAAATCTAGAGAGGGAGAGAGGAGAGAATGGATAGCAGTTGCTAAAAAGATTTTTGATGATAGTTTTAGCACCACTTACAATAGTAATGAATGGAATGAAAATTGGGGAGTCATAAATTGGCACAATTTGTTAGGATAAGGCTATTAATGAGGGTCATGTAATTAGGAATGGAATCAGTATTGCATATATTAGTGTAGTATAAAAACTTTACGTGAACTATTAAACAACATGATGACATTATGGATGGGAGCATTCTACCATAAAGTTAAAGGAAAGTTCAGCTTTTTTATATAATTTTGAAATTATTTCAAAACGAAACTTCTTGCTGATCATTTTTTATTTCATTTACCGTTATATCATGCTGTTCATTTAAACATGAATGTAGTCATTTGCTGTGGAAACAATTGCAATGAATGTATCTGCATCAACTTTCTTAGAAGATAAATCAATACGGTACTTTAAAAGAATTATTTTTAAGTTGTTATTAATCACACAAAACATTTACTTTATGATTCATAGATTCTAGTTATAGAAGCAGTATATTTCTTTTTGTTTTTTTTTTTCATCATTTAACTTTCACTTGTAAGATTGACACGATCTTGTATAGGCTGATGCAAGTGCGTATATCGTGTAAGTTAATAATGAAAATGAGTTCGAAATCGTCCCACGGGGAAATGAGGAAATAGAAGTTTGAAGTAAAAAAATACAAGTTTCACAAATCCTAATTCTATTCCAAGAAATGGAAATTTGAAAAGTAATTCTTGTTTTTTATGTCTAAGTGATCTTAAATGCAATAGAAGCTTCCTGAAAGCAAATAATCACTTGAGAAGAACCGCCTCCACCTGCGCCTGTGAAAGAGACACATGACCAAGTGAGAATTGGGGGCCTTTATAAAGTGGGCTATAACGTACTAGCTCATCTCAGGAGGTTGCCGACTAAACTAAGCATCTATGACGCTCTGATCCTGTCAAAGGAGATAAGGGAAGCTCTGGTAACGATCATGCTTGATCTAGAAATTTGCCTAGCTCAGTTGGCCAGCACATGCTCAGATGAAGTTTGTTCGTTAAAGGAGCAACCTGGAGTAAACCTGAAGATTTGTNTCCTCCACCTGCGCCTGTGAAAGAGACACATGACCAAGTGAGAATTGGGGGCCTTTATAAAGTGGGCTATAATGTACTAGCTCATCTTAGGAGGTTGCCGACTAAACTAAGCATCTATGACGCTCTGATCCTGTCAAAGGAGATGAGGAAAGTTCTGGTAACGATCCTGCTTGATCTAGAAATTTGCTTAGCTCAGTTGGCCAGCATATGCTCAGATGAAGTTTGTTCGTTAAAGGAGCAACCTAGAGTAACCTTCATCTGAAGATTTGCTGCTTGGTACTACCGATCACAATATACCGCTCTACATCTCCGTCAACATCAGCAAATTTTTGCTCTCCCGAGTTTTGGTAGATCTAGGAGCGTCACTCAACTTAATGAGTTTACGAGCGTTAGCATATGTGGATATTGACGTCGAGGAGGACCTTACCGCCGATAAGATGTTGTGAAGAGGATTTAACCAGAAAGGGGAGAGAGCTTTGGGATAAATAGGCNCAACATCAGCAAATTTTTGCTCTCCCGAGTTTTGGTAGATCTAGGAGCGTCACTCAACTTAATGAGTTTACGGGCGTTAGCATATGTGGATATTGACGTCCAGGACCTTACCGCCGATAAGATGTTGTGAAGAGGATTTAACCAGAAAGGGGAGAGAGCTTTGGGATAAATAGGCATAAATATTGTAAGATGTCAATCAGGAGTAAAAAATAATTTTAGGCATCCGTCAATAGCAACAGGAATACTCATTTGCAAAACCTAAGTCATATGTCTATACTCATAGGAACAAGACAATAATCCAACGCCCACCCCCAAGTCTCTTCTCTATCTTGCACTGCGGAGAAGAGGCCCATGCCTTCTTCCCTATTCACATTAGGAAGTCAAAACCCGAAGCTTTCCTGAATTTTTTCTCCTTGTTACGCTCAACCTTGTCATAGGAGACCCCGACCCTCGGAAAAGGAGTGATAGGATCACAACCTACGAAGACCTCCGAACTTCTTCCCTTTCAAACCGAAGGCCAAAGCCTAATTTCAACATGCGATTCTTCCATGTTCGTTATGATCGCACGCAACTGAAGCCCCTGTCTTCGTGTGATGCAGAATTTGTTGAAACCCAGTCTTTCTGCTAATGGGAAACCAATGATGAGTCATAGCTAACGAAGTTCTCATGTGCCCTTCATTGGAAAAGCAACGACGAGATCGTGGCATGCTAAAACCTCCACTCTCCCATTTCGGCCTTCTCGTGACCAAAATCTTTAAGATACGATTGCGATTAAAGCCAGTCAAGAAGCCAGTGAAGAGACAGCTACATGCNAGATAAATCAATACGGTACTTTAAAAGAATTATTTTTAAGTTGTTATTAATCACACAAAACATTTACTTTATAATTCATAGATTCTAGTTATAGAAGCAGTATATTTCTTTTTGTTTTTTTTTCATCATTTAACTTTCACTTGTAAGATTGACACGATCCTGTATAGGCTGATGCAAGTGTGTATATCGTGTAAGTTAATAATGAAAATGAGTTCGAAATCGTCCCACGGGGAAATGAGGAAATAGAAGTTTGAAGTAAAAAAATACAAGTTTCACAAATCCTAATTCTATTCCAAGAAATGGAAATTTGAAAAGTAATTCTTGTTTTTTATGTCTAAGTGATCTTAAATGCAATAGAAGCTTCCTGAAAGCAAATAATCACTTGAGAAGAACCGCCTCCACCTGCGCCTGTGAAAGAGACACATGACCAAGTGAGAATTGGGGGCCTTTATAAAGTGGGCTATAACGTACTAGCTCATCTCAGGAGGTTGCCGACTAAACTAAGCATCTATGACGCTCTGATCCTGTCAAAGGAGATAAGGGAAGCTCTGGTAACGATCATGCTTGATCTAGAAATTTGCCTAGCTCAGTTGGCCAGCACATGCTCAGATGAAGTTTGTTCGTTAAAGGAGCAACCTGGAGTAAACCTGAAGATTTGTTGCTTGGTACTACCGATCACAATATACCGCTCTACATCTCCGTCAACATCAGCAAATTTTTGCTCTCCCGAGTTTTGGTAGATCTAGGAGCGTCACTCAACTTAATGAGTTTACGAGCGTTAGCATATGTGGATATTGACGTCGAGGAGGACCTTACCGCCGATAAGATGTTGTGAAGAGGATTTAACCAGAAAGGGGAGAGAGCTTTGGGATAAATAGGCATATTGTAAGATGTCAATCAGGAGTAAAAAATAATTTTAGGCATCCGTCAATAGCAACAGGAATACTCATTTGCAAAACCTAAGTCATATGTCTATACTCATAGGAACAAGACAATAATCCAACGCCCACCCCCAAGTCTCCTCTATCTTGCACTGCGGAGAAGACGCCCATGCCTTCTTCCCTATTCACATTAGGAAGTCAAAACCCGAAGCTTTTCTGAATTTTTTCTCCTTGTTACGCCCAACCTTGTCATAGGAGACCCCGACCCTCGGAAAAGGAGTGATAGGATCACAACCTACGAAGACCTCTGAACTTCTTCCCATTCAAACCGAAGGCCAAAGCCTAATTTCAACACGCGATTCTTCCATGTTCGTTATGATCGCACGCACTTGAAGCCTCTGTCTTCGTGTGATGCAGAAATTGTTGAAACCCAGTGTTTCTGCTAATGGGAAACCAATGATGAGTCATAGCTAACGAAGCTCTCATGTGCCCTTCATTGGAAAAGCAACGACGAGATCGTGGCATGCTAAAACCTCCACTCCATCGCTTCGGCCTTCTCGTGACCAAAATCTTTAAGATACGATTGCAATTAAAGCCAGTCAAGAAGCCAGTGAAGAGACAACTACATGTGATGAACTCTAATGCTCCTTCATATTCTGATAGAATGTCAGGACAGGATCGTTGTGGACGAAGGCTAAAATTTTTTCACCTGTGTTTCGCTGGGAAAGCTGTGACGAGATTGCACCATATAAAGGACTCCAAAGATCCTTGCTTGCTTCGACCAGCCCTTATCATGTGATATAGTCAATGAGAAAGCAATAATCAAATAGCTGGATAAAAAAAACTTCCTAATTTTTTTTTGCTTGGAAATTCGTATTTTCCCCACAGCGCATCTTATAGACAGTTTGGTCGGTTAGGCAACCTTGATGTAGCCCCATCAATAGGAAAGTTGCCTGGAGGCTACCATAGTTTTGGATGAAACTAGACTTATAAAAATATTTGAAAATAGATTTTTTAGGACTTGCAAATTGTTTAAAAATGTGAATTGTTGAACTTGCAAATAATTTGAAGTGTTGATTAATTGGGCTTAATAGTGTGATGAATAAAAAGAATGTGGCTTTTCAAAAAAATTTAAATTAATCATTTAATTTAAATGTCTTAAATTTGCCGCAAATGATGATTTGTATGAAAATATTGATAATTCACAAGAAATTAAGATTTTATCACATGAAGATTAAAAAGGCAAATGAATAAGATTCTTTGATTTAACTGAGAAGTTTTATAAATGCCTCTCTTGCTATCGTATTCGCAACCTGATTAAGCAAGCGGACATCAGATGATAATAGCTCAAAAAAAAATTTTGCTTGCACTCCAAAGTCATGATATTTATGCAGACAATTGGAATTTTGATATATTTTTGGATTTATAAATACATAAATTTGAATTATATTTTCTAAATATCGCCACTGAATTTGAAATATGTCTGCTAGCAAAAAGAAGACGATTTTCTTTAAAATCCAAAATGAAACTTTATGTGCAATCCATGCATGCATTTCAAGTTTTAAATGATTTTTGAAATCTTGCATTTATGCCTCAAGAGTTTTCGTACTCTAATATTTTGTCTCAAAAGGTATTTGAGTACTTTAAAATATGCATTTGCATCTTATAAATGCTTTAAATATCATATTGTGCCTTGCAAGAACATAAAATGTTATGTATTTGCTCCTTGTAAATGCTTCAGGCACCGTGTTATAATAGCTTGAATGATATAAATTAATATAATCACATATTAGTGACGATATTCATAATCTCAAATTTATAAATCTGCTCGAACCATCTTGTCTATTGGACAGGATTGTAAGTCCTGCTCAACTAGTCTGATCCTCTTATTAAGTATTAGATCCGACGATTCTAGTAACTTCAAAAATGTTTGATTCACATATATGAAAATTTGCAAATTTAAATTATCTTGTATGATCCTCTTCATAGGGGCTAAAGTTGATAGTATCGACATTTCATAGATCTTCAAGTGTTAAATTTCAAATAAATTTTAAGCATAAATGTTTCAAATGCCCAAACATCTCGATGATAGCCGAGTTAATAAAAGATTTAAACTGGAGGGGTCTATTTTTAAAATCAAGTTTCAATAAATACCCAAATAAAGCCAACTATTATAATTCCTAAACCTGATACTCTGTAAGTAGGACTGAGTTGATAAAATTTGGATTCAGTCACATGTTACTTCCGAACATAATCCTCTATAAGCTAAAGTTGACAATGTTTTAATCAAATTATCAAATCTCCGATGATAGTCTAGTTGATAGAAGGTTTCAAACAGAGTGATCTATTTCAAATTTAAGCTCAAAAGAATATTTGAATAAACTTAAATGATATAAATTATGAATGTGATTTTCTATAAGTAGGAATGAGTTGATAATATTCACATGCAATCATATGTCAATATTAAGCCCGATTCTTTACAGAGATGATGCAAAGTCAATAGGGTTCAAAAATCTGATGTGGCCGAATTGATAGAAAATTTCTATTTTTAAAATCAAGTTTCAACAAATATTTAAATAAATCAAACTATTATAATTCCTAAACTTGGTCCGTTGTAAGCATGACAGAGCTGACAAGTTTTCATGTACAAGAATATGTTCACATTAACTTTGACCCTTTCCAAACAATATGTAATGTTGACATGCTTCAAATCAAACAATCAAATCTCTGATGATGACTGAAAATCTCAATCAGATGAACTTTTAAATCAAACTTTCAAAATAACAAATCAATCATTCAAAGTTAAAATAAATCACCTAAAATCTTAAAACATACAAATCAAAATATTCAAGTTAAAATTAATCACTTAAAACTTAAAGCAAAATTCATCCACCCTTTGTAATATCTTCTCAAAATTGACAAACTTTTGATTAACCTCAACTCATAAATAATTAATGTCGCATCGAGTATATCAATATATTCACACTCAAAGTAATCTCACGGTTTGGCCCTAATTCTCTATCCACGTGGTTTGGCCCAACAACTCTACAAAATATAGTTGTTACAACCAGAGTACTCTAGCCCAAGTTTGTCTCCATATAACACCATTATATTATGGTCACGGTCATTGCCCATATGTTCTTCAATAACTTTCTACTCTTTGAGTTATGAATCATAATTGTAAAATTGATTGACACAAAATTTTTTGTTATTTAAGGTCAACATAAACCTGTCCCCTTAGACAAACATTTATCCCAGATCTACAAGAGTGCTCTGAAGGAAGCAACCCATGGTTTTTTACAAGCATCTTTTAGTCAAGATGGATCGAACAGCTCTTCTGACTAAATTGATTAGGGACCAAGATGATCCGGGATGACAAAATTTTGTGATCTTGATTGTGTTCGTCATTATTTCTCCCACTATTTGCTTTATACTCAATGTGATAAATTGAAAATTTTACAATTTAAAATTCCATGTCTATTGTTATTATATGTTAAATATTCAATGTTTAATGACTAATCTTAATCGAAAGTACTCTCCTATTATCAGGAGTAGTAATTAATTACAGTGACTTGCACTTATGTGGGAAAACCCCATATTAAAAAGTTCACAAAATATGGATGTCATATCTGAAGAGTGTCTTATCAACAATCCAACAGCCTTCTGAAAATTTGACCTGAAATAATTACAAATGCTCTCAACAACAATGAGAGTCCGTGGCGCAGAATTTTTGGAGCCCACAATAAGCATTTGAAAAATGGAATATACACATTTCTCTAATGAATACTAAGTTTAAAGGATAATCAACATTGTAAATCTCCATGTGCATGTAAGGATTCTATCGATATTTCAAATTCACACGATGTTTTGAACGATAGTATGACCACTACTAATTTATAAATTAAGTAGGGTGATTCACAAACTTATTTTTAACTGTATCAAAACATTAAGCCTAATTCAAAACAGTGATTTTAATAAATAAAAATTCATAGGAGTGAGAGAACTTAGCCTAGCATGGGGACAAAAGAAAATCACGTACGCATATGATTAAGTGTGTTTACATGGTGTGGAACAAGAAAAGAACAAAAGTTAAATGACCCGCTGATTATAGAAATCTCCAACCTTTCCACTGGATTCCTCTCCTTGCTCCATCAAACCAAGCAATATCACACTTACATTCTCACACAATGGACTCCTCACTCAATAGACACTCTCTAAACACACACACTGAAAGACTCTCGCCAAACTCCCCTAGACTCTCGAACCTCCTATTTAGTAGTTCAAGCTTCTAAAACTGCTCTCCCTGCAAATAAAGTAAATTGCCTTCAATAGCAATCTTGTCGGCTCGTCGTGCCACGACTCTGCAATTATGGTGTTGTGGCTCTCAAACTTGGCGCCATGCCATTGGATTGCAGTGTTGCTACCCTAGGTTTCTGGTNAATCTCAAATTTATAAATCTGCTCGAACCATCTTGTCTATTGGACAGGATTGTAAGTCCTGCTCAACTAGTCCGATCCTCTTATTAAGTACTAGAGCCGACGATTCTAGTAACTTTAAAAATGTTTGATTCACATATATAAAAATTTGCAAATTTAAATTATCTTGTATGATCCTCTTCATAGGGACTAAAGTTGATAGTATCGACATTTCATAGATCTTCAAGTGTTAAATTTCAAATAATTTTTAAGCATAAATGTTTCAAATGCCCAAACATCTCGATGATAGCCGAGTTAATAAAAGATTTAAACTGGAGGGGTCTATTTTTAAAATCAAGTTTCAATAAATACCCAAATAAAGCCAACTATTATAATTCCTAAACCTGATACTCTGTAAGTAGGACTGAGTTGATAAAATTTGGATTCAGTCACACGTTACTTCCGAACATAATCCTCTATAAGCTAAAGTTGACAATGTTTTAATCAAATTATCAAATCTCCGATGATAGTCTAGTTGATAGAAGATTTCAAACAGAGTGATCTATTTCAAATTTAAGCTCAAAAGAATGTTTGAATAAACTTAAATGATATAAATTATGAATGTGATTTTCTATAAGTAGGAATGAGTTGATAATATTCACATGCAATCATATGTCAATATTGAGCCCGATTCTTTACAGAGATGATGCAAAGTCAATAGGGTTCAAAAATCTGAGATAGAAAATTTCTATTTTTAAAATCAAGTTTCAACAAATATTTAAATAAATCAAACTATTATAATTCCTAAACTTGGTCTGTTGTAAGCATGACAGAGCTGACAAGTTTTCATGTACAAAAATATGTTCACATTAACTTTGACCCTTTCCAAACAATATGTAATGTTGACATGTTTCAAATCAAGCAATCAAATCTCTGATGATGACTGAAAATCTCAATCAGATGAACTTTTAAATCATTTTTTAAATCAAACTTTCAAAATAACAAATCAAACATTCAAAGTTAAAATAAATCACCTAAAATCTTAAAACATACAAATCAAAATATTCAATTTAAAATTAATCACTTAAAACTTAAAGCAAAATTCATCCACCCTTTGTAATATCTTCTCAAAATTGACAAACTTTTGATTAACCTCAACTCACAAATAATTAATGTCGCATCGAGTATATCAATATATTCACACTCAAAGTAATCTCACGGTTTGGCCCTAATTCTCTATCCACGTGGTTTGGCCCAACAACTCTACAAAATATAGTTGTTACAACCAGAGTACTCTAGCCCAAGTTTGTCTCCATATAACACCATTATATTATGGTCACGGTCATTGCCCATATGTTCTTCAATAACTTTCTACTCTTTGAGTTATGAATCATAATTGTAAAATTGATTGACACAAAATTTTTTGTTATTTAAGGTCAACATAAACCTGTCCCCTTAGACAAACATTTATCCCAGATCTACAAGAGTGCTCTGAAGGAAGCAACCCATGGTTTTTTACAAGCATCTTTTAGTCAAGATGGATCGAACAGCTCTTCTGACTAAATTGATTAGGGACCAAGATGATCCGGGATGACAAAATTTTGTGATCTTGATTGTGTTCGTCATTATTTCTCCCACTATTTGCTTTATACTCAATGTGATAAATTGAAAATTTTACAATTTAAAATTCCATGTCTATTGTTATTATATGTTAAATATTCAATGTTTAATGACTAATCTTAATCGAAAGTACTCTCCTATTATCAGGAGTAGTAATTAATTACAGTGACTTGCACTTATGTGGGAAAACCCCATATTAAAAAGTTCACAAAATATGGATGTCATATCTGAAGAGTGTCTTATCAACAATCCAACAGCCTTCTGAAAATTTGACCTGAAATAATTACAAATGCTCTCAACAACAATGAGAGTCCGTGGCGCAGAATTTTTGGAGCCCACAATAAGCATTTGAAAAATGGAATATACACATTTCTCTAATGAATACTAAGTTTAAAGGATAATCAACATTGTAAATCTCCATGTGCATGTAAGGATTCTATCGATATTTCAAATTCACACGATGTTTTGAACGATAGTATGACCACTACTAATTTATAAATTAAGTAGGGTGATTCACAAACTTATTTTTAACTGTATCAAAACATTAAGCCTAATTCAAAACAGTGATTTTAATAAATAAAAATTCATAGGAGTGAGAGAACTTAGCCTAGCATGGGGACAAAAGAAAATCACGTACGCATATGATTAAGTGTGTTTACATGGTGTGGAACAAGAAAAGAACAAAAGTTAAATGACCCGCTGATTATAGAAATCTCCAACCTTTCCACTGGATTCCTCTCCTTGCTCCATCAAACCAAGCAATATCACACTTACATTCTCACACAATGGACTCCTCACTCAATAGACACTCTCTAAACACACACACTGAAAGACTCTCGCCAAACTCCCCTAGACTCTCGAACCTCCTATTTAGTAGTTCAAGCTTCTAAAACTGCTCTCCCTGCAAATAAAGTAAATTGCCTTCAATAGCAATCTTGTCGGCTCGTCGTGCCACGACTCTGCAATTATGGTGTTGTGGCTCTCAAACTTGGCGCCATGCCATTGGATTGCAGTGTTGCTACCCTAGGTTTCTGGTGCCGTAGCTTAGTCTTCTTTGGCTTTAGATTCATGAGGCTGATTGTTGATAGCGGTTCAACGCTGAATGTGATAGTGTTGCTCTGTTGGATCTATCTTATCCACTTGGGTTAGTATGACATCGTAAAGCTGACTTTAGGCGTCAGAACAGGCGGTGCGGCATTGGTCACCCGGCACCTAGACATCGAGCTCTCAGGAAGAAATTCATTTGGAACTTTGGCCTTAGCACCCATAAACTTTGCTAAATCTTTATGATTTTGCTTTTGGGGTAAATTGCACATAAAATATATAATCATGCTGAAATTTTATTCTTTTTCCTAAGTTTTTCCTACCCTAATCTAATTTTTACGAGAAAATTGCATGTACCAACTCATTGACTTGTATTTCCTTTTAAATAAACCAAGAAACTTTATTACATGTAATTCAGTTAATAAAGGCTCTTAATTTCAATGGTACATCACTGGGGTAGTTTTTTTTTTTTTTCTATGTTATTTTATTTTATTTTAGTTTTTATAGCTTGGTTTTGATTATAAAGTGAGGCTGTTAATTTCAATTTTGGCATCTTTATGATTTATTTCTTTGGTTTCATTTTGCTTGAAATTATTGTATCATTTACTGGGAGGATAACATGTTTTTTGTGAATTTCCATGTCTACACAATGTGAATAAGGAACCTTCTTCCTCTTTTTTATAGGATGGCATTGAAGAATGTAGAAAACTCTGTGGCGGACATGGTTATCTGTGCAGCAGTGGGCTTCCTGAATTATTTGCTGCTTATGTTCCCGCATGCACATATGAGGGAGACAATGTTGTCCTACTCTTGCAGGTCAGTTGTCCCCCCTTCCATGCTTAGTGCCTTGTAGTGATTTGTGTATCAAATTGGTTTTTTATGTGCTTTGTGTGCGTGTACTGCTGACCTCTGTTTTTTTTTTGAAGATTTACATACATACCACTCAATTCCTATGTCTTTACATATCTATGCATGAAAAGGTATATTTCACTGTTTAAAAGTTACAATGGTGGTATTTTTTTAGTAATGTGAAAGATGTGGGTGGTATAAATCTAAAAAATAAAGTTTTGTTGTTAGATATGTAAATACATAGGAATTGGATTGTATGCATGTAAATTCCCCTTTTCACCGCTACTGTCACACACATTATCATTAGACCTCGGTAAAAATCTCAGCTTTGCATAAAATGACTCCGCAACTAAGCATTGGTTTTATATTCATGAGGCTAGGGTAAAAATACACATTTAATCAAACCTAATTTATTTATGTGCTCAAGGGATATTCAAATCATATTGATGCTTTATGAAGCCCCGTCTTTGTTTAGTTCTCATGTCCTTGAGGAAGGACTGTATCATCATGCTGTTTAAGCCATAAAATTGCATGAATTAGAATGTGAACTTTGTAGAAGCATGTTATCTTACACCCGCAGTAATGTATTATTGGTAATGCATGTGAGAAAATATGGGATCAAACTCACGTACAGTATATGATGGATATCAAATGATAGAGCACTCACCACAAGGGTTACTATTATAAAAGCATATATATGAAAGATTTAAATGAGGAGAAAAGTATCAAAATATTCTCTTGGACTCTGTCATTTTTATCCCAGAGTCTATAAAAGTATCAATTTGACAGAGTCTATAAAAGTATTAATTTGGTCTCCAGGGTCTTTTTATATTGGCTGAAATTCTCCGTGTAATTCAAAGAGTTTGGAGAGTAATTTGGTACTTTTCACATAATTCAAAGAGTTTGGAGACTAATTTGGTACTTATATAAACTCTAGAACTAAAATAGCCCAATTTAAATAATTTGGGAACTATTTTGCACTTCCCTCTTTAAATGAGATTCAAGCTGTTAATGATTTTATGGAAATCAATCGCAACAAAATAAGTAGGAAACTTGGAGAAAAGTTGAGAATGGATAGAGTGAACAGAAATGAGAATTGAATCAGCTAGCCGGGATTCCAATATTTTCTCACACGATCAAATAAATATGCTACATTTAAAACTGTTGTTTCAGAAGCTTGAAACTATCAAAATGTAAAATATAGATTTGTGGTTTGCACTGTGCGAACAATTTTTTTTTTGTTTTTTTCTTTTCAGACGATGATCCCATGGTAATGTAAGTTGGATTGACTGTAAATCTTGTTTTCCATCATCTGAGAATGTCCTATGTTTTGTTGTAATGTACCATAAGTTCTATTAGTATGCATACATCCAACTAATAGCTGATTGTCTAATACTTACAAATGTGGTGAACGCAGAAAACTAATAATTCTAAATATAGAAACACAAATAGATGAAATTAAATCATCATTCAAAATATAAAATAGGACGCAATACGACTTAGCTTTTACTCCAAAAAAATGTGAACTTTCGCTTTCAACATTGCTTTTCTTCAGGTTTGATGTCTAGTTCTAGGACTCGGACATAGAAAATGAAAAGAAAAAAATCCTTCTGAGATTTATTGCATTTTGGTCAGCCTCCACGTTATTTATAGCATTATGGTTTTAATGCAACTATAAGAAATAATGAATAATCTGCAGAGTTTGTATGCTTCCAAGTGATTTGACTGTGTTTTTTATTGGCAGGTTGCAAGGTTCCTCATGAAGACAGTTTCTCAGCTTGGATCTGGAACAAAGCCCACTGGTGCTGCGGCATACATCGGCAAAGCTGAATATTTGTTGCAGTACAAATGCAATGTTAAAAAAGGTGGAATAATTTTTTTGTTTTAATTTAGTTTCATTCATTTTATTATGATTCTTTTATCGTCTAAAATGATCATTTTTCATCCTGTTCAGCTGAAGACTGGTTGAACCCTTCTGTCGTCCTCGAAGTATTCGAGGCCAGGGCAGTTAGACTAGCAGTTATTTGTGCTCAAAATATAAGCAAAGCATCCAACCCAGAAGAAGGTTGCTTTCCGTTNAATCTCAAATTTATAAATCTGCTCGAACCATCTTGTCTATTGGACAGGATTGTAAGTCCTGCTCAACTAGTCTGATCCTCTTATTAAGTATTAGATCCGACGATTCTAGTAACTTCAAAAATGTTTGATTCACATATATGAAAATTTGCAAATTTAAATTATCTTGTATGATCCTCTTCATAGGGGCTAAAGTTGATAGTATCGACATTTCATAGATCTTCAAGTGTTAAATTTCAAATAAANTGGTTTGAAGTCTCTGACAACTTCTGTTACTGCTGTAAGTTCTAATCTTCCCATCTATTTCCCTTTTTTTATATTTAGCCATATCTAAATTTACTCCTACGCGCTTCATAATTTTATAGGCTGGAATTTTTATAGGGGCACTTACATACAAACCACCCAATTCTATATATTTACACATCTAACAACTGTTTTTTGTTTTTTTTACACATTAAAAATACCGCAATTCTAACTTTTTATACNTACATACAAACCACCCAATTCTATATATTTACACATCTAACAACTGTTTTTTGTTTTTTTTACACATTAAAACTACCGCAATTCTAACTTTTTATAGTGAAATACATCTTTTCATGCATAGGTATGGTGGCATATATGTAAAAATTGAAGTTCNAGCTTCAAAAGTGGAGAGACCGCATCTCTTGACAACCATCACATCTTTCAGGCAAGGTTTAAACTCAGAATCTTACAATCAGAGTACACTTAAAGGAACATCCCAACCAACCCCGCATGTGAATACTCAAGTTATGAGTGAAAAATAGGTGGAACCAACCAACATTCTTAAATCTATCTCGGTTAGGAAGTGTTTCTAGTGCTACGTATTTAAGCATATTGAATCAGATTGCACAACTATAACAATAATCTCTTTCACTGTTCAATGTGCAATTGAAAAAAGTGACAATGGCACGGTAGACACGAAAAAGATCGAGGACATGAAAGACTACCAACTGTCAACTAATGAGGAAGGCATATCCAAGAGAGAGACTTAAGCTGAGTTGATAGTTGTTGTGCTAGAAGGTACTTAGTCTGAGGTAATGTCTTTCACACAGATGGAGATTGTGGTGCCTCGATCTAATGCTTTGCAGGCTTTGAGAAGAGCATCAGCATGACTGATATTGGATGTCCAAAGGGATCATGAGTTTGAAAATTCGATATCAGGCACAAGGCAACCCCAAATAATAACTTTAGACTTTTTAGACATATAGGCTCCTTTCTGGGTTTCGTCTGTTGAGGGAGGTTCAGTGTGTTCGTGATGAGACCCTTTTTATGCCACTTTTTGAAGTCCATAGGGAATCAGTTGGGTGTAAAAATCTGTTCAGTAGTGTTCCCCTCAATAAATGATTTGGCAGGAGGGATGAATTATAGATTTGAAAATTTTCTTAGGAGTTTGGTTGGGAAGAAAATTCTAAGGTGGGACTTAGGTCCTTCCCGAGAAGATGAAGAGGTATCCCTTGAGTGGTTTCACTTTCGTGTGACCCGACCTACCATAGATATCGTTTTAGAGTTGATTCTTCCCTACAAAATTTTTTATCGGGTACATCTAGCAGTGTATGAGGTGTGGGAAAGTCGTATTGTAGATTTACTTGCTTGGAATTTGGCTTGTGAGAATCTACGACGTTATGCAGCTCCAACTCAAGTTGTGTTTAAAGTGGATGAATACTTATTCTATCAAAATGTATTTTGGAATCATAACGCTTACATGATTGACTTTTCGGGAGTCGACCTGATTGCTAGCATTGACAGATGAGGGTTGAACTATAGGTTTGAAAATTGTCTTGGGAGCTTGGTGGGGAAGAAAATTATGAGGTGGGACCTAGGTTTTTTTCGAGAAGGAAAAAAAAGAGGTCTCTCTTGAGTGGTTACACTTTCGTGTGGCCCTATTTGCCATAGATATCGTTTCATAGTTGATTCTTCCTGAAAGACATGTTTATTAAATACATCCAGTTGATTATTAGGAGTAAAAAATAGATTATAGACTTACTTGCTCGGGATTTGGCTCATGAGAATTTACATCATTATGTAGCTCTAGCTCAAGCTATGCTAAAGTGGATGTATACTTATTCTATCAAGATGTGTTTTGGAATGACAACGTCTATAGGATTGACTTCCCTGGAGCTTGCAACATTTCCACTACTTTCAAAGGGGCCGACATGACAGATGAAGTCGAAGCTCTCCCAACGCCAGAAGACTGGTGTGGTAGTTCCTTGAAGACCATTTCACAACTCATGTACAGTCTCATGACCAATTCACGAACTGGACCAGATGTGGAAACCTTCCAGCGACCTGAGGCCGGTTTAGAACATCGAATTGAGGGTCGACTGACTTTTACTTAAATTTAACGTCTCCTTTCAACAAGGGGCCCAATATTAATTATTTAAGATTTATATTTTTTATTCATGTGTTTAGGTTTTCAAATTTTCTTTGTATTTTTGTCAGTACAGCCTCCGACGTCCAGAGTTTTTTCTTCTACGGCTGTATCTGAAGGCGAGAATGTTCTCCAACTGTAACTCATCTAGGTGGTGATCTCCTTTCAAGGGATTAAGTGGTGCTTCGGTTGTAGCTCGTTCTCGAAGGGGTATTTATTCTTTCCAAACTCTTCTGCAATCTTCGCCGCTGCCGCTATTGCCTTTCCCTCCCTCCTCTTCGCTTTCCTTGCAGTCTCAGTCCCCCACATTTGCCACCGTCATTGTTCCCTCTCCCGCCTTGCTGTTTCGGGTGTTGTCCAGCACTCCATACTTGCTGTAGCCACCTAGGAAAGCATCCTTGCTGTCTTTTCTATGCAGTCCCACCACTCAGTCACCTTTTTCGGTCATTCCAGCCATCCCCTCACTACTGCAGTCCCGGGACAGCCATCCCTTTACTGTCTCGCAGCCCCCCTTCCCCTTCACTGCCCCTCGGTGTCTTGGCCCTCTACTTCACTGCCCCTTGCTGTCGCAGTCCTCCACTTCGCTACCATTGCCATTCCAAGCCTTTCGCTTCACTGGCAACGCAATTCCAGCTCCTCCTTTTGTTGTCTCAACAGGGCTTACAACCCACAACCCACAACCCATTTCAACCTCCTATCACCACTCCCTGCTCATCTGGCTGATCTCCACCACCCACGGATTGAGCCCTATTGTGTGTTTGTATCTTGTATGTTGTAATTTTTCTTTCAAGCATGTCTAGTTGTAACCGCCCATTTGCTTTTAGTAATAATATTTATTTTTTCTATTGTGGTTTGGGTTAACTCCGGCGTCACTCCAATTATGCACCACTTGACATGAAGTGAACATTTACTAATTGGCCATATAGATTTTAGGAAAAAGACTTGGAAATAAATACAACAGATCGACACAATATGCCAATAGATCCAAAGTGATTATCGATGTTTTCCATTCCATTAAAGCTTCCTTTGCTTAACTTTAGATTATATCTAGCTTTTAGAAAGCTGAACAAACTAGAAGACTACAAAGTGATTATAGATGATGTGTACCGAAGTTGTCGTCTTGATTTTCAACTATTCCATAGAGGAGAAAAGATGTGGAAGCAATAGAGGGAAAGAGGGCAAAGCTACAGAGCAAATTTATATATTCAAGTTAAGTAGTTTAGATGATAGCTCTTCTAACTCTCTTATGAAATTACTTCTGTGGGAGATCGCACTCCTCTACATTTGTTATCTCTCATTCTCTCTCTTTATAAAACAATCTTTATCTGACAATTAAAAAATCCTTTTTTGTAGGTGATTGATTACAAGACTCAGCAAAGCAGGCTTTTTCCCTTGCTTGCTTCAGCATATGCATTTAGGTTTGTAGGTAATTGGTTGAAGTGGCTTTACACGGATGTGACACAAAAGTTACAGGCTGGGGATTTTGCAACTTTACCCGAGGTGCATGCATGCACAGCTGGTTTGAAGTCTCTGACAACTTCTGTTACTGCTGTAAGTTCTAATCTTCCCATCTATTTCCTTTTTTTTATATTTAGCCATATCTAAATTTACTCCTACGCGCTTCATAATTTTATAGGCTGGAATTTTTATAGGGGCACTTACATACAAACCACCCAATTCTATATATTTACACATCTAACAACTGTTTTTTGTTTTTTTTACACATTAAAACTACCGCAATTCTAACTTTTTATAGTGAAATACATCTTTTCATGCATAGGTATGGTGGCATATATGTAAAAATTGAAGTTCAGGTGGTGTATATGTAAATACTAAGAATTTAGTGGTATGCATGTAAAACGATCCCATTTTATGCTGTGATCATTTCATAGATTTAGTACCTAATCTCATACATGACCATCATGCAAATCTAGAGAGGGAGAGAGGAGAGAATGGATAGCAGTTGCTAAAAAGATTTTTGATGATAGTTTTAGCACCACTTACAATAGTAATGAATGGAATGAAAATTGGGGAGTCATAAATTGGCACAATTTGTTAGGATAAGGCTATTAATGAGGGTCATGTAATTAGGAATGGAATCAGTATTGCATATATTAGTGTAGTATAAAAACTTTACGTGAACTATTAAACAACATGATGACATTATGGATGGGAGCATTCTACCATAAAGTTAAAGGAAAGTTCAGCTTTTTTATATAATTTTGAAATTATTTCAAAACGAAACTTCTTGCTGATCATTTTTTATTTCATTTACCGTTATATCATGCTGTTCATTTAAACATGAATGTAGTCATTTGCTGTGGAAACAATTGCAATGAATGTATCTGCATCAACTTTCTTAGAAGATAAATCAATACGGTACTTTAAAAGAATTATTTTTAAGTTGTTATTAATCACACAAAACATTTACTTTATGATTCATAGATTCTAGTTATAGAAGCAGTATATTTCTTTTTGTTTTTTTTTTTCATCATTTAACTTTCACTTGTAAGATTGACACGATCTTGTATAGGCTGATGCAAGTGTGTATATCGTGTAAGTTAATAATGAAAATGAGTTCGAAATCGTCCCACGGGGAAATGAGGAAATAGAAGTTTGAAGTAAAAAAATACAAGTTTCACAAATCCTAATTCTATTCCAAGAAATGGAAATTTGAAAAGTAATTCTTGTTTTTTATGTCTAAGTGATCTTAAATGCAATAGAAGCTTCCTGAAAGCAAATAATCACTTGAGAAGAACCGCCTCCACCTGCGCCTGTGAAAGAGACACATGACCAAGTGAGAATTGGGGGCCTTTATAAAGTGGGCTATAACGTACTAGCTCATCTCAGGAGGTTGCCGACTAAACTAAGCATCTATGACGCTCTGATCCTGTCAAAGGAGATAAGGGAAGCTCTGGTAACGATCATGCTTGATCTAGAAATTTGCCTAGCTCAGTTGGCCAGCACATGCTCAGATGAAGTTTGTTCGTTAAAGGAGCAACCTGGAGTAAACCTGAAGATTTGTTGCTTGGTACTACCGATCACAATATACCGCTCTACATCTCCGTCAACATCAGCAAATTTTTGCTCTCCCGAGTTTTGGTAGATCTAGGAGCGTCACTCAACTTAATGAGTTTACGAGCGTTAGCATATGTGGATATTGACGTCGAGGAGGACCTTACCGCCGATAAGATGTTGTGAAGAGGATTTAACCAGAAAGGGGAGAGAGCTTTGGGATAAATAGGCATATTGTAAGATGTCAATCAGGAGTAAAAAATAATTTTAGGCATCCGTCAATAGCAACAGGAATACTCATTTGCAAAACCTAAGTCATATGTCTATACTCATAGGAACAAGACAATAATCCAACGCCCACCCCCAAGTCTCCTCTATCTTGCACTGCGGAGAAGACGCCCATGCCTTCTTCCCTATTCACATTAGGAAGTCAAAACCCGAAGCTTTTCTGAATTTTTTCTCCTTGTTACGCCCAACCTTGTCATAGGAGACCCCGACCCTCGGAAAAGGAGTGATAGGATCACAACCTACGAAGACCTCTGAACTTCTTCCCATTCAAACCGAAGGCCAAAGCCTAATTTCAACACGCGATTCTTCCATGTTCGTTATGATCGCACGCACTTGAAGCCTCTGTCTTCGTGTGATGCAGAAATTGTTGAAACCCAGTGTTTCTGCTAATGGGAAACCAATGATGAGTCATAGCTAACGAAGCTCTCATGTGCCCTTCATTGGAAAAGCAACGACGAGATCGTGGCATGCTAAAACCTCCACTCCATCGCTTCGGCCTTCTCGTGACCAAAATCTTTAAGATACGATTGCAATTAAAGCCAGTCAAGAAGCCAGTGAAGAGACAACTACATGTGATGAACTCTAATGCTCCTTCATATTCTGATAGAATGTCAGGACAGGATCGTTGTGGACGAAGGCTAAAATTTTTTCACCTGTGTTTCGCTGGGAAAGCTGTGACGAGATTGCACCATATAAAGGACTCCAAAGATCCTTGCTTGCTTCGACCAGCCCTTATCATGTGATATAGTCAATGAGAAAGCAATAATCAAATAGCTGGATAAAAAAANATATTCTGATAGAATGTCAGGACAGGATCGTTGTGGACGAAGGCTAAAATTTTTTCACCTGTGTTTCGCTGGAAAAGCTGTGACGAGATTGCACCATATAAAGGACTCCAAAGATCCTTGCTCGCTTCGACCAACCCTTATCATGTAATATAGTCAATGAGAAAGCAATAATCAAATAGCTGGATAAAAAGACTTCCTAATTTTTTTTTGCTTGGAAATTCGTATTTTCCCCACAGCGCATCTTATAGACAGTTTGGTGGGTTAGGCAACCTTGATGTAGCCCCATCAATAGGAAAGTTGCCTGGAGGCTACCATAGTTTTGGATGAAACTAGACTTATAAAAATATTTGAAAATGGATTTTTCAGGACTTGTAAATTGTTTAAAAATGTGAATTGTTGAACTTGCAAATAATTTGAAGTGTTGATTAATTGGGCTTAATAGTGTGATGAATAAAAAGAATGTGGCTTTTCAAAAAAATTTAAATTAATCATTGAACTTAAATGTCTTAAATTTGCTGCAAATGATGATTTGTATGAAAATATTGATAATTCACAAGAAATCAAGATTTTATCACATGAAGATTAAAAGGCAAATGAATAAGATTCTTTGATTTAACTGAGAAGTTTTATAAATGCCTCTCANTTGATTAATTGGGCTTAATAGTGTGATGAATAAAAAGAATGTGGCTTTTCAAAAAAATTTAAATTAATCATTTAATTTAAATGTCTTAAATTTGCCGCAAATGATGATTTGTATGAAAATATTGATAATTCACAAGAAATTAAGATTTTATCACATGAAGATTAAAAAGGCAAATGAATAAGATTCTTTGATTTAACTGAGAAGTTTTATAAATGCCTCTCTNGGTCAACATAAACCTGTCCCCTTAGACAAACATTTATCCCAGATCTACAAGAGTGCTCTGAAGGAAGCAACCCATGGTTTTTTACAAGCATCTTTTAGTCAAGATGGATCGAACNGGTCAACATAAACCTGTCCCCTTAGACAAACATTTATCCCAGATCTACAAGAGTGCTCTGAAGGAAGCAACCTATGGTTTTTTACAAGCATCTTTTAGTCAAGATGGATCGAAGAGCTCTTCTGACTAAATTGATTAGGGACCAAGATGATCCGGGATGACAAAATTTTGTGATCTTGATTGTGTTCGTCATTATTTCTCCCACTATTTGCTTTATACTCAATGTGATAAATTGAAAATTTTACAATTTAAAATTCCATGTCTATTGTTATTANTTTCTCCCACTATTTGCTTTATACTCAATGTGATAAATTTAAAATTTTACAATTTAAAATTCCATGTCTATTATTATTGTATGTTAAATATTCAATGTTTAATGACTAATCTTAATCGAAAGTACTCTCCTATTATCAGGAGTAGTAATTAATTACAGTGACTTGCACTTATGTGGGAAAACCCCATATTAAAAAGTTCACAAAATATGGATGTCATATCTGAAGAGTGTCTTATCAACAATCCAACAGCCTTCTGAAAATTTGACCTGAAATAATTACAAATGCTCTCAACAACAATGAGAGTCCGTGGCGCAGAATTTTTGGAGCCCACAANATTACAGTGACTTGCACTTATGTGGGAAAACCCCATATTAAAAAGTTCACAAAATATGGATGTCATATCTGAGTAGTGTCTTATCAACAATCCAACAGCCTTCTGAAAATTTGACCTGAAATAATTACAAACGCTCTCAACAACAATGAGAGTCCGGGGCGCAGAATTTTTGGAGCCCACAGTAAGCATTTGAAAAATGGAATATACACATTTCTCTAATGAATACTAAGTTTAAAGGATAATCAACACTGTAAATCTCCATGTGCATGTAAGTATTCTATCGNCCACAATAAGCATTTGAAAAATGGAATATACACATTTCTCTAATGAATACTAAGTTTAAAGGATAATCAACATTGTAAATCTCCATGTGCATGTAAGGATTCTATCGATATTTCAAATTCACACGATGTTTTGAACGATAGTATGACCACTACTAATTTATAAATTAAGTAGGGTGATTCACAAACTTATTTTTAACTGTATCAAAACATTAAGCCTAATTCAAAACAGTGATTTTAATAAATAAAAATTCATAGGAGTGAGAGAACTTAGCCTAGCATGGGGACAAAAGAAAATCACGTACGCATATGATTAAGTGTGTTTACATGGTGTGGAACAAGAAAAGAACAAAAGTTAAATGACCCGCTGATTATAGAAATCTCCAACCTTTCCACTGGATTCCTCTCCTTGCTCCATCAAACCAAGCAATATCACACTTACATTCTCACACAATGGACTCCTCACTCAATAGACACTCTCTAAACACACACACTGAAAGACTCTCGCCAAACTCCCCTAGACTCTCGAACCTCCTATTTAGTAGTTCAAGCTTCTAAAACTGCTCTCCCTGCAAATAAAGTAAATTGCCTTCAATAGCAATCTTGTCGGCTCGTCGTGCCACGACTCTGCAATTATGGTGTTGTGGCTCTCAAACTTGGCGCCATGCCATTGGATTGCAGTGTTGCTACCCTAGGTTTCTGGTGCCGTAGCTTAGTCTTCTTTGGCTTTAGATTCATGAGGCTGATTGTTGATAGCGGTTCAACGCTGAATGTGATAGTGTTGCTCTGTTGGATCTATCTTATCCACTTGGGTTAGTATGACATCGTAAAGCTGACTTTAGGCGTCAGAACAGGCGGTGCGGCATTGGTCACCCGGCACCTAGACATCGAGCTCTCAGGAAGAAATTCATTTGGAACTTTGGCCTTAGCACCCATAAACTTTGCTAAATCTTTATGATTTTGCTTTTGGGGTAAATTGCACATAAAATATATAATCATGCTGAAATTTTATTCTTTTTCCTAAGTTTTTCCTACCCTAATCTAATTTTTACGAGAAAATTGCATGTACCAACTCATTGACTTGTATTTCCTTTTAAATAAACCAAGAAACTTTATTACATGTAATTCAGTTAATAAAGGCTCTTAATTTCAATGGTACATCACTGGGGTAGTTTTTTTTTTTTTTCTATGTTATTTTATTTTATTTTAGTTTTTATAGCTTGGTTTTGATTATAAAGTGAGGCTGTTAATTTCAATTTTGGCATCTTTATGATTTATTTCTTTGGTTTCATTTTGCTTGAAATTATTGTATCATTTACTGGGAGGATAACATGTTTTTTGTGAATTTCCATGTCTACACAATGTGAATAAGGAACCTTCTTCCTCTTTTTTATAGGATGGCATTGAAGAATGTAGAAAACTCTGTGGCGGACATGGTTATCTGTGCAGCAGTGGGCTTCCTGAATTATTTGCTGCTTATGTTCCCGCATGCACATATGAGGGAGACAATGTTGTCCTACTCTTGCAGGTCAGTTGTCCCCCCTTCCATGCTTAGTGCCTTGTAGTGATTTGTGTATCAAATTGGTTTTTTATGTGCTTTGTGTGCGTGTACTGCTGACCTCTGTTTTTTTTTTGAAGATTTACATACATACCACTCAATTCCTATGTCTTTACATATCTATGCATGAAAAGGTATATTTCACTGTTTAAAAGTTACAATGGTGGTATTTTTTTAGTAATGTGAAAGATGTGGGTGGTATAAATCTAAAAAATAAAGTTTTGTTGTTAGATATGTAAATACATAGGAATTGGATTGTATGCATGTAAATTCCCCTTTTCACCGCTACTGTCACACACATTATCATTAGACCTCGGTAAAAATCTCAGCTTTGCATAAAATGACTCCGCAACTAAGCATTGGTTTTATATTCATGAGGCTAGGGTAAAAATACACATTTAATCAAACCTAATTTATTTATGTGCTCAAGGGATATTCAAATCATATTGATGCTTTATGAAGCCCCGTCTTTGTTTAGTTCTCATGTCCTTGAGGAAGGACTGTATCATCATGCTGTTTAAGCCATAAAATTGCATGAATTAGAATGTGAACTTTGTAGAAGCATGTTATCTTACACCCGCAGTAATGTATTATTGGTAATGCATGTGAGAAAATATGGGATCAAACTCACGTACAGTATATGATGGATATCAAATGATAGAGCACTCACCACAAGGGTTACTATTATAAAAGCATATATATGAAAGATTTAAATGAGGAGAAAAGTATCAAAATATTCTCTTGGACTCTGTCATTTTTATCCCAGAGTCTATAAAAGTATCAATTTGACAGAGTCTATAAAAGTATTAATTTGGTCTCCAGGGTCTTTTTATATTGGCTGAAATTCTCCGTGTAATTCAAAGAGTTTGGAGAGTAATTTGGTACTTTTCACATAATTCAAAGAGTTTGGAGACTAATTTGGTACTTATATAAACTCTAGAACTAAAATAGCCCAATTTAAATAATTTGGGAACTATTTTGCACTTCCCTCTTTAAATGAGATTCAAGCTGTTAATGATTTTATGGAAATCAATCGCAACAAAATAAGTAGGAAACTTGGAGAAAAGTTGAGAATGGATAGAGTGAACAGAAATGAGAATTGAATCAGCTAGCCGGGATTCCAATATTTTCTCACACGATCAAATAAATATGCTACATTTAAAACTGTTGTTTCAGAAGCTTGAAACTATCAAAATGTAAAATATAGATTTGTGGTTTGCACTGTGCGAACAATTTTTTTTTTGTTTTTTTCTTTTCAGACGATGATCCCATGGTAATGTAAGTTGGATTGACTGTAAATCTTGTTTTCCATCATCTGAGAATGTCCTATGTTTTGTTGTAATGTACCATAAGTTCTATTAGTATGCATACATCCAACTAATAGCTGATTGTCTAATACTTACAAATGTGGTGAACGCAGAAAACTAATAATTCTAAATATAGAAACACAAATAGATGAAATTAAATCATCATTCAAAATATAAAATAGGACGCAATACGACTTAGCTTTTACTCCAAAAAAATGTGAACTTTCGCTTTCAACATTGCTTTTCTTCAGGTTTGATGTCTAGTTCTAGGACTCGGACATAGAAAATGAAAAGAAAAAAATCCTTCTGAGATTTATTGCATTTTGGTCAGCCTCCACGTTATTTATAGCATTATGGTTTTAATGCAACTATAAGAAATAATGAATAATCTGCAGAGTTTGTATGCTTCCAAGTGATTTGACTGTGTTTTTTATTGGCAGGTTGCAAGGTTCCTCATGAAGACAGTTTCTCAGCTTGGATCTGGAACAAAGCCCACTGGTGCTGCGGCATACATCGGCAAAGCTGAATATTTGTTGCAGTACAAATGCAATGTTAAAAAAGGTGGAATAATTTTTTTGTTTTAATTTAGTTTCATTCATTTTATTATGATTCTTTTATTGTCTAAAATGATCATTTTTCATCCTGTTCAGCTGAAGACTGGTTGAACCCTTCTGTCGTCCTCGAAGTATTCGAGGCCAGGGCAGTTAGACTAGCAGTTATTTGTGCTCAAAATATAAGCAAAGCATCCAACCCAGAAGAAGGTTGCTTTCCGTTTTTTTTTTTTTTCAATATTGCCTTTCGCGTGTTAATATTTTTATGTCAAAATAGTCTCTTAACTCTTTGCAAGTGGTCATTTTAGTCACGTAGTTTATAGAAGTGATAGATTAGTCCCTGATTCTTTTATTAGGGGCTGATGCAGTCCACACAATGTAATATAGTCTACAAAAAACTATTTCAACCTTAATTTAAAGAGTCTGAAACTAATTTGGCATTTTTATATACTTCGGGACTAAAATGGTCCCATGTAAACAGTCAAGGGACTATTTCGACATTTTACTCTTAGATCAAATGTGTTTATTTTTCCTTTTAAACTGGATCATTGTTATACAACTTCCTTTAATCAAATGAATTAGAACTAATGCATTCTTTTTTCTCAGGCTTCTCTGAGCTATCTGCTGATTTACTTGAGGCTGCTATAGCTCACTGTGAATTAATCATTGTATCCAAGTGAGTGTTGCTAACATGTTTATTCTACATTCACCATTTCAATCTTATGGTTGATATATATAAAAATTTTGTTTCCTTCCCAATTTCCAGGTTTATTGATAAGGTTCAGGAAGACAATGAAGGGCGTGGGATTAAGGAGCAGCTACAGATCCTCTGCAACATATACGCACTCTCTCTTCTTCACAAGCATCTTGGTGATTTCCTCACAACCAATTGCATTAGTTCTAAACAAGGCGCCCTCGCAAATGAGCAACTTCGGGCTTTATACACTCAGGTAAAACTGTAAAAAAAGTTCTTTGTTTACAAATACCTTGTGTTTGGCTTGCAAAATAATTAATGTTTGATTTATTCGTTAAATAAGTGAGTTGTACTTGAATAATTTTTTTGAACTTGATTTTATAAATAATCTTAACATGAATAAATTTTTGTTCAATCGTGTTTTGCTTGTATTTGCTCGAATTAATTAAATAATTAAATAAATAATGTTATTATAATACTTTTTATATTGATTTTTATATAGTATTTAAAAAATTATTAAATTTTATAATTTTTTAAATCATTTGGGATGATTTTGAACCAAGCACAAGTTGTAACGAACAAACGAATTCAAATCGACATGAACATGAACCTGTTTTTCACAAGCCATGTTAAACTAAATAATTTTTCAAACGAGCCGAACACGAACAGGGGCTCGCTCATGCTCTGCTCCTTACATCCTTACACGGTTATGTTATCTCTTTTTGGAATATAACAGTATTATTTGTTGTCAAATCCAGTTTTCAATGTGGATTTGTTCTAGTTAATAAAGGTTAGGAAATTCTAAAGAACTTTCAATCATTTAATCTGGATGAGTCTCAAGATTATTAGATTATTTTGATATAAATGAAATAGAAATTTAAAATGACTATTCACACATCTCACTCATCTCAAATCAAATCAAACGCTACTTTTTTGACTTTTTTGTAAGTCATTATTCTTGTTGCTATTATTCTGTTGAAAAAAAAGAATTGGGTTGTAAGAGTTTCTATATTTGTCAGGTTTATTTTAAGATGAATTCGATATAAATTTTGATTGATTATTTATATATTGCACTCATCTTGAAGTAAATCAAACCTTCATGAATCCCATTCCAACCCAAATTTTCTCCTCTCCCAATTTCCTTAATCATAAAGACCTCAAACCTGCTCTTTCCTGATATCTTAAACAGCTTCGGCCAAATGCCGTGTCTCTTGTGGATGCATTCAACTACACCGACCATTATTTGGGCTCTGTTCTCGGTCGTTACGACGGCAATGTTTACCCAAACCTGTATGAAGAGGCATGGAAGGATCCTCTCAATGATTCTGTTGTGCCTGATGGCTACCATGAGTATGTTCGCCCTTTACTCAAGCGGGAATTGAGATTCTCAAGACTCTAAAAGGGGAACATTGGAAAGGGGTCAAATACTACTTGTTTAATGTGTAAGATGGTTGATGATATCTCAAGTTATTTACTTTTTGTTTATTTTCAAGTAGAAAGTTTTGCATTTGTTTGTTAATAATTCATGATCAGTTCATGATCAATTCTGTCAACTGACTTTGTGTGTCATTGAGTTTATATACCGAGCTCTTGTTTTTTGCTTTTGTTGCTACAACTCTGAAAATCTACCCGTGTTGTATAATGTTTATGAATAGTGAAAATATTGATTATTTTGTACGTATGATGAGGAATGCATGAATCTATGGAAAGATTTGTTGAGTATTTATGGATTGGTTGATGTGTATATAACTCCATATCGGTGGGTTAGTTGATACATTTATTGAGATTTAGGTGACAAATGTTGGTCTTCAAAACTATGGTAATGCATAAGATTGGTTGTGATATTTTACATATGATCTGAGATAGTTTATATGACTATTAGTGTCTAAAATGGTCCTCTGACTCTTTGTATGGTCCATTTTAGCCCCCGAGTCTATAAAAGTGCAAATTTAGTCCTCTTTTTTTTTAATGAGAGCTAAAATAATCATCCATGAGACCTATTTTAGCTCACGAAACACTATTTTAGCTCATAATAAAATAGTATGAATTAATTTGACAGTTTACAAGATTCTTTGATTAAGATGACCTCATATAAATATCCAGGGAACTATTTTGACACATTACTTATTTGTGGAAATGAATATAGCATGAAATAAATAGTTATGTTATATATTCACTGATTTTTGTTTTTGATTTACAGATTAGTGTTCAACAACATGCTTGTTAATGTCATGACATATATATGTGTAACATCTTATATTGATGTTAATATAATATATAACATGTTATATTAATGATCTGCTGATGCCATGCAATACATGTTTATTTATAGCATATTTTATAATAAAAACAACATGCATGCATGTAGTTTAATTTTAGATTTTATGTTATATATTGGGCTTTGCACTTTTTATTTGATTTTAGGAAATTATGAAGAGCTTAAGCAGTTGATCTAAGCTCAGCTTAATAATAATCTTTTGGAAGACAATGTATGCCATTTTTAATGTGCATGATAACTGTAAGCTTTTGATGATGTATATCATTCTATGATGTTGATTATTATAGATGATTCTTTTGATATCAATTCTGTCATGTTAATTAAAGTATGTTTTCTTTAATTATGCAGTTGTTGTTATTCAATGATGATCTTAGTGGTTCTATGTATATGAATAAATTGATATGTTAAATTTATCATGATAGAACAAATGTTTCGAGGTAAATTTGTACATGTTCATGAATTTAATATGTATTGAATAATTCAATTGAAGTTATTATTTTCTATCACACCCCAACTTAGACGGGCTCATTATGTTTCAAGGTGGAAACATTCTAAATATTCTTATTTTTTTGTTGGAGGACTTAGGAAATATTAATGTATAATAATAATAATAAACCTTCATCATATACAGTTTTTTATTGTGCTTCTCATCTTTATTCATGAATCTTCAAAAAAAATTTTGTCATCTGGCAGGAATCTTGATGCATTTTAAATAATAAATATTCTAAATTAAAACTAATTATTATTAGGGCCCTGATTTTTACAAATTTGCAGTCAAACTGGAACATTTTGACAAAATAAATCCAATGATACTAAAAGTGATCTAATCTGAGCTTAAATAAGCCCAAATCAAACACTTAAAGTATAGCCAAAAACATTGATCCATCAATTGGAAGGTCAAATGATTTCAAAATTTGACATTTTATAGTCAAATCTAACCACTCGAGGAATCTAATGAGTCTAATTCATTCAATTATGTGTCATTAAGACACCCAAAAATTGCAAAAAATTATAACTTATTAAGGGAATCAATATGACCATCTGGTGAAGTGTTTTGGGAGATTAACCAATTTTACCAAAATTTCCCTCTCAAAAATTATAAATAGGCACTATTATTCACTTGAGTGGAAGAAAAAAAGACAATAGTGGGTTGATCATAAAAGCTCAACTATTGAAGTGTTTGCGGTTGCTGCCTACCTTCAAAATTCATCGCCAGCCACCATAGTTCATC
This sequence comes from Phalaenopsis hybrid cultivar, assembly GCA_002079205.1. Classification (NCBI taxonomy): domain Eukaryota; kingdom Viridiplantae; phylum Streptophyta; class Magnoliopsida; order Asparagales; family Orchidaceae; genus Phalaenopsis; species Phalaenopsis hybrid cultivar. The sequence goes on along the minus strand of JXCR01142740.1, from coordinate 5,338 downwards.
GTTGACCATCAAAGTTGATTATTGATCGCCATCAGTAATTTGCTACGGACAATCACGATCATTATATGTTTCTAACAATCTACAACTTTTATAGTGAATTATTGTTGTTGTAGTCACCAACTTAACATTTTAACCCCATCTTCCATGATAAAGTGAAAGAGTGAACAATTATATTTTCAATTTTCTAATAGAATACTTTTGACCGGGTCTATCCTCACATCTTTTTCTCATTCCAGTATTTTTCTATGTTAAAAAAAAAATCTAGTTTTCTTATATTTTTTGTCTGTGCATATGTTGAAAAATTATAATGAGCTCGTGTAAAATTGTTCTGCCGCTGATAATTTTTCAACACACAATAATAATCAAAACTGACATCCATATTGAGTAATCCTTTCAAATCATGATATTCACTCAAGCTAAAGCTTCCCCAAAAATGATAGCTAAAATAATATTTGGTATTTAAGAAAACAAACAATATACATCAATCTAATATAAAATTTAAATACTCAAGAAAAATAAAAAACATGATACAAAAATCATGAACTAGGCAAAAGGAATGAAGCCATAAGCATGTTTTAGTGCAATGCATTACATATAATTATTGTAAAGAGAATTATTTAGTTATAAGTTGGTATTACAACAAATGAGATAATCTCATTGAAGATAACTTGAATAAGATTTTCAGTATTCAATCATAATATATATTGTTTTAATCAAGCTTATCGGTGTCAACATAAGAGCGTATCTCTCATATAATTTATTTGCTTATTTTATTTATTTTTTCACATGAAGTATCATACTTTAGCCTTACAATATTTCTTATATATGTTTGGGTTATTAGCCATCCTAAGTAGTAGGTTGTATTAAATAGATTATATTAAGAAGGTTACAATGTAAGGGAACTTTTGTCTTCAAAAGGCCTCAACTTTGATGTACTATCTACTCATATTATCTTAAATAAATTATATTAAGAGGCTTTTTATCTCTATAAGGATTCACATTTAACATCCTATTTTTATGGGGTTTTAAGACTTTGTTCTTGCTAGTTGTTAGCTTATTTCACAAAGAAAGCTATTTCTTGAGCATCACTTCAATTTCATAACTAAATATTTAAATGCATCCATCATTTCATTTTTAATGTATCGCTGGGAAATAGAAATTTCATAAATATTTGCAATCATATCTCTAAGATGAAGCAATTTTTAAAACCAAACTTATGTTAATACCAATTTATTTATAAATATTTATTGACAAACTATTCTCTCTATATACTCTTTTCTTATTCTTGGAGGTAGACTTTAAAGGCAT
>JXCR01142739.1:17149-27409 GCA_002079205.1 Phalaenopsis hybrid cultivar | reverse complement strand
AAAAAAAAAAAAAAAAAGTAGTTACATTCAGTTAGAACCAACATGTATTAATATCAAACTAGTTTAGCTTGTGAATTATCTGGGTCAAATGGGATCCGTCATCGAACCAGGACTGGTGAGACTGCCCTTGTGGGTGCGCGCATGTACATCGATGGAGGAAGACTTTTGCTTCATTTTCACAGTCTGTCCATATAACAAAATAGTTAGAATACATCTTTAAACTATAAAAAACTTTAAAGAAGAAATGAAATCTTACCAGCCTCTACATGTATTCTGTATGTGAGAGCACCCTACAAGTGTGTTTGGAGGGCCTCATGCCTCCACAGTATGACTGTCTATTCTGCTTTGCCTGCTTCTGGGAATCCCAGACCCTAAGTATCATGGCAAAAATATTCTCTCTGAGCCATTGAGAAATCTATCACAATTTTTAGATATCACCAAACATGTCACGAAGGTGATTGCTGCCCTTACGCTCGAAGTTGCGTCAGATGTGTGCCTCGTGCTCAGGGTACTGAGAGAATTGTTTCTGCAAAATTACAGAGATTATGTTTGTTTGATAAAAAATAAAACAACTTAAGATATCTTTGAATGATACATTCTACAAATTCTTGAAACTAAAGATCGTAAATGGCCATTGGGATCTCCTTTCACGTCAAATATACTGAGTCATATTTACTCTGAATAATATTCCAAAAAATATAAATAGTTTGGGTCAGGGGAGGGGGGAGAACCTTAAAAAATAAATTATTAGATTTATATTCAATTGAGAAAATAAAAAGATTACTATCAACATCTTTTAAGAAAAAACTTATGTGTTGCTGACAGACTAGATACAATAGACGTTGCTTGTTGATTCTCGCAATAGAGGTAGTGTGGGCCTCTACTGCACTCAACCCTTCTGTAGTTGGGGTGGAGGTAGGGGTGGGGGTGGAGGCAGGGATTGTGGTGGGTGGGTGTAATAGTTGGGGTGGGAATGGGTGTCAGGGTAGCGGTGAGATTGGGGGTGGGGATGGGAGTGCAGGTGGGACCGAGGGCCATTGTGGTGGCGAGGATAGGTGTAGGGACAGGGGCGAAGGTGAAGATTGGGGTGGTGGCTGGGATTGTGATCGAGGTAAGGGCAAGGGTGGGGGTGGGGGTGGGGGTGAGTGTTGAAGTCGGGTGACCTCCCTTGATATGCTTCTTCGTCAGATAGAGTTGTGTTCCATGCACCCCTCCCTTCCAAGTTGGAAGGGAGACCTTCCCCTACCTCCAGTTGACATTTGCAATAAAGAGAATCAATTTTATTAATTAGTGCACATAACAACATACTATACAATAAACTAAAAACAAAATAGTATGCAATAAACATAAAACACATAAGTATGCAGTAGATATGTAGAAGAAAGTGTAAAGTTCAAGGTACAACGACTAAAATCGAAGACACAAAAGTATGCACTAAAATGAAATATGAAATTCAACGAAAAGTACAATATACAGACTTATGAGCCTAAAGCTTTAAATATTTAAAGTAACTTACTCATCTTACTGAGCATCATCTGAAAAGTGACTGGAGGATGTAGTCATGATTACTTCTTCAAACACGTCACAGTCTTATTCATCACCGAGGTTAATTTCTTCATATTTGCCACTAGAAACCTCTAGATTGAGCTCTTCATCGATTGCATCAAGTGGAAAACAGAAACCTATCATTTTAGTTTCTCTATAAGCACGTTCAATGTTATATTGAATATTAATGCTGGCCTTTGGTTTACTCGAAATGACAGTTGCCGAGTCAATGTCATCTCTTGCTCTATGTGGAAATCAAAGATAGTAAACCTGACTCGTTTGTCGGGGTAGAATAGAAGGATCAAATTTAACATACCTTATGTTCACTTTCACTTCTATGATATTATATTTTTGGTTTGCCCTTATTTCATGATTATAAATAGGATTAAAATAATCATAATTGAATAGGAATACACTTCCTCCAATAGAGCCTGTATAAGTTAGTTCAACAACTTCTTCAAGAATCCCATGATAGTCAATCTTATTGTCTTCTTTATCGTTTGCTTTAACACAAATGCTGGAATTACAATAATTTTTTTCTCTTGGACCAGAACCTCGTATGAAACCTGTACCAATTTACATTATAAATATTCTAGATTTTAACGATGCACATAAGTCCCCAAGCAAGATCTATCAACCTTTGGTCTGTCACTTCATTACTCCAATCATGAATCTATTAATATATACATAAGAAATTTTGTTTAATGAAAATTCACATGTCATATGAGAAATGAATCTATCAATTTTAACTCATATGCGTTGTAAACCACTTGGGGAAGTTATTCTCGATCTCCTTGCTAGTGTCATCGTCTTTAGCTAAATTTAATGAATCCACGAATAAACTATTCATATATTGAAATAGTTAATCATGAAATTTTCTAGATAAATGAGTGAAAAATTATAATAAAAATTTCTTACTAAAAAAAGGGTTGTACTTCATCACAATTAAAAAGAACATAATGTGTTGTTACTTGAAGTTCCTGATCATTAAGGTAATGAGATGTGAACCTCCCCGATGCTGCACCTAACTGCTCAAAAATAGAAAGGGTCGATGGTGTCACCAAACCATTATTTCTTTCATGGATTCATTTTCCTTAAAATAGTAGGAGCAGAATTTTGTTGTCACTTGTAGCTTCATATATCGAACCTTCTGGCCGAGTCTTATTTTTCGTTGTTCTTTTCAATTTATTCAAAAATCTAAAAAACAAATGTTGCTTAGCACAAATTAGCAATATTCTTTATAAATGAGAGATTAACTATCTAGTTCTAAGGTAATTACCTCTCAAATGGTTACATCCAATGACACTGTATTGGACCTCCAATTAATGCTTCGTGTGGTAAATGTACAGACAAATGCTCAATCGAGTTGCGTGCAAAGTGTTGTATAAATATTTGCTTCTAGCTGGAGTTTGACGTTAAAATTTCAAATGTGTTGCACATAGTTCTCTAAAGAACACACTGATTTCAATCAATGGATTAAGAACTTTGCTCGACAAACAACAAAATGCAGTTGACATCAAATTTTATAGAAAAAATATGACAGTCATGTGTTTTCATTCAATGACTCAAATTCGAAGCATGCCCACTCTGGAATTTTAGTGATTCAAGCCACTCACAAATTAATTTTTGTTGGAACAAAGTAAGGTAATACTTTGCTTTGGGATTAATGAGCTTGTCGTCAGTATTTTGTTGGTTCTCCAACTCCCATCTTTTGCATATCTCCTTCAAATCAAGTACATAGTTCACATTATTCGTAGTTTTTCCATCAACATCTATCATAATGTTGAAGATGTCATCAAAGAAATTTTTTTCTATGTGGATGACATCCAGATTATGTCTGATCATATTATCCTTCCATTAAGGAAGATCCCGAAGGACTGACTTCTTTGTCCAATTATGAGTGACACTAAATCCAGGTGGATGATGTGAAGAAAAGTCATGGCATACAAAAATCATCGGAATGTCACAAACAATCTGTAGTATATCTTCCCTAGATATTCTTATGAATGGCGATGATTTCTCAATTTAGTTCAGTATGAATGCACTCATGTTCCTCTTAAAGTGATGTTCTCAATCTAGAAATATATGGTGACAATCAAACCATGAATTCTTCCTGCTATACTGAAGTGTACATATCTTAGATGAATTTATGCAATATGAACAAACTAATTTTCCCACGGTGCTCCACCTAGATAGCTTTCCATATGCATGAAAATCATTTATTGTCCACATTAATGTTGTTTTCATCAGAAAATTGTGTTTCATGGAGACATAATCCTTCATGAACCTATTTCTCAAAGAATTTTCAACTCATTTATCAATTACTGCAAATATACATCATTTCTCTCTTTAGGGCTATTGGGACCTAGTATAATAAATGTCGGGAAGAAGAAAGGGGTTGTCTTGCACATCTCAAGTGGCATATTATATGGTGTAGCGATCACCGAACAACAAGAACAGGGTGATGCGGTTTGACTGTAGGGTTTGAAGCCATAAGGGAATAAACCAAGCCGAACATTAGTTCCTTCACATCAAACACAAGATATGCGCGATCAAAATATTTCCACGTCTCCTCATCTGTTGGATGACTCGTTGAGTTATTTTCTCCTGATATGCTATGATGTCACATCATATGTGGAGCATTATGCATAGACTATATCGCCTTTATAGACAAGGAATAAGTTGTAGATAAATGATTCACTTGAACGGAACTTCCTTCTGTCTCTTACTTTTTATACTCTCAGATTTGATCTAGAAGAATTAAAAATTCTGCATTGAGTTTCCGTCACACTAGTCTTGTAATATAACATACATCCGTTTACACAACAATCAATCTTCTCTGCTTTAAGCCTAGCTTGAAGACCAGCTTTTTTGTCATGTATAAATCTTCAGGGACTAAATTTTCAAGTGGATTAGTCTCTTTCAGCAAGCCTGCTACATGCTTAAAGCACTCTTGGGGCATGTTATACTCTATTTTGATTTTTACATTCTGAGAGCTACATATAACTCAAAATGAGACATGGAATCCTCCCACAGTGATCTCTGAGCAGCATTCAATAAATCATAAAATGTCCGTGCCTTAGAATTTAGTGCCTCTTTCTGTTGCACTTAACTCACATAATGATGTATTGTTCCATCATAGATCATTTCAAATATGCATGAGTTAAATCCAAGTGGAGGCCCATAACTTGTTGAAGGAGCAGAGTTGAATGTTGTAATATCAACCTCCCCATGTAAAGTCCAAATCCAGTAATCAAGTTGAATCCCCAACGATATAAATCATATTTGACTTTGTCAGGCATTAGGTGTGCTCAATTTTTGTGTTTCAAACATGGACATTGAAACGTGCTCTTAGATAGGTAAACCAACAGTTGAGATGCAACTTCCACAAATGTATTGACACCATTCAAGAACTTCTCGGTGATCCCTTTTTTATCTGGAAAAAGTCTATTGTACATCCACGATCTTAATGTACGATTGTACATATTTACCTTCAGACCAGAGAATAATCAACACATCATAAAGTGTATTCCATTGAATTTAATGTGTTTAATTACTATAGTAGAACTACTAGCAATGTTGTAACAATAGTTGATCAAACCTGACAATAATCAACACTTTATAAAAGGAGTGAATGTTTTAGATAGTTCGAACAATGACATATGCTAAAAAATTCATTGATTTTAATTTTGGCTCGGATAAAAAGCGGATCAAAATAAATGAAGTGGGATGAAGTCTCCAGTCAACCTCCTCCTCTTCTCCGGTCAAGCTTCTTCCTCCCCTCCAGTAAACTCCTTTTTATTTGATTAAAAAAAATTATTTCTAAAGTCTGATTAGGCTAGGTTAACTCAACAACATTGGATTAGGCTTGGTTTTGGGTTAGACTGAGGTTAACCTAAACCTAGTCTAATCCAAATTCACTTAGTTCAAACTTTAACATAAACCTTAGAACTGACCCAACCCAGGTCTAGCTCAAAACTTAAACCAAACACTAGACCTAACCTAACCCAGATCTAGCTCAAACTCTAACCCAAACCCTAGACTTGGGCTAACCTAATTCTAGCTCAACCCAAGCCCTATACCTAACCCAACTCAGGACTAGCTCAAACCCTAACCCAAACCTTAGACCTAACCCAACCTAGGTCTAGCTCAATTCAAACATAAACCCTAGATATGACCCAACCCAGATCTAGCTCAAACTCTAACCTAAACCAAACTTAACCCAACCCGGGTCAACCCAACTTAATCTAGGTCAAACCTAAACCAAACATAACTTAACTCAAATCAACCCAGCTTAACCTAGGTCAAATCGAAAGTAAATCTAAGCCAACCTTGGTCAAACAACTTAACTTAGGTCAAACGTAAACCAAATCTAAGCCAACCTGGGTGAAACCCAAATCAAACCTAATCCAACTTGGGTCAACCCAACCTAACCCAGGTCAAACCTAGTTTAACCAAAACTAAATCTAACCTAACCCGAGTCCATCCCTAGGGCTGTCAAACCGGCTCGTTGTTTGCGAACAACTCGTGTTCGGCTCGTTCGCTAAGTTAACGAGCCGAACACGAACAACTCGAGGCAATATTTGTTCATTCGTGTTCGGCTCGTTTTGGCTCAAAATACTACTAATTAATTATATATATATCCTTGATGAGTAGTATTTCTAAAAAAAATAATTGACTACAATGCTACAAAAATTTATAATCAATTAAAAGTATTGATGAATAAAATAAAATAAAAATTATTAATTTAGATTCAAATGATGTTTTAAATCTTGTCTTAATCCTTAACATCTTATGGCTACGTGATTAGTGTTNATGACTACGTGATTAGGGTTGTCAAAATTACTCTTTGTTCGTGAACGGCTCGTGTTTGGCTCGCTAAGCAAACGAGCCGAACACAAACACACTTTTTGAGATCGAAATATAAATGAGTCGAACACCAGCTGAGCCTAGGCTCGCTCGTGTTTGGCTCATTTACACACCTATCCACCCTAGCTTAATTCGAGTCAACCCAAATTAACCTAAGAAAAATTCAAATTAACCTAGGTCAACCCAAACTTAAACCAAATTATCCTAAGTGCCTAACGTAAACCAACTGATTCATACCACACCTCAGCTTAACCTTAGTCCAAATCTATTCCAAGGCTAAGTACTACTTTATATGTTATTTCATGTCATTTTAAATGTATTTTCATACTTTATTTTCTATTAAATGTCATTTCATACTTCATCACAAAAATAAAAAAAATAACAAAAAAATGCATAAAAAATAAAGGTGAAAATCTTTTACAAGGTGGGTTTCTCCACAAATATGAAAATTTTAATATTTTAACAAAACTCAAAACTTAGAAAAGTTTTGATTTCTTAACATGACTAACAAATCTAGGAATCAAACAAGACATTATGTAAAATATTGAACTTCAAATAAATATCTAAAACACACCAAGATAAAGAACGAAAACATAACTTAGGTAGATCAGACATGAACCTTAGGTTAGCTGAATTAGACACCAAACTAAGGATCATACACTTACCCCATGTTAGACTGAGTATAATAGCCTAAGTTAATTTAGGTACCTAGTTAGTGCTAAGGACTAAAACATGCAAAATAGTAAACTCACCCCTTGAGACTAAGGGGAATACCTTAGAATGAAGTAAACCATGGTTACTGAAGAAGTTATTTCAAACTACCATAAAACTAAGAATCCTCCTTTGTCTAACATTTACGGGGGATTTCTAGTTATGAGGTTTGTTATAGTTGATGGATACCAATGTTTCTGGGATGACAAAAAGCCATTAGCATCTTGCTGGGGTTATTATTCACAAAGTCTAGGGNAGAATTTATAATGATGAGGGTTCCATGTCTAGTTTTCTAAGAATAGTCAATAGGAAAATCCTATGGCTAGACATTATGCTACTAAAAGGGAAAAACTAAACCTCAACCAAAAGTGAGGTCAACAAATAGTAAACTCATCTCTTGAGACTAAGGGGAATACCTTAGAATGAAGTAAACCATGGTTACTGAAGATGTTATTTCAAACTGCCATAAAACTAAGAATCCTCCTTTGTCTAACATTTACGGGGGATTCCTGATTATGAGGTTTGTTATAGTTGATGGATACCAATGTTCCCGGGATGACAGAAAGCCGTGAGCATCTTGCTGGGGTTGTTATTCACAAAGTCTAGGTTAGTTCGTCCATAGAACTCCTTATAGATTCTAAGATTTCATTTCTCATCTAGAGAACTTTTCCTACCTGACTTTGTCCTTAGCTTAGGGTTTCCAGTCATATATATCAGTTAAATCCAGTTTCCCAGATCTTTTAACTTCATATAACAAGTTCAAATTCATCAAATATTTTTCAAATCTTTCTTAACGCGGGCCTTTCTCATGACATGTCGTCACTAGAATATAAGTTCCATCTTTTTGAAATTAATTATTCGAATTTGGACCCTCCAATTATTAAAATCCAATCTCTTGTAATTTAACTTATCACATTAATCAAAATTTTTCTTTAATGCTCATGGCTCTAAAGATGTAATTAACTACGATGTCTCATTCTTATTGGGAATTAGACTCCAAAATTAAATNTCCTTAGCTTAGGGTTTCCAGTCATATATATCAGTTAAATCCAGTTTCCCAGATCTTTTAACTTCATATAACCAGTTCAAATTCATCAAATATTTTCAAATCTTTCTTAACGTGGGCCTTTCTCATGACATGTCGTCACTAGACTATAAGTTCCATCCTTTTGAAATTAATTATTCGAATTTGGACCCTTCAATTATTAAAATCCAATCTCTTGTAATTTAACTTATCACATTAATCGAAAGTTTTCTTTAATGCTCATAGCTCTAAAGATATAATTAACTACGAGATCTCATTCTTATTGGGAATTAGACTCCAAAATTAAATAAATCATTTCTTACACCTGGAAGATAAAAGAAAATTTTGGTTTGGTGAATCCATAAATTTTAAAGATTTCTCTTATCTGAATGATTGAATCCATTCTAAAGTAGTGTCTCTATCCTTCAGGATAGTATATTATTCTTCAAGTGTCGTATTCCATCATTTTTATAGAAATATTTCGAGATCTATGGTGGTCCCCAAATGGTAAAAAAATCACCACCCAATATGACTGGAACATATCTATGTGAGGGCTAGTGCAGCTACACTGGCATACAATATTAGTGAGAGACGTCTCAATGTTGAATCTAATCTTGTATGTTACCATAGCTACACCAATCATTACATGAGTTTATTTCTTTCACATTCTGTTTTCTAAATTGAAAGCCAATCATAAATGTAAGCATTCTTGTCTTCATAAAATCTATATGCAATTAATTATACACCTCAAACTATATTCTTAGAAGAAAATACTTCAAATGATGCAAGAGTTTTCACTACTACCACCAATGTGAAGTCCATAAAAAAAATTCTATTTTGCATTCTAATTTGTCAGTTCCAAAATGGAATTTCACTTCAAAATCATATTTGCATTACCAAAATGGGAATCATAACATTGGAAATTAGATTTTGAAGTAAATTTCCCTTTTGAAACTGATAAATTAGATTTCAAAATGAATTCCCATTCAGGAAATTAAAATTAGAATTTTCATTAGAAGACGTAGTGAAAACTCTTACATCATATGAAATATTTTCTTTTAAGAAAATATTTTGATGGTGTAAAATTAATCGCTTAAGGGCCGCAGGGACGAGAATACTTAGTTCTATGATTGGTTTTACAGTTGGAAAAAAATACGAAACCAATATGCTTGTAAAAGGGTTGGAGTAGCTACAACGGAAAAAAATATTAGAAAGAGAAGCCTTAATGGATTTAACAAACTTTGACATACCTAACATCACTATGATGTTAAACAATCCAATTTTGATCCAACCGAAGGTCGGTTTAAAAGTAATTCAATTCAAAATAAATTTTTAAGGGATTGTCATTGTTCTAGCTAAATTTACAGACCTACCCAACATAACATGTGCATAACATAAATTTTAATTGTCATAAGTTCCGAACATATATAATATAAATTTTAAAAATGCTAAGCCCTAAAATTGTAGACCTACCCTATGTGTGAAATAATATTGTGGATTGATCCTACTAAATTTTGATCTGATATGGCGTGAATCATTTATTGGCTTAAGCCTTAAATAAATAGTAAATTCTACTCTCAATTCTTATGCAACTACATATCTGACAACTAAATTTTCTTTTTTTGCAAACATAAGATCTTAGGTGTGCATANTGATCCTACTAAATTTTGATCTGATATGGCGTGAATCATTTATTGGCTTAAGCCTTAATTATAAATAGTAAACTCTACTCTCAATTCTTATGCAATTACATATCTGACAACTAAATTTTCTTTTTTTGCAAACATAAGACCTTAGGTGTGCATAAAAAAGTTGTTTTAAACTGCAAAGTTTNCAAAAGCCTTTTAATCTAGCATTAGAAACGCCTTTTGGCCGCATCTTCGTTGGGTCCTTCAAATTTTGTGGTTTATTCGGTGTCTTTTTCTTCTTTGACATTGGCATTTTCTGAGGGTTTTTCCCATTCATTATGGCTTCAGATTCCAGTGTTAGTTTCCTTAATGTTTCCAGAACGTTTTTTTCAGCAAGTTCATTACCTTGAGTTAATATGCTGATCCGGTATGCAAATTTATGAACGTGCGTTCGATATATGAGACCACTCGAACAAGTCACTG
>JXCR01142736.1:33742-62490 GCA_002079205.1 Phalaenopsis hybrid cultivar | reverse complement strand
ATATATATATATATATATATATATATATATATATATATATATATATATATATATATATATATATATATATATATATATATATATATATATATATATATATATATATATATATAATATAATATAATATAATGCATTAGTGTCATAATCACATAAAAAATATATGCATATAAAGGTGTATTTCACTTTAAAAATGTTAGTTTTAGTGATATTTTTAATATAATGGTAATTAATTTAATGTTCTAAGGGCAAAAAAGTAAATTTTGATATTTAATATGCCAACATATAAGAATTGTGTGGTATGTATGTACATCCCCACTAAATTTTACAATTTATTTGGGCAAAGTTAATTGAGTAAATCTACATGTTACTATTCTAATTGATTATCGTAAGTAGTTGATGCAATTTTGTTGACATGTAACTAAAAGTAGTTGTGATTCTTTTTATTTCTTTTATTATTGTTATTTTTTTGTTGTGTATAGCAAACAAATTTTTTAATTGTGTTCAACCTCATAATGCCCAAAAAATGAATACTAGTATTGATAACACAAGACCAACGCGTGTTAATCAGTACCTAAATTCTCTTCACAAGTATCTTCTCGTATAAGTTATTGTGCTTTCACATTTGATTTAGCGATCAACCCCCTTTAAAGATCATGGAAGGAAGCGCGTTCTGCCATAAAATGAAAAACATTAGAGATTTTCTCTATAATCTACTTGAAAAAATTAATGACTTGTAAAAGAGTATACAACCAACTTTTAATCATTCAAATAGCATTAAAATTTTTTTATAAATTTATGGTTAGTATATCAAATTCATAGAAACATTAAGAAATAATAATGAAAAGAAAAAAAATCATATTATTGGATTCAAATTGGTTAATGAGCCTACCTAGGTTGGTATGAAGGCGAAAGGAAAAGAAAAAGTGTAGGAGAAGAATAGATAATCTACCCCAATGTTTAGCCTTGCATCATGTTTAGCCTTGCATCTCATTTCCATGGAGAAGTCCCAATCAATTTATATGGAAAAAAAGAAATAGGAAAGATCAGCATGAGCATTTGTCCTGAGGAAGGAAGAAGATCTTCTACCATGTATTCTAGGTCCTAGGGTAATCCTATGGGTGTCAGGACATCAAGGATGGAGTTGTCCTGTCTGCAAGTATGCTGCACATTCTTAGTCTACCAGTTCCCAGATGCTATCTCATAACCAATGTCCTCCTCCTTCATCAGATTCTGGGTAAGGAAGGGTCCAAAAATGCCGTGTTTGGTGAGTTTCATATTGCCCATGCCGCCCTATCTGTTCATCTTACCGAACTGGTGGATAGGTAGCATTCGTCGCTCTCCATGTGTTCTTCTTATATCCAGGTGTTAGATCAGAGTTCAATCATCCAAAATGTGGGCAGTATCTAGGCGTTGGCTCGACTACTTAACCAATATTGATTGGGTGGCAAGACCGACACCAAGACATGTGCCGAAGGAGTATACCATATTATGGCTGTAAATTTCACTCCAAATTCAAGATCGCTAAAAATTGAATCCAATTTGAGCTTGAATTGTGCAAATTAATGTTGGCAAATTAGGTTCAGCATTTCTTAGATTTGAATTGAGTTGAACTTGGATCAAATCAACTGAACTATAGAGATAATTACAAGTATAGCACCTGTAACATGCTATTTACAAAATCTAGCACCCAGATGATATATTTGAATGAATTTTGATATTAGAGAGAGGGGGCTAGATTTGTAAATATTAATGTTTTGGGTGCTTTATTTGTAAACTAAAATGTATTTAAATGATGGTTTTTCTCCCTAACCATACCTGGAATGTTCTTTTGAGTTGGACGCACTTCAATTGTGTAATTTGTGGCAAACTGTAGAGTTGGGATTGGCCAAAGTACCTGTAGAAGATCCATCAAGGATAAATAGAGGAGCCATTAAAAATTAAATTTTCTGTTAGGGATATGCTTATTATTTGGCATACACATGTTGGCGTAGCAAGGCTGCTTTGATACAGGATCTTCTTCAAAAGGCGGTGGCGCTTGGCCATAAATCATTTCACAACTCATATCTTCAAAATCTGCGTGGATAACAGCATTAAATTCACTTATTTTTTCACTGTCTACTAATTCATTTATTTATAAATCATATAAAAATTTAATTATAATATAAACTAGTAATTTTCATTATTATACTGGTGTTCTAGCTATACTTATAATTAATAAATTTTGTTTCAATCATACTTCTCAATTTGTTGAAATCATCAAGTTTTACGAAAAAAAAAATATAATATAATTATGCTGGTTTCTTTCATGGAACAATCATGAGGAATAGTGATTGTTCAATTAAAATTAAATGTTACTAAACACAACCACTAAAGTAGGACTTATTTGAGATCAATTTTATTCTCTATCTTATTTTTAATTTTCTTAACATATTCATTTAATGTGATTTTTACATATTTTTATTCTTCACTTACTGTTGAAATATATTGACAAACTTTTGTTATTTGCTATTTGAGTTATATTTAAATAATAAAATTATATAGATATATTTTTAAGTTAATAAAACTAATTTATATGTTTTATTAATAAAAAAGTATGGCTCAAACTGTTGTTTTGACATGTTAAATAATTTTTTTAATTCATATTATTAAAGGCACATTTGGTGCGATGGTAGAGGTGTGGTGCGATCCATGCCGCACTGCTTATGCGTTTGGCAAAATTGAGTTTTGTCTGCTTTCTCCGGAAGCTATAGTGGGAAAGTTGTATTTTACAACTTTTTCTAGTTAAGTTGAGTGGTTGTTAATAATAACATTCACTGTAGCTTCTTGAATAATGACTTTTTTTACAACAACTCTACAACTACTTCTTCAAACAACTACATATGTCTCAAATACACAGTTGTTTGACAAGAACAGGAAGCCTGAAAAGTCGACTAAGGCCTCTTGTCCAAGCTAAGAAAACAGAAGGCCAAATTTGGACAATATAGGCCTAGGTAGAGATTCATTTATATGATTCTAAGAGACACAGCTTGGCAACCAAACCAGGACCGTGCAAGTAGAAAAAGGATATAAACAACATAACTCTAACAGAATCATTGAACAAACTCTTTTCAAAAGAACGAAAAAAGCATATGTCTCTCATGGTTTCAAACATAACTTATTTTTAAATAAATAACACATTGCATCATATCAATTCAGTAACTAGTAATAATCTAACACCCAAAATTTTCGTATTGATTTTATTCAAGAAGTGTTTTTGATCCACTTTTTTCTTCGTGCCAAAAAAGCTAATTTCTAAACCTTATTTTCTTCTCACTGAATTTCTATTGATAAAATTCTACNTATATATATATATATATATATATATATATATATATATCATATTGTTGTGAGATATGTACTTCTTGACATAGAAATGAAACGCAAAGAACACAAGAAACACAGATGGTTTACGTGGTTCGATCCAACTGGATCTACCTCAACAGGAGGGAATCAATCAAATAGTTCACTATGGCAAAAGAAATGGAGAATACATAGCTTATACATAGAGATGAGTCTTCATCTTCCTTCTGTGGCCTCCCTCTTAAGCGACACATTGATACAAAGTCTCAAGATGCTCTCCTTCGCTCCAGACTATAAGCTATTCTCTCCTCTTTTGTGGTAGCTTAAGATTTCTTCCCTTGCTCTCCTAAGACACTGGTGGGAGGTAGGTGAGCGGTAGGTGAGATGTGGTAGGTGAGCGGTACCACATTACAAAAGTACCCTTTTACCTAATTGGGGGTCAAAATAACAATTTTCCACTTTGACCCTCAATTGAGAAGCTTTGAAGTAAAGATTCCCTCCACCTGGCCCCTGAGGGGCCTTCAGCCCTTGCTTGAGTTTGTTAAGTCCAAACAGTACATGGACTTAGCAATCACGGTTCTTCCGATAAGAGAGTACAAACCCTTTTCTTCCAAACAGTACATGGACTTAGCAATCACGGTTCTTCCGATAAGAGAGTACAGCCCCTTTTTCCTGACTCATTGTATGACGATATGAGGGCCTTTGGTTACTCTGATGCAACCATTCTCTGCCTTAAACGAGCATCCACTTGACTCCAACGTACCTAAAGAAATCAGATTTCTTTTGAGCTCTGGTACGTACCTGAAATTTTTCAGTACTCATTCAACTCCATCAAACATCCTTATCCTGATTGATCCACTTCTAACAACCCTGTGAGCTTTATTGTCTCCTAGTAGAACAGACCCATCATTTTCCTGTTGCGGTGTCTTGAACTAGTCTTTGTGAGGACACGTGTGGAAAGAACACCCTGAGTCGAGGATCCACTCCTTATTGGATCCAGATTCTGTGATCATCAAGGCCTCAGTAGAATCGTAGTCATCAGAGGCTACGCTTGCCTCTCCTGATTCTTCTGGCTCTTCTTGGTACTTATTCTTCCTGTCTGGGCAGTTCCTCTTGAAATGATCGTCCTTGTGACTCTGATAGCACTTGAAAGGTCCCCTTGATGACTGATTCCCGCCATCCTTGCTTGACCTTGATCTGTACTGACCATTTCTTGAATCTTTCATGTCTGATCTTCCTCGGACAATAAGACTGTCTCCGCTGACTTCCTTGTCCCTGTCATGCTTCCTCTGAAGTTCTTTGACTATAATAGTTTGCACCCTTCCATAGAGTAATAGTTTGCACCCTTCCATAGAGCATCGCATCCTTGAAATGCTTGTAGCTCTTAGGAATAGAGTTTCACAACAGCAGTGACTTGTCCTCATCGTCCATCTTGACGTCAATGTTCTCGAGGTCATCAATGATCTTGTTGAACTCGTCGATCTGCTCTGAGACGGATTTGTCTTCATGCATTTTGAAGGAGTATAGGCCCTGCTTTGAACTCGTCGATCTGCTCTGAGACGGATTTGTCTTCATGCATTTTGAAGGAGTATAGGCGCTACTTCAATTTAGAAAGAGCCTATTAGCAAGAGACTTTGTCAGGTAGAGTACCTCGAGTTTGGCCCAAAGTGCTTGAGCCATTGTTTCCCTCGACACCTCCCTCAGAACGTTGTCGCCCAAGCTCAGGATTACCAAACTGTGGGCCTTGTCCAGTATGCCGATCTTCTCCTTCTCGGTCATGTCGGCCGGCAATGCCACCGACCCTTGCAAGGCTTCTGCAACACCCTGTTGAACCAATAGAGCTCTCATCTTTACTCTCCATAGGCCGAAGTTGTTCTTCCTATTGAATTTCTCAATGTCGAATTTGGCGGAACTCATTTTCGTGGCTAGGATTTCTTCCAATGAATTCTATCTGCTGCCCTTCCAAGAACTAGGTTGAAATCACCAAAATATTATCTATTGTATAACAACCAAAAGTTTTCAGCCTAAACCTGCCTTTTAACGCCTTGTTGTCTAAGAAATTCTCACCAAATTTCTTACATTCTCCTGGTGAACTCCACTGCCTTTGCCAAACGAACGGAGATCTTCGATCCCTTCTGGCAGAGATCACACATGTTCACCGGAGAATTCCTCCTCTGCCTCTCGCATGAGAATAACTGCCTCTCCAGAGCTGTCGCGCCTCGCCAAACTGCTCAGGTCCTCCTGCTTCGCGAACTCCCGAACAGTGAACCCCCCGAACCCTTTTCTGTGCGATCTCCACCTCTTCCCTCTGGCCGAGCTTCTCGGAAGATCGAACTATTGCTCCAAAATCCTCTGCTAGCAACCCTGTCGCAAATTTTCCGCCCTCGCTCGCGGACTGTTCCTCCTCCGTCTCACCGAACCGCACAACCTACGGTGCGAATCCAGTCGATCAAAGCTTCCACTGCTCACCGAATCTGTCGCGATTCGGTTGCTTGCGACGTGATCAGCTCGCTCCTCTGTTCGTGAATGTTGAACTCCTCTTCTTTGTCGTTGGCTGCGAACACTTTTACGCGAACACTTCTAGCCAAGAAGTATGGATCTTCTCATAGACGACGCCAATTGTTGTGAGATATGTACTTCCTAGCATAAAAATGAAACGCAAAGAAAACAAGCAAACACAGATCGTTTACGTGGTTCGATCCAATTGGATCTACGTCCACGTGAGGGAATCAATCAAATAGTTTACTAAGGCAAAAAAAATGGAGAATACATAGCTTATACATAGAGATGAGACCCCATCTTTCTTCTATAACCTCCCTCTCAAGCACACTTTGATACAAGGCCTCAAGATGCTCTTCTCCTCTCTAGTCTCTAACTCTATAAGCTATTCTCTCCTTTCCTTTGTGGTAGCTTAAGATCTCTCTTTCTCCTAAGCCCACACACCCTCTCTATTTATAGAAGCAAGAGAGTGATAGGTGGGAGGTAGGTGAGCGGTAGGTGAGATGTGGTAGGTGAACGGTACCACATTACAAAAGTGCTTAGATATTCTCTCCTTCTTTGTGGTAGCTTAAGATCTCTTCTCTTGCTCTCCTAAATCTCACACCCTCTCTATTTATAGAACAAGAGAGTGGTAGGTGGGAGGTAGGTGAGCGACCTCACACCCTCTCTATTTATAGAAGCAAGAGAGTGGTAGGTGGGAGGTAGGTGAGTGGTAGATGAGCGGTATGTGAGATATGGTAGGTGAGCGGTACCACATTACAAAAGTGTCCTTTTACCTTAGTTCAATAATTGAGGGGTCAAAATAACACATATGAATGTTATATATATATATATATAGCATATGGTTGTTCTTTAAGAACATTAATTATTGGACACATGCTAATTAGCTAAGTCCCTTTATACGTCTCCTTTTTTCCATGCGGGATAAGTTCTCAAATGAAGAAATATTAAGTGCCCGGAACGCACCTACATCCAACCAATAAGAAGAGTGAGAAGGGGCAGAGTGTGTCTTCCCCTTGCTCTCCTCCTATTGATTGAGCGTTTCTTTCTTCTCAAACACAGCATCCTGAGTGCTCAAACACAGTATTATGAGATTCTTCATTTTATTTCAAGCTAATATGCTGTATGCTATGTATTGGCCAAAACATAAAGAAAAACTAATTCTTTTACTGAGAAAAATTTTCGTGTTGCTCTACATACTTGGATTCATTGTGAGCGGAAGCCCAAATTCATTGGTGAAGAAATCTTGCGTTGGAATCTTGCACATGTTCACGCACATTCCCACGCATCCACTGTTCTCTAAATATCTACAATCAAAATGCGATACATTGAAATATTAATGCCATGAATAAACTCGTTATCTATCTATATAAACCTTCATAAGTAAAATTAATGGGGTCTATTTTACTTAGATGAATAAATTAATATTCTACCAAGTAAATGGATAAATATCTTCTTGCAATTTTGATTGGCTCTTTTTAATAAATAATATGAATCCTTTTTTCACTTTTTATGTGAATTTATTTTAGTATTAACGTACAATAAAATTTAGTGTTATAGTGCAAGTTGTACCTGCACTTCTTTATATGTACACCACTTCTTTGCTTCATGCCATCTACCTCCACTTCAATGACCTAAAGATGGATTTCAACTCAAACAGAACGGAGAAATTTTATTATAGTGTTGTTAACTAATAGCAGGTTCAAAATATAAGAATGAAGAATCATAACTTCAATATTTGTTTAATAACTAACACATGTTTATATACATATACATACATACATACATACATAAATCTCTATTAAACATATACAAAAAACCTTTAGTAATGGATAAGGAGTATTTATTAAGATTTTTTTTTAATCTCAGGATTTATAAATTGTTAATGCAACAAAACATATTAATTAGTTTATTCTAATCAAAATTAATTTCAATTTTGTTGAAATCAGCTTTGATGATAGTATTTGTGTACAAAAACTTGTTATCATCATCATCACAAATTTATGTTATAAATATAGGGCTATGAATTTAGCTTGAAGATTGGTAATTGCTCGAAAATTGATTTGAGTTTTGGCTCGGATCAAATAAACGAGCCAAAATTTTGGATCGAATTTTTTTCAAGCCGAACTCAGCACAACTTGAACTCGGATTGTTAGTAACCCTAGTGATATTAGGGTTGTGAATTTAATGAATTTAGCTCGAAGATCGTTAATCACTTCAAAATTGACGGTAGACATGAGCAAAAACTAAAAATTTGAAACCTGTATACCATCTCAACTTATCTCATCAACTGGAGTAGCCTTTCGACCCGACATCTTACTCTCAAGCCATGCAATATTCGTAGTGGAGACAAGCTATAAATGAGGCATTCTAGTCCTTACAAGCCCAAGCTACATGGGTATTGGTTCCACTCCCCGCAAATTCCCCCATCACGGGCTATCGCTGGACCCATTGCACTAAATTCAATTTCAACGGTTCAGTGGTCAGGCACAAAGCTCGCCTAATAACCTAGGGACACAAGCAAGAAATGGGAATCAACTACCATGATGCATTTAGCATAAGAACCAAAATGCTTGCTCTTCAAACCCTCTTTAAACCATTGTATTTCAGAAATAATGACTGATATTTCAACTTGACGTTTCCAACGCATTCTTGCACGGTGTTCTCGGTGAAATTGTATATATACAACAACCTATTGCATTCATTGACAATCAACTCCCATCACATTTGTGATTACTCAAAAAGGCCATCCACAATTTCAAGCAATTTCCATGGCAATGGTTTTCCACAATATCTACATTCCTGACAAGCTTGGGCTTCAAATTCAGCAAAGTTGATTCATCGTTACTTATATCCAAACACCATATCCATCACACATATGTCCTCTTCTATGTGGATGATAGTTTGCTCATTGCTATTGGCAAATCTATTATAGTTGAGCTGAAAAACAATCTTCATTTCACCTTTCAGATTAAGGACTTGGGACTGGTATTGAGGTATCTTGGCATTCAGATCACCTGCACATCATCATTTTTATTCTTGTGGGAGACAAAAGTACCTACAACAACTTTTAAAAATGTCAGACATGCAAGATTGCAAGCCAGTATCTACTCATCTGCCAGCTCGAAGCTTAATTAGCCACTGGATGTTATCAACTCCACTGAAGTTCCTATTACTTGTCGGCATATAATTGAATCCCTACAATATCTCACAATTATGAAACCGGATATCTCGTTTGCCGTCAATCATGCCAACACATTCACAATCCATCCAACTCCCACTACCAATTANAAGTTTGATTGGCTCTTTTTAATAAATAATATGAATCCTTTTTTCACTTTTTATGTGAATTTATTTAGTATTTACGTACAAGAAAAGTTAGTGTTATAGTGCAGGTTGTACCTGCACTTCTTTATATGTACACCACTTCTTTGCTTCATGCCATCTACCTCCACTTCAATGACCTAAAGATGGATTTCAACTCAAACAGAACGGAGAAATTTTATTATAGTGTTGTTAACTAATAGCAGGTTCAAAATATAAGAATGTAGAATCATAACTTCAATATTTGTTTAATAACTAACACATGTTTATATACATACATATACATACATACATACATAAATCTCTATTAAACATATAAAAAAAACCTTTAGTGATGGATAAGGAGTATTTATTAAGATTTTTTTTTTTAATCTCAGGATTTATAAATTGTTAATGCAACAAAACATATTAATTAGTTTAATCTAATCAAAATTAATTTCAATTTTGTTGAAATCAGCTTTGATGATAGTATTTGTGTACGAAAACTTGTTATCATCATCATCACAAATTTATGTTATAAATATAGGGCTATGAATTTAGCTTGAAGATTGGTAATTGCTCGAAAATTGATTTGAGTTTTGGCTCGGATCAAATAAACGAGCCAAAATTTTGGATCGAATTTTTTTCAAGCCGAACTCAGCACAACTCGAACTCGGATTGTTAGTAACCCTAGTGATATTAGGGTTGTGAATTTAATGATTTTAGCTCGAAGATCGTTAATCACTTCATAATTGATGGCAGACAAGAGCAAAAACTAAAAATTTGAAACCGGTATACCATCTCAACTTATCTCATCAACTGGAGTAGCCTTTCGACCCGACATCTTACTCTCAAGCCATGCAATATTCGCAATGGAGACAAGCGATAAATGAGGAATTCTAGTCCTTGCAAGCCCAAGCTACATCGGTATTGGTTCCACTCTCTGCAAATTCACCCATCACAGGCTATCGCTTGACCTATTGCACTAAATTCAATTTCAACGATTCAGTGGTCAGGCACAAAGCTCGCCTAATAACCTAGGGATAGAAGCAAGAAATGGGAATCAACTACCATGATGCATTTAGCATAAGAACAAAAATGCTTGCTCTTCAAACCCTCTTTAAACCATTGTATTTCAGAAACAATGACTGATGCCGTTTCCAACGCATTCTAGCAAGGTGTTCTCGGTGAAATGGTATATATACAACAACCTATTGCATTCATTGACAATCAACTCCCATCACTTTTGTGATTAGTCAAAAAGTCCATCCACAATTTCAAGCAATTTCCATGGCAATGGTTTTCCACAATATCTACATTCTTGACAAGCTTGGGCTTCAAATTCAGCAAAGTTGATTAATCATTACTTATATCCAAACACCATATCCATCACACATATGTCCTCTTCTATGTGGATGATATTTTGCTCATTGCTATTGGCAAATCTATTATAGTCCAGCTGAAAAACAACCTTCATTTCACCTTTCAGATTAAGGACTTGGGACTGGTATCGAGGTATCTTGGCATTCAAATCACCTGCACATCATCATTTTTATTTTTGTGAGAGACAAAAGTACCTACAACAACTCTTGAAAATGTCAGACATGCAAGGTTGCAAGCCGGTAACTTCTCATCTGCCAGCTCGAAGCTTAATTAGCCACTGGATGTCATCAACTCCATTGAAGTTCCTATTACTTGTCGGCAAATAGTTGAATCCCTACAATATCTCACAATTATGAGACAGGATATCTAGTTTGTCGTCAATCATGCCAACACACTCACAATCCATCCAACTCCCACTACCAATTACTTCCACTACAAATATATATTTCAACAACAAATATATATATATAAATGCCCCTTATATTTATAACTAAATTGGCATGATATTTATCAAAACAATAATTTAATGTCCAACTCATCAGATTAGACCGATAAGAAATGAGTGGCACGAATAAAATTATACATTTAACAATATTGCCCCCATTTCCCCTTTGCCCTATCATTTATTTATTTATTTTATTTTAAATCAAAATTCATCCCTGCACCCAGCGCACATTAATTAACGGGCCCTAATTACTATTAGCATACGTACAGAAAATGAGGTCATATTGTATTTAGGAAGATTTACATACATACCCTTCAATTCCCATGTATGTACATTGATAACCCCTAAAGTTCAATCTTTACATACATATCATCTTACATATGCATAAAAAGTTATATCAGACTTTAAAAAAGTTAAAATGGAGATACTTTTGATGTGTTATGAAACATTTGGGTGCTATAAATATAAAAAATTAAAGTTTAGTTATTATAATGTATATACTATGAATTGAGTGGTTTATAAAGAAAGCGGAAGTCGTTGCACTACGGAAACCATAAAGCCGTAAACAACTAAAAGTGTGTGAAAAATTATTACATCAAGACTCCTGATGTAAACGACGACCTGCCACTTCTATAAATGATAATAATTTAATATATAGATGTGCTTTACTGTATATGTGGAAGTCCAGATACAAAACACATAGCAGTTGATGAAAGTAGATAGGCAGAGCTAACCTCAGATGGGCCAACCAACCAACGGAAGAAAGGCACTGTCAGCGCTGCATTAAACTCAGCCGCCCATTTTGTTGGGGGAAACAGCTTCCGAAACTGCAATCAAACAATCTCAACCCTACTGAAACAATCAAATTAAAGAGTAAAAGCAGAGCATACAACTAAACCTGAGCTGGAGCACCGGGCGGCAGCATGGAGAGGAGAACTTCTCTCACCACCTCCTGTTGCTGCCGGCGAGATCTCCCCTTCATTACTCTTCGCGACACATCCACAAAGCTGTCGTAATCCCATTCCCAAACCGCTTTCCCGCTCTTCATTCCTCCAGACGCGTACTTCTCCATCTTCCGAGAAAACAAAGCCATGAAAGCCTTCTCAAAAAATCCGTCTTTGTACTCCGTCTTCTCACCCATCGGCGCTACCGCAACTTCTGCGCAACGGACGGCGCCGCAGCGCCGTCGGTTGGGTGGGTGATGAGGAGAGAATCGAGACGTTGAGAAGCATAATATTTCCATTAGTTCTAATTTTGCTTGTGTGTCTCGATTGTTTTCTTGTGCAAAAGTAGGTGTTTTGATTTGTTTAAGCTGACTGGTTAATGTTGGGGGAATAGGAAAAGGATGGGAGTGGGGATCTGAACACGAAGGGAGCTTTTTCACCGGACATTTGGGGATAAGGTTGGCTGAGGGCGTGTGGTCAGTAGATGGTTGGGGCTGGTAATATTTGGGGGTAGATTTGGGATTGTAATTCACGTTTCNGATCTGAACACGAAGGGAGCTTTTTCACCGGACATTTGGGGATAAGGTTGGCTGAGGGCGTGTGGTCAGTAGGTGGTTGGGGCTGGTAATATTTGGGGGTAGATTTGGGATTGTAATTCACGTTTCATAATTTTTGTAAATAGACAGAGCTTGTTCCAAGTACATCACTTCAATTCAAATGGGCTAATTCTAAAAAGTGATAAAAAAAAGAGCATTAAACAAAACTTTGATAAAGATTATATCATTCACAATAAGCCTAATTAGTATCTTTTACAATGGTTAAACACTATATTATGCTTCATCCCATCTTCAAGAGTTTTCAAACATTTTAAAGCTTATAATTAAACAATCTTTGAATCATTTTTTTCTGATTATCAAATTATCTTCTAATTATTTTTTAATCTTATTCAAATAATATTTGATGGTAATTTAATAGTGATTAGAAAAGGATAGAAGATTGTTAAGAAGTTGCTAATTTGTGGGTTAAAGGTGGTAAAAAGACTTCCCTTGGGTTGATCACTTTTAAAAATCAAGAGATTAACATTAACATTTGAACATATTATTCAATTTTAGTAATTTAATCATGATTTGAAGATGAATGTGTTTAGAAGATTACAAATAGTGTGGGTTCATAGCAAGTAAGAGAAAGTCTAACATTAAAGGATTTAGGTTTAGGGTGCAGAAAGTCGCCCGACATTGTTTGCCTCTAATGGAGTTGAGTCACAGCGTGAGAGAAAAAAGTAGGCATGCTAGACAAAATGAGATGTTGAAGGTTGAGAAATTGAGTGGGTTCGAGAGAACCAGTTTGGTTCGTATGCTCATTGAGTGAGTGCGAGGAGTAGAGTGAGGGAGCAGAATAGGAGAAATGGGAGGTGGTGGGATAATTATGGGTGAGTTGGAGAGATGAGGAGTGAGTGAGTGATGAATTGCATATGTTGAGGGGTAGAAGAAGAGTGTGGGAGAGTTATAGGAGACGGTGAGGTTGTAACAGGAAGAGTAGAGGTGAGAATCATGAATGAGGGAGGAATGTCAATGTGATCGACATCAAGTAGTTACTTTGGAAATTGATGGTGATAAAAAAATGATTTTCAAAGAACCACACGTGAAGAGAGATAATGAGTTTATTAGTATTGAGATCATGCACTTGAAACCTTTTTGAATGTAGCTATAGCCAAGAAAAATAAAAGGTGGAGCCTTTGAGTTGAACTAATTAGTGGCAAGAGAAGATTGTCATGTTAAGGAGGCACATCCAAAAGTTTTCAAGTGTTGATAATCAAGTGGAGTGTTGTGAAGTAGTTGATAAGAGAAATGTAGTGAGTGAGGGTAGAGGGGTAACCTGTTTGTGATAGTTTGCAGTGAGAATAACATTAATTCAGAAGTGTAGAGGAAGATGTGTCGTGTTAAGTAGTGTGAGTGGTTTCAACGAGATGACACTTATTGCATTCAACTACTCTGTTTTGATCTAGAATATAAGAACAATTAAATTGGTGCACAATGCTATGATTGTGAAGATAATTTGAAACTTGTTGTGAACAATATTCACCACCCCAGTCAAATCTTAAATATTTTTTCTGTTTTTTATTGTAAATTAATGAAGTTTTGTGTGAGTTTAAATTTATACTTCATAAGGATGCACCAGTAAAAATGAGAATAAGAATCAATAAAAGTAATGTAACAAACATCGGATTACAACATATCAATTAAATAATAAGAAGTATTTCTAGAAAGGAAAGGGAGTTCATGACTGTTATTTTGCAAGCAATTTTGACATATAGAGTGAACTGAAGAAATATGAAGTTGAGGCTGTTGTTTTGAAATGACACTTATAGTTTTGTGGTGAGGATGCCCAAGCCTATGTCGTCATGTGTTTCCTGGTGTTTTGGAGTGATGTAAAGCGGTAGTGAGATAAAGGCCTTGACTGGGAGGACCATTCAGGTTTGTTCTCCTGATTTTGAGATCTTATACTTAAAAATGTTTAGGTGTAAAAATAATTTGACAATAATTATCACGAGTGAGCTTATTTACATATACTAAATTATGAGAAATATGAGGTGCATAAAAAAGAGGGGATAAAAGTAACTTACTGTCTTGAGTAAGTAAAATTCCCTTACCATATAGTAAGATATTTGTAACTTGCCCATCACAAACCATTACTTCTTCAGTACCTTGATATGGAGTGGGATATTGCACATTTCTCAAATGTGAAGTGATATGTGTCGTGGCACCAGTGTCGAGAATCCATTCTTGCAAGGGAGATTGAATGTTGGTGTTAAAAGTTGTAGTTGAAGTTGGAATCGTAGGTTTATATTGTAAATTGGCCCTATGCTAGCAGGTAGCTGTCATATGGCCTTTATTGAGGCATATTTGACAAGAAATATATGGCCTTTGTTAGTTGAACTGTAGGGTTGGGTTGCTTGTATTGAGAAAGAGAAGATCTGTTGGAAGTTCTTTGAGAATGCAGGCCACACCTCTTATTTGCAAATAAAAGTGTGTTAAGTGGATTGGTGGCATCATTGGCGAGGTTGCTTTCTTCGCTAAAAAGAAGAGAATAGGAAGCATCTAACTCGATTGGGTGAAATTGATCCTGAATAGAGTTCTTTAAGCCTTGGTAGTAGGGGGGAAGGTCGTTGAGAATATAAAGAATAATATCCTCGTTGTCAATACTGGAGCCTGTGACGACTATATTTTGTACACCATAGTTTTAACAGTAGTAAGATATTGATTCATTGTGCTGTTGCTCATTGATATGTGATGAAGTTTATTTTTGAGTTGAATTAGGGGAACGATTCGTGGCTTGACGTATTTTCTCAAAAGAAAACCAAATCTTGACGGTACTGTTGAGGTGAAAAACATATGAAGTGATAGAAGGTAAAACAGTGGAAAGAATGACTGCCGCAAGATTTTGATCTATGAGTTGCCACATGATATATTATGTAGTTTCTTCATGGTTGTCGGATCTAGAAATGAGTCGAAACCATTTGCTATGAATAGCTTTTGAATTTTTAACTTCCATATAGGATAATTTTCATATGTTAGAGGCTGATTCATCATATTCTTGATGTGATCCATCAAGAATTTTAAGGAATTCGAAATTGTGGTTCCTTAAGTTTTGTCTATAGTGTTTATTGCTTGTGATATTGCAAGATAAGAGACTGTGGAGAAGGTATTCACTCTCTCTTAAGAGCAGAGGGAATTTTAGAGAGATAGATGTAGATAGGAGGAAGAATAAAGACAGAATCATTACATAATTTAAATTTGGATAACACTACCTTTATATATACAACAACAACAACAACAACAACAAAGCCTTAATCCCACTACGTGGGCTCGGCTACATAAATCCTATTTCACCATTGCGTCTTGTTTAGTGTCCTATTTCCATTTAGTTCTAGTAAATTAAGATCATTTTTTATACAATAAGCCCAAGTCTTCCTAGGTCTACCTCTGCCTTTCTTAACACAAGTCGAATCTAAAACATCTACTCTCCAAATCGGATCATGAGATGGCCAATGTTTATACACTACTTTTATACATATTTAGAAAAAAAAATGATGAATCTCTGCACACATTTGTTAATGTTTGTATCAAAAAAATTGATGTCACGAACACGACTACCATAAATCAAATCACGAGTTAATTAAAACAAAATATAAATATTAAATATATTTTAAAGAAAAAATTATGACTAAGCTAGATGTTGCTAATAAACAAACAAATATTATCTCTTCGATCGAGTAGAGACTATAAAAAATTGATGTAAACATGATATTATTTTAAAACAATAATGAATATTTAATTTCTCATACCATGAAATCTATGTAATCAATGAATATAATAAAAAATGACCTATTTCACAGTTTTAAAAAAAAACGCTCCTCTCAAAAAAAGGCATCACTCTTATTTTCAGGTCCAACAATACCTTAGGTCCCATTTGAGATAATTTTCATTTTCATTTTAATTTTAATTTTATTTTTATTTTTACTTTTACTTTTCAAAGCATGTTTTTAAAATAGATTTTTTTACATATTTTTTATTTTAATTTTCAAATATAAATTTGGTTTTTTCTTAACGAAAACTTTTAAATAATTTGAATTTTATTGAGACCGCATCCTAATTAAACATGTCAAATACAATTTATTTTAATATAAAATATAAATAAAATTAAATTAAAAACTCAATAGAAAATAAGAAATGAAAATGATGCCAAATAACTCTATTGTTTGCTTGGGATCATTTTTTATTTTAAATTTTATTTTTATTTTAAAAAAACATGTTTGATGCATTTTTTTAACAAGTTTTTTTTTTCATAATAAATTAAATTATTTAAAAAAAAACTCTTAACATTTAAAAATTATTTTGGGTGTTTTAAAGAATAAATNGAGAATCATAGGCGCCTTTAACCTGAAATAGAGTAAGTACGTTTAGGTATCTCAGCCTGAAAATTCCATTTCTATTGGTGAAAATACGATAAAGAGAACATTCAAGAATCATGATCAACTGAAAGTAAGGGTGTAACTATAAAAAAAATGTGCAACCGAGCTATAAGCCTACTCATGATCCAAGTCGGGCTCGGCTTGATAACAGCTCATGATTTGAGCTCAATGAGTTAAGAAGCCAAACTCAGGCTAGTCCCGACTCGGCTCATAAGCTTGCGAGTCGGCTTGTTTAAAGAAAATAGGGGGCAATTACATATAGACCACCCGAAACTTGTTATTTACAAATCAACTGCTCTCTTTCATCCAGTTTATAAATTCTCGCTCAAATATCAAAATTCATGGTAGAATCTTAACCCATACTTTTTTCAGTTCTATCAATTTCTTAATGGCTTGATCATGGCACGAGTACATACAGAGGTTTGATACTTCAAAAAAATCATTTGAGTGATTAATTTTTAAATATCGACGTTTTGGGTGGTCTGTCTGTAATTATTTAAACAAAATATTAGTATAAATGATACTCAAAATATTAATATGAAAGATACTCAAAACATTATCTTTAAATTATGAAAAACCCTTAAAAATGATATTTTATATTTTATAATAAGTAATTTCTTATTATCTATCTCCTAATTGCTCAATCATATTTTCATTTTATTATAACAAAAATTTAAATTAATATTATATCCTATTTCATAATAAACAAACTGGCTCGTGAGTCGGCTCAAACTCATAAAATTAAGCTCGAGCTCCATTAATTAATCAAGCTCAAGCTACATTATCTTGAGCTCAACTAGACTCATGTTGATCATTCAATTTTGTGTCACCATATTAACATGCCAAACGATATCAAACAAACCACATAATGATTTCAAAGCATTTCACCTTACAAAATAATTCATAACATCATGATATCCGAGCTTTAAATTATTTTTTCCTCAAGTTATGTAGTCAATTAAGCAAGTTGTGCATGTTTAAAAGAGCAATAAACATTTGGGGTCTGCCTTATGCTCGAAATAAGTGACCTCACAATGAGCATGAGAAAAATAAGGCAATAGCATACACAGAACGACGATTGATGGGCTGCAACAAAGAAAGAACAATATATGTTTCTCTCATATAATAAAAGCCTTTGTGGGAGACTTCATTAACAGTATAATGCAATGTTCAAATGGTCATTTAGAGTATGTAATCCTCTTCATTTACTTGTAAAACTACTGACTTGAGGGTTTTCTTGGCAAGTGCAGCTTCTTCCGCAGTCACCAAATCATGGAAGAGGTTAATAATCTAATTATTAGTCAAGGGAGATTAGAGAGAGCAAGGCGTTTCTCTTTCTCCAAAATTTGGTATGATTTATTCCACACCTACATAGTATATTGAGAAGAGAATTTAATCTGTTTGATAGTCGTAGTGTCTACTCCCACATAGAATTGATGTTTAATTTATTTTACTTCTCGTTTTGTTGATGTAGGTCAAGAAGGACTTCACCATGTAATTAGGGTATTATTGTCTTTAGGGATAATCTTGTCTCTATTTTACTTAATTATAAAAGTGTGTAGTGCCAGTTTGTTTCTCCTAGGTTAATTAGTTTGAAAAATTCAGCACCACAGAAAGAGCTATACGTTGGGCACAACTATTATAACCAACTAGAGTCAGAGCAGGTAAAAGAATGATTTCAGCGTTTGGAAGATGAAAATGAGAGTATATTTGTCCAAGCATGGTTTGCTTTAGGCTTTGAAGGGGATTCCCTAAATGGAACAAACAATCAGCCTATGAAGGAAGGGTTTGTTCATAATGTAGCAAATTGGAGTACCACACAAGCGGTGGGTAAAGATTAAAATCATTCTAATAGGAAAATCACTTACCAGCTGTCTCCATTGAAAGCAACAGTTTTTCACATTTCACATCAAAGATGGTGTATCACTGCAAGAGTATTTGGATGCTTCTTTTGAATTTACTAAATTACAATGTGAAGATTGAAGAAGAAGACAAAACGTAGATCTTACAATGCTATCTACCATCAATTTATCAACACACTGCAAATATTTTGTTTTATGAAAATGGGATAATTTTCATGACAAGGTAAAGTCTTCCTCTCTATTAGTTAAAACATGTTAGAGCTTGGAGAAAGTAGGTTAGAGGAAGATCAACATCGAAGTTAAAAGAATAGCCTACAATTATAAAAATCTGGATGCTGTACAATAAATTACAGATTATGTAAGGAATGCTCAAGAGAGACAAAAAAATTAACATGAAAATCAACTCTTAAGCAACATCATTTATAGAGGAGCAGGAAGAGTTTCAACTCGAATCAATTCTAACAATTGTATTTTTTTTCCTCCTAAATATTGAATTATTGACTTTGGATATTCTTAGCATATGCAGTACCTCAAAGGGATTGGTTACAATTTTTATATGTTTGTCGAAGGTGGAAATGTCTTTATAGAAAATAACGGAACCTATAAGATTGATGAGATAGGGGCAATTCAGATCAAAACATAGACCAGTGAAGACTTTACGATGGGTAATTCAAGTGGCAGCTTTGAAGATGAGTCTTATGCAGTTGAGTTGTTTAGACTTGAATGAGTGCACATTCCCTACAAAGGTGTAGTTTTACATGTGCAGTTGGGTTGTTTAGACTTAAATGAGTGCATATTTTCTACAAAGGTGTAGTTTTGCATGTTTCCAGAGTTTAGTGATTTTGAAAAGCAAAGAAAATTAAAAATCTTTACTCCGGTCAGGGCAGCAAAATGAATAGTAATGCATTACTTCTTGTACAATGATTTCACTAGATTAAAATAAGGCATTGACATATATCAAAGCAATGCCTATTAGAGTTGAGCACAAGCTATTTGTTTTATAGTAAGAAGACTAAGCTTTAAATTTCTAGGCCAGCATCACTGTAAAAACAGAATTTAAATAATAATAAAAATATTAAATAAACAACGGAAAATAGTTTTTGAAACAGCCTGGTAACTGTTTGACCATGTTTAAGAGACGAGTGTCTCTTTCGACCCAAAAGAAATGGAACGAGAAGGAGAGCAAAAGACAAAGGATGATAAAGGAGGGTTCTTTTCTAATCGAGCCACTTATCTGTGAGTGAAGGAAGTCAAAGAAGAAGAAGAAGAAGAGTCCGTAGGAGAAAGATCACACACTATTGTCTTGTCACGATCCCTAGACTGTCGAAGTCGAGGATGAGAGGAGGTGCGGCTTCGGCGCTGAACCCTAGCCAAATGAAGCAGTGACATTCTGCTCCATGTAGGCAGCCGCATTGTGATGCGCATGCGGTGTCGGGTTGAGACGTGGTCGAAGGCAGAGGAGAAGGTCTGCGGCTCTGTCTAGAGAAGGGGAGCGGTAGCGGTGAGCTCTGGATGCGCTGCTCTGAGTCGAGTTAGAGACTAAAGAAGAGGATGAAGAAAGATTTGAAGGGAAGTGCGGCTCTGTTGAGAAGAAGTGAAGTAGTGCCCTATCAGAAGTGGACAAGGCTCACATGCGGGTAAAGGTAAGGCCAAACATAGCCTTAGAAGGTAATAAAATCTTATGTTGAGGAACATTTGATGCAAAAAGAAATAGTAATTTTGGATTGAGGATTTTTCAAATTGTAGAAAGAAGCAATTAGAGGTATATTTATGATTTTATCAATAGTTATAAGTTAATTTTTAAATTGATGTATATTTTGAAAATATTTTAGATCTTAAATTGAATGACAATAATAACTTCTAGAGAAAAAACAATGTGATTAAAAGAATCATTAAGTACAAAAAGAGATCTCCTAAAAGTAAAGGAGAATAATTATATTTCTCTACTTCAATAATTTCATCCTTTCTTAATGTATGATTTCATTTATGATTTGTTCCAATGAGATTTAGATTATAGCTAATTCTTCATATTATTAAATAGTAAAATATGCATATTTTTTTAAAAAAAAGGTGAAATCGATTTTTGGCCCAATGGACACCAAATATTGATTCCCCCAAAGGGTTGAAAACCCTGGTGTATTTGTTTTTGATTCAAAGAGCACGCGTCACGGGATTCGAACCCCCGACCCGAGGAAATTATGAGCCAGGTCATTCGCACTAAAATATGCATATTAAATAAATATATATAATGAATTTCCATTTAAAGTTATTTAATTATTGAATGACATATAAATCATAGTAGACGTGCATATATATTAGGTTACTGGATTTAAGTAGAAATACATATAGTATATCATCACATAACTTTTATCAAACAGTCATAAACAACTAGTTGCATAAAGATTTATCTATGAAATTATTAGACTAGTGCATGTCATTTTAATTCTAGAAAACGTGCACTTTTTCATAAGTAGATGAATCCATAAAGAATGTATGATATGAAAGAATAAAGTAATGTAAATATGATGCTTGTATGTGCATGCTAAGAGGATGAATTCATCCTCTAATGGTATAAGCAGAGGATGCCAATGCACTCGTGTGTACAGATGTTTCCATACCAACCAGATAATTGTGATATTTAGATCACTAATCACTATGCAGTTGAAAAAATATCAATCAGAGTCGAGTAGGCAGAGCTTACCACTACAGACAAATGTGATTTTTAGATCGCTAATCGTTATGTCAACGGGATAATATCAGTCAGGGGTAGGTAATAGTCTTTCCACCTAGACAATAGTGATGCTTAGATCACTAACTGCTGTGTCGACGGGATAATATCAATCAAAGGTGTGTTGGTTATTTTGACAAAGATCATCAAATAAACAAATGTGTATGTTAATAATAATAATATAATAATAATAATACAAAATAAATTAAAAAAAATTAATTTTGAAATGAGATGGTACCCGTTCAACTATGCTTAAGAGATGGGTGTCGCTTTCGACCCAAAGGAAATGAAACGAGAAAAAGAACGAGAGACCGAGTAAAGATAAAGGTGAATTCATTTCTAGTCAAGCAACTTATCTGTGAGTGAAGTCAAAATAAGAAGTCATGGGAGAAAGGCCGCACAATGTTATCCTATCCTAAGCCCTAGCCTGTCAACGTCGAGGAAGGAAGGAGATGCGGCTTCAACACATAACATTAGCCGAAGGAAGGAGCGACATTTTGCTCGAGTGTAGAGGAAGGAGGAAGCGGCATTGTCGTGCGTGTGCGGAGTTGGGTTGAGACGTGTTCGAAGGTAGAGGAAGGAGGTCTGCGACTCTGTTGAGAAAAGGCAAGTTGTACTCATGAGCTCTACATGCGCTGCTCCAGATCGAGCCGAGACAGAAGAAAAGAAAGAAGGATTTGAAGGGGAGAGAAATGCGACTTTGTCGAGGAGAAGTGAAATCGTGCGCTATCAAAGGTCGATAAAGCTCACATGCGGGTAAGGTTATTGATTATTGAATGGCATTGAAATCTTAGTAGAGGTGCATATAAATATATTAGGTTAACATTTAGTAAACAGTCATGTACAACCAGTGGTATAATGATTTATCTATGAAGTTATTAAACCAGTGCATGTCATTTTGATTCTAGTAAACACGCCTTTTTTTATAAATAGATGAATGCATGAAAAAAAAAATACAAGATATGAAAGAATGAAGTAACGTGATATGAATGTTTATATGTGCATGCAAAGATGAGTGTTTTAACCCCTAATGATAAAGAAAGGGAAAGCTTGTGTACCTGCGCGTGTAGATATTTTTCTATCACCATAAACAATTGTGATGTTTAGATCATTAACCGTTGTGTTGAAGGGAGAACATCAGTCAGGGGTGAGTCCTACCACCCCAGACAAATTTGATGTTTAAATCAATAAGTGTTATGCCAACGGGATAATATCAGCCAATGGTAGATAAGGGTATTTCCACCGCAGACAATTGTGATGTTTAGGTCACTAATTGTTATGCCGAATAAATAATATCGATCAGGAATGTCTTAGGTTGTTTTGCCGGTGACCCTCAAAAAGACAGATATGTATGTTAAAAATATAAAATAAAAGTAAAGTCTAACCTTAAAAAGTACATTTAACGAAATGCATATAGAACTTCTAGATTATTCTCATTGAGTAAATATCATGAACATGTACATTGCGTTATTATAAGATCTTGTTGGTTTTCAACATTCAACACAATTATTTTATTGATATGAAAAGATGGTAAAATACCCTTACATGAATCCTAGATAGGAAAGGCAAAAAAAACATGAAAGGAAATATATAACACATATATCTAAAATTAATTAATTCATAATAAATACTGGGAGATAAAGAAAATGACATAAAAATAGGAAAAAAATAAATCAAATCCAAGGAAATAAATCTAAATGGAAAAAGAAATAAATCCAATCTAAAGAAATAAGTTTAATCTTCATATTATTTAACGAGAAAAAAAAAATTCCTAATATAATTTCTAGAACTCCCCCTCGAGTTGAAACATAGTTGACCACTATATTCAACTTGGATATGAAAATATCAAACAATGGGAGGAAGATTCTTTATAAGATAGAGTTTGAATTCTTCATCCCGTAATTGGTAATCAACCCCAAGTGTATTTAGGGATATTTTTAGTTGACTGCAGTTGTCTTTATCTGGAGTTTGTGCAGTGTCTGTAGGTAAGCAGAAGGCTCCTATGGGTAATGTTACAGACAAGTTTGCAGGGAAATAAATAACCTATAGGAAAAGCTGCAAACATAGAATGCAAGGAAAAAACTCTAGAGCGCCTATTGCAAAAAAAAGTTCAACAGAGACTGTTGCAAAAAAAAGCTCCGGAGAAGGGTCTGTTGTATGGAAAAGCTCTGAAGGAGAGCCTGCCGCAGAAAAAAACTCCGGAGGACGGCCTGCTGCAAAGAAAGCCAAAGCTCCAGATGAGGGCCTACTGCAGGGAAATTTTCCAGAGGAGGGCCTACTGCAGAGAAAAGCTCCGGAGAAGGGCCTACAGTAAGAAAATAGCTCCATAGGTAGGGCTGCGGCAGAAAAAATATTAGAGAAGGGCTTGCTGCATGAAGAAGCTCCGGAGAAGGGTTCCTGAGGAAGGACTGTTGTAGAAAAAAAGAAAGTACACTCGGCAATGATTTTTCTTCCAGCGGTTCCAAGTTCGCACCACAATCTATTGGGATGTGGCTCATCTTAACACCAAGCCCAACTTTCTCCACGGCGGCGATAGAGTCGCCGCGACCGATGATGGTTGCAGCACCTTTTCTACTAAGCTTGAACAATTTCTAGACAATGGAATATGTTCCAAAAGTGAACTTCTTAAGCTCAAGAACACCCATGGACCCATTCCAGATAATGGTGTCAAAACTGTCAAGAGTTTCGTTAAATGTCTCAATGAAATCTGGTCCAATGTCAAGGCCCATCCAGCCATCAAGGATGGTAGATGCTGGCACAACCTTGTTGTCGGCATCAGCTGCAAGCTTGTCTGCCATAATGACATCAAAGTAGAATAGGAGTTTCACTCCTTTCAGCTTTGCCTTCTCGATAAGAGCTATCGCTGGATCAAGTTTATCTTCCTCAACAAGAGAGGAACCAACACCATGTCCTTGTGCCTTGTAGAATGTGGAAATCATTCCTCCTCCAAGAAGAAGGATATCAACTTTCTCTAAGAGTGACTCCACCCCAATCTTTGTTGAAACCATTGAACCACCAACAATGGCAGCAAATGGCCGCTTCGGATATGCAACACCCCCGAAGCCAGCAACAACAGGTTTCAAGTACTTTGTAACACCCTCAGTTGAAGCATGAGCTCTGTGAGCAGTTCCAAAGGCATCATTAACATAGAGATCAACAAGAGAATCAGATATCTTTGTAAACTCTGGATCACTCTTCTCTTCTTGCTTATAGAACCTCACATTCTCGAGGAGGATGACACCACCATCAAGTAATGCAACGACAATTTTCTTCATTTCCACATCAATGGAATCATTGGCCACCTCAACGTCAACTCCAAGTTCTTATATCTTAGGCACAAGAGACTTCAAACTGTATTTCGGGGTGACAGCCTTAGGGCGGTCCGAATGACTCAGAGAACGACATTGGCTCTGTGCTCCCTCAAGTAATTGATGGCGAGAACGACAACATTAATCCTGGTATTGTCGGTGATCTTGAGGTTGTCATCGAGAGGGCGTTCAGATCTACCCTAACAGGCACCCTCTCTCCCTTCATATTTGTGCCCTTAAAGTTGGTAATGCTACTCTTCGTTGCCATTCATAATTCTCTAAGACTTGGATCCAAGTGGAAAAAGATACAAAAGTAAACCAAAAGGCTTGGAATACAGGAATTTCAGTGTCGATAGAAAAGAGATCCGAATGCAGCAGAAAAACTACAGGAAGATACGTCCCCACTAAGGAAGCCTGCAGAAATATGCAGCCAGCAGGAAGTTTTCCAACTGACAGAGAGGATTTCTGGTTGCTTAAGGAAATTTTGGCGACAGGAAAGGCTGCAGAACGAATTTTGGTGGCAGGAAAGGCCAAAAAATTGAAAAAGAGGAGGGGAAGAAAGGGTCTGCAGCACAACAAAGATTGTTGGTTGCAGGGAATAAGAAGTTGCTAGTAGTAGAAGACTAGGGTTTGTTTTGAGGCTATGATACAATATTGATTTTCAAAATTCGGAAGAATTATTGCATTGATATGAAAAGAGAGTATAAATACACTTACATGAATCTTAAAATAGAAAATACAAGAAAAAAATAGCATGAAATGAAAGATGTAACACTTATATCACCACTTAATTAATTCATAAAAATTACTTTGAGATAAGAAAACGACATAAAATAGGAATGAAAAAAATCCAATCCAAGAAAATAAATTAAAAATAGGAAAAGAAATAAATCTAATCCAAGTAAATAAAGCTAATCATAAATTTTAACAAGAATAAATTATTTTCAAATATAACCTCTAACATATCTCATATAATAATATATGAAAAAACTGCATAAATATTGTTTTCTTTTCCTTGGGTGATTGTAGTTGAGAAGTATGATTGTTTCTGAGTTATCTTTAAACAAAATTATAACATATTTTCAGGTTTTAAACTTTTAAATGAGATGAATAGAATAAGAGCTAATGTTTACAGAAGGTGTGGGTAGCAACTTGCAAGGTAACTTTTTATTCGGTTAAAATTAAGTGAATTTTTTAGTGGCTCCAACCATTCGACCATCCGTTGTCGTATTGGTTAATTCCAAGCCCAAGGCCGTGTTGTGACAATAACAAATTGAAAATTCCTATTAGAGTTCATAGAACCAAAGATACGCTATATTGTATTCCTTTTGAATTGTGGAGACAAGCGTCAAATCAAAAGATGGGTCTAGAAAAATAATTAGCTTTAAAAATGATTTCTAAAAGAGATGATTTCATGCTTGATTTTTTTTTCTAAACTTGAAACCTTTAGTCAGAAAGAATGCATTGTCAGACATATAACTACATTGGTACCTCAAGCAGAATAAAGGGGCAGAAAGAATACATAAAACACATTTGGAGAGAGGCGGGCCTAATCTATTTTATCAAATGCAAGTTCTAACAAGGCAGTTGGGTAAATTTGTTAATAATGCAAGCTACATGATGAACCAAAAAAATTCCAGTTACTACATTTGGAACTAAAAATCAGTGAAAAAATATGGCAAGTCATCTCATAGATTATTCATTTCTGATGTTTTTTGTTGTCCTATAAATGTTGACATCAAAAAAGGCAAGCAAAGTCCTAGTGCTAATAAGTGCATATTCTTCCAGCATTTAAATGGGGTGAAAAGACATGCTTTGCAGTATTGAAACGAAGTCACTTGGATTGTTGATTAGTAGGAATGTTAAATTCAATGAGCCGGACAAACTTCAATAGAAGTCAAAGCAACAATTAAATGATAGCTCAACACAGCAGCCTATTATGCCAAAACCTCTTAAAGAGGTAGCAGCATCATAACTAAAAGAAACTATTTCTTTCTATAAGACTATAAGCTATAAAGAACCGGCATGTCTAAACAGTCTCCATACCAATGTCTGATACGAACACGACTCTAATGCGTCAAGGTCAACACGTGTCTAACATTGCATGAATTGTGCCAGAATTTTCTTTTTATCTCTGACACGCAATGGACACGTTGGGACATAGTTTCGACACTACTTCACATGAAATTGAGTAGACACAGCTATACGACAGCATAAATGCTCTAAATCTATAAGTGATATACCTCTCATGCGTCTTTTATTTTTACCCTACGTCGAAGATGAAGCAGCACGTCCCCACCGAAGTTGACGTCCTCAACAAATTCGAAACCACAGACCTCATAAAAGCATTTTGTTCCTGTTTGCAAGCAGTCATCACCCTCACCGAGCACAATGAAGTTTTCATATTCATGTTATGAGTAGCGCTTGTCAAAGTTGAGCCCATCATTGCAATCCTCATCTATGTTGAGCCGTCAAAGTATTCCCATTATCCCAGCCAAGTCCATCCCAAGCGTATATTTGATTTTTTATCATTTTTTAATTATTTTTTCTTTAATAGTATATTTGATTCTTGATAAAAACAAATGTTTTTTATATTTATATTTAAAAATATAAATTATAAGATTTCATACAAATTTTCTAAAATATTTTATATTTAAATTTTTATAGTATCATTTTTAAACGTTTATTAAAAAATGACAAAATCATTAAGGGTGGTTAGACATAAGACAGTTCATATTTTCCTCTACCTGTTTGTTTTTCAATTGTTTAATAAGTACTTACGAATATATCAAAATATTTCACTCTACAACGCTTCTATTTCATTCATCAAGAAATTTATACTATTATTGTATTTTCTCATACATAGCCAAAAAAAATCATTAGATATATTCCTCTAATTATAATTTACTAAGAACAAAAAATAGAAGAAATGTTGAAAGAATGCATGCACTCATAAAAGAGACTTAAAAAAAGAAAGGAGTTACTATAATTTCTGCTAGTTGGAAAAATTTGCAAAAAAGCCTCTCTTTAATTTCATAGCATCACAAAATCTAGACTGATATTTATAAAGCTAATAACAGCAAAAAAAAAACAAACAGGTAAGTGCAAATAAAGTGATTCAAGTAATAACCAACACTC
The DNA here is from genome assembly GCA_002079205.1 of Phalaenopsis hybrid cultivar. NCBI lineage: Eukaryota > Viridiplantae > Streptophyta > Magnoliopsida > Asparagales > Orchidaceae > Phalaenopsis > Phalaenopsis hybrid cultivar. The sequence continues at coordinate 34,569 of JXCR01142736.1, read as the reverse complement.
CGTTTATATACAAAGTTGCAGAAGCACTAATTGAGGCAACACCCTCATATTTTTAAACTTCTTTTGTTGTTCATATGTTGAATAAAGCATTAAAAAATATTCGTTCTCCGAAGAATATAGACAAAAATAAGATCATACATGAAAAAGATAACTAGATAATTTATATTATATGAGATACCAACTTCATAAAAATTTTCATTATAAACCACTTAATAAAATTGTCAATTTCAATAAGTTTGTGAAACTGAAAATATTATTGCAGAGATCTATTTTTTGCATCAAGCATAGTCATGCTTAGGCAATTCAAAATAATTAAAAAGAAAAGATTGCAGACAATGACGAACAACTACAAGAGCATAATTCGTGAAAATTATATAAAAAAAAAAAAGTTAATAAAAGAAAATAAATTCATGTGATATATGATGGGATAAGATATATTATATTGTTGCTCCTACAAAGCCTATCTAAACCATGTAAAGAGTGGATGATACTGATAAGACTTGTCTACATTTTGTCTATGACAAGTGGAATTTTGCAATAGAATATATGAGATGGATATAGACATGAGAAAAAGAAAAATAATAAAAATTCCATTTTTTTTATAAGGTTCTATATAATAGCAACACTCCCTTTCATTGCTCAACTCACTCTCTTAATCCAAGGTAAAATTTGATTTTATGCATACTCTTAACTTCCTATTTTTTATTAGTAATTATACTTATCAGCATTGTTTAAAAAGGCTTCAAGGCTTACGACTTGAGGCGCGCCTCAAACTAAGTCACACAAAAAAGGTCTTGATAAGCCTCCATGGGAGGATTACATTTTTT
>JXCR01142736.1:19531-32213 GCA_002079205.1 Phalaenopsis hybrid cultivar | reverse complement strand
AACAATCTACCAAGCAATGGCAGATTAAATAGATACTTTCATGATTAGACATAAATTTAGAAACAACATACTTGACATTGATGTGCATCAAAAAGAAGAAAGTTGATTTGAGTGCAGCTTTGGTATGAAAATGTTGATGCTGCTAAGAAGATTTTGGAGATGAACAATCAACATTATAATAGAAGTTCTGCTAAATGATCGCCACATGTTATGGCATAGCCTGCATCAATTTCCAAAGATACAATTGGATCCTCATTGAATCATTGTACATTAACATATGAGTTGATTTTAGATGGAGAAGCCATTGACTAATCAAATCTTCGGTATAGATGTGGTAACTTGTATAGGATACAACCACATCTTAGATGCCAATGTAGGCATTCCCTCAACACTGTGGTTTTAAAGGGATCCCAAACTAGCATTAAGTTGGAAGCATCCTTCTTGTTGCTTTCAATCTTGCACTACTAAAAAAAAAAGTTTCTTTTATTTAAAAAAAAAAAAACGTTTTCTTTTATGCCCCATAGTTCATTATGGGTTTGAGNGGGATCCCAAACTAGCATTAAGTTGGAAGCATCCTTCTTGTTGCTTTCAATCTTGCACTACTAAAAAAAAAAATTTCTTTTATTTTAAAAAAAGAACGTTTTCTTTTATGCCCCATAGTTCATTATGGGGTTTGAAATCTTTTTGAAAGTGACGCAGCTTTATTTATTATGCAAATTCCATGAAAAAAAAGTTGAATGAAGAGGACTAATTTCAATGAAAACTTTGTTTATAGACTAATGCACGAGCACAACTTTATTGGAAAACCACGAAAGCTATCCACAGTAAAAACTTAATAGATAACTTTTCATGAAGGTTGTCCACATTCATATTTGAAAAATGAAACAACTTCTAGAGAGTCTTTTTGGGCCAAAGTATATTGGTGAGGTTAAGAAGAGCACATTTATCTGTGTTATAAACCAAAGACAAAGGAAAATTCATCAATTGATAGTTAAAATTGGGTTGCCATGGAAGTGCAACATCTTTGGCAAGGCCCTATGAAGGGGGTTCGCATCCCAAGATGTTGAAGATTACCAACAGACATGCTAGAGACTAATAAAGGTAGCAGAGTAAGCGACTTTTGGGTTGTCTTTAACCACTTNAGAGTCTTTTTGGGCCAAAGTATATTGGTGAGGTTAAGAAGAGCACATTTATCTGTGTTATAAACCAAAGACCAAGGAAAATTCATCAATTGATAGTTAAAATTTGGTTGCCATGGAAGAGCAACATCTTTGGCAAGGCCCTATGAAGGGGGTTCGCATCCCAAGATGTTGAAGATTACCAACAGACATGCTAGAGACTAATAAAGGTAGTAGAGTAAGCGACTTTTGGGTTGTCTTTAACCACTTAGGTACTAGAAGAGTAGGCAAATTGTGTTTCAAGTGAGAAATCGATGCAACTACAGTAAAGATAAACTATGTTGGTCTGCCAAATATTGCACTGTAAATGAACTCCAATTTGATCATATCACATATCTGATGTTGTCTGTGGCTAATCAAGGGTGACAGACAAAGAGATGATGCCTTTACGCCTCATTAAATGATTATTGAAGCCATAAAAAGCACTAGCTATGTGCCTTAATTTTAATTTTGGAAGGCCTATGTTGAGAAATGTTGAATCGAGAAGAATACGATAGAGCTCCCACTATCTATCAGAGAATCTTCTTAAACATGTTTTCCCAATCCACCATTGCTAACCAGTAAATCTTATTTTGTAGCTTGCACCCCTTTGAGATCAGAGTCAATAAAAATAAATGAATTATCAGAGTTTTTTTTTTTTTTTTGTCAGCTCTATGGGAGTAAAAAGACTAAAGCTCGAGAGGAGGGAACTTCCAACAATAGTTTTGATATCACCGTCATTTGTTTCCCTCCTAATGTGGGTCTTGCTGCGAAACAAAACAATCTTTATGTAGGTGTTTTGATATTGGAAAAACCCATATTGATAGCCTAGTGGAGACTACTCTAAATCATTTCCCTATTTCGATGACATGACTCAATAGCATGTCGGCATCTACAAATAGAAATCAAAATAATAAGTCTAGATTTTCAAGTTTAGCATGAAAGAATTAAGGCACTTAGCAACCTATCATATTATATAACCAATGGAGCATTAGAATTAGAAATATTGAGCAGCATGTAATCCAGCTCATGAATTCACTTCCTATCTTGATGTTGTTAGAAATAATCTGATTTTAGATTACCCATTTTTCAANGATGACATGACTCAATGGCATGTCGGCATCTACAAATAGAAATCAAAATAATAAGTCTAGATTTTCAAGTTTGGCCTGGAAGAATTAAGCCACTTAGCAACCTATCATATTACATAACCAATGGAGCATTAGAATTAGAAATATTGAGCAGCATGTAATCCAGCTCATGAATTCACTTCCTATCTTGATGTTGTTAGAAATAATCTGATTTTAGATTACCCATTTTTCAGCAAAGTTAACACTAAATCAATCAGTCTTTTATTTTGCTGAAGTTTTGAGAGAACTGCTAGCTCATAAGTAGCAATTTGGGCCTTATCATATTGGGTGAGTTCTACATAAATGAGTCATTTCAAGCATTAAAGCCAAATAACATGGTACAAGGTGAAGCCTATCAAGAGAGATTCCCATGAGTTCCAAATTGACTCTTAAAATTTTTCATGCCCAAGTTAAGAATCTGAGAAAATGGGTCTTAAGAGATATTCATTTTGATGGATGTTAGAAAAATAGAAAAAAACCTTGCTAGTTCATATTAATAATGAATAAGTCAGCAAAGAGCCTAGGCAGCTTAACGAAGGTGTTAGGAATAAAATATTATTTGATTCATTCCCTTAAGCCTAGCAAGGAAAAGTTGATAGATAAGCAATTTTGTGTCTTTATAAATATGCAAAATAGTTTGATGATGGTCTACGTACTTGTAATAATTAGTGAAAAACATTAAAAGTCCATAATAAGTATCTTGATCTCCAAAAAGAATAAGATGACCTAATATGGCTGCTAAAAATAAAAAGCCTAACAAATGACCAATGAAGAACTCTTCTTCAATGAGGAAAACAAAAAAGGCCATAATTTCATATAGTTATTTTGTATCTCTCATACTAGTTGAAATGTTAGGAATCTTATATTTCATTTGATGTAGATATGTTTGATAAATAATATCAAGTAAATCAACAACTCATGACTGTGGTTGAAAAATTGGTGGAACCTTCATCAAATTGCAATAATACCGCAAGTGTGTTACTGGACCGATTCCCAATGCACACAAAGTTGATAAAAAAAAAGTGATGTCATAAGCGTTAAAATGTGGTGGTCCTACTTGACATAATTTCAAGAGCAAGAGTATGAATGCCTCCCTCGATTATGTTTTTAACTAATAAGCGGTGGAGGTGCTAATGAATGGTTTCTAAGAGGTAAATATGTTAGCCCCAAAGAATATTTCCTTTAAAAGACACTCTGACACTTAAGTCAGCTAACTTTGAAGAAAATGATAGAAATGATACAAAAGATCCTTCACAAAAGAAGGAAAGGTTTCCAAATCATTTTTTACGTTGATAATTCAAGTAATCATAATTATTTGGATAGAGAGCCTGTTATTGTAATAAGCAAATGGTAGAAATAAAAGATACTTTATTTTTAAGAATTGAGTTAGATATAAATTGTGTTTAAATTAGGTCTTTTCAGTCAGTGGTCAACCAAAAGACTATTGATGGAGAAACAATACTTTTAGAATTAGCCATGAACCATTATTCCTCTAAAAACAATGGATAAATAGATAAAAGCTTTAATATTAGTGTTGGATATGATTTGATATGGATAGTGGAATCCCAGTAAAAGACTTAACATTTTGATAACCTTAATCTTGACCGAATGAATATCAAATGTCTTGACACAATTTAATAGTGTAAGTTTAGAAGAAATGTTGCCTTCTTCAACTGCTATTACACAAAATCACAAGACAACAAATTTTTTACTTCTTAATCAAATGGTCTAGCATTAATCTTCAATCAATAAACTTTTTTGGGAAATATAAAAAGCCAAAATTTTTCTTAGTAAGGAAATCAACTATAAAAGGGTTTGGGGAAAAAAAAGAATATTCAAAAGAATATCATTAAGTAACCCACTTGTCTTCCATTTGTGCATCAAAGAAGAATTATGATGCAACTTCTTGCTATTGAATAGTTACACTAATTAATAATTGGCCTTCCCTCTCAACATGGATTGAGCACAATGAACAAGTGTGCCTTCATAATGAATAATCCTACATTTCTAATGAACATGGAATCCCACATTGATTATTTTTTTCTAAATAGAATTAATCTTTATGTCGTGCAGAAAATATTATTAAGTAGAGCACGTGCCTTCCAAGTATATCAATACCAAAAGGATCATAATGACCCACAAACCATCAAATTCCATCTATCATTCCATTTTATTTGAATCCCATCTAAAGCACTCTTAACAACCAGCAATTTTATTTTTGGTGCCCATTATAAGATATATATACAACCCATACCAATCATCATTAAAGGACATAATAAAAATCTTCGAAAGACATAATAAACATATTCATTAATGATCATCATCACCATTAGCCATGTCCCAACAATTTGGAGTCGGCTTTACAATTTGAGGTCGTCTTTAAGAGTCCTTAATTTTCATTTCCAATTAAGTATTATTTTGGTTGTTAAGACGAATCTCAACAAATTATTTTGAACTATGACTAATGCTATGATAGGTCAACACCCCCTACTACCTAAACCACTAAAATTGCTTTTATCTTATCATCTAATGCGCGCAATGTACCCTTCATTATAAATGTGAAATTCACATAAACTATTTTAAATAACAATATCCTCAAAAGAAATCACCTCAATTATTCAATTAATATAATCATTCCTTAAACTATACTTCCTAATTTTATCACACATTCATCTTGACATTCTTAAATAGGTCACACTCAACTAATATATAATTAATTTTTAATCTCCAGGACTCAAAGTACATACATATCTAACCCCAAAATTTTATTATTTTGTTTACTGGCCAACGCAAGCATGTAAGATTTACATGCATACCACTCAATTCTTATGTATGCCTCCAACAAACCATCCCTCGGTCGGCAACCTACCTCTGGTCCACCTACGCGCAGATCGCCTCCGGCCGACCACCAACTTCGGGCCAGCGACCTGCCTCCGAGTGATTTATATGTCGACAGCCGACCATCTCAAAATCAGGGAAGATTTACATATATACTACTTGATTCTAATATTTATGTATTTAAATAAATACCACTCAATTCGACTTTCAGCAAGCCATCCTTCGGCTGGCAACTACCTCCGACCGACTGTTGATCCGTTCGCCTGCGGCCGACCGTTCATCCAATCGCCCGCGGCCACCGTTAATCCGTTCGTCTGCGGCCGACCGTTGATCTAATCGGCCGCGACCGACCGTTGAATCAATTGCCCTCGATCGACCGTTGATCCAATTGGCCCCAGCCGACCATCTGCTTCTAACTGATCACCTGTCTCCGGGCAGTTGTATGCTTGAGACCAGTCATCACAAATTAGGACGATCGAAATACCCGAGCAATTGAAATATCCAAGCGACCAAAAATTTTGGGCGAAGATATTTCATTTTTTTATTAAACATCTATGTTTTCCCGAGTCCAACAGAGACTCGGGAAACTCGAATAGCTCACAGGTATTTCCATCTAAGCCGATACTTGGGAAATTCGAATCGACCGAGCGAAACAAAGACTCCCCTTCATGGCGACTGAATCAAAAACTTCCCTTCATGGCGAGCCAAACAAAGACTCCCCTTTGAGGCGAGTGAATTAAAGACTCCCCTTTGAGGCGAGCGAATCAACAACTCCCCTTTAGAGCGAGCGAATCCCGTACTCCTCTCCAGGACAAGCAAATCAACCAACGCCAACATTCATCACTGAAAAATTAAAACAAACGAATAACTCGACAAAAGGAAAATGTCAAAACAAGGATGAAGCCAATAAAATCGATCAAAGGCCAGCTCAATTAGCTGACCGGCAATGCAGATAAAAAATCTACCGTAAAAAGCCTCAAAGCACTTTGCAACTGAAGAAGCCAGGGCGCTAAGAGATGCTGAAATCGTGGAGGCATAAGCATTACATTTGAATATTTGACATTCAAATTCTCTCATTCTTATCGCAGCTTTACTTCTAAAAAGTAAGAGACTTGGGGGCATTTATTTATGCTCGAAAAATGCTGCTGACAGCATAAAAAGTTGACCAATAGGCCACATCGTCGGATGGACCCGCAACGAAAAAGTGTCAATGAAGACAGGTAACTCCCAAAAGTATAATAATTTGTAACTCTCAGAAGCATAATGACTTATAACTCTCAGAGCATAATAACTTGTAACCCCTTGGAGTATAATGACTTGTAACTCCTGTGAACATAATAATTTGTAACTCCCAGTAACATAATAATATGTAACTCCTAGAGGCAATGACATAATTTTCTAAATCCCCCTATGACCTATAAATAGGAGGATCTTTTTCATGTAGAGGAAGTCATTTGGCCTCTCCAGCCACTCCGAGAGCCCGGGAAACACCCCCACCTTGCCCGTTGGGGGCAATCTTTATGTCACTTCTTCTTCTCCCTCTCCCTCTCTCTTCTCTCTCTCTTGGTCCCTACGCTCTATGCCTTGAGTACGATCATGTCGACACTAAAAAGTTGGGGGAGTTGCCCGTAAGAAACTGTCGGTCACCGGAATCAAAATCCCGTCGCTCGCTTCAGAAGGACGCTTTAATTTACATATAAATTTAAGTTTAGAAAAATATGAAATCAAACTTACCCCATGATATTCACAGTTTAAATGAAAGAGTGTTCCACCTCAAATCTTGTATCTATCCCGAGGGATAAACACAATACTTAAGGATGATGCTCGATCAAATAAACTAAGAAATATATGATGTTCATTTGGTCTGCGAAACCATTTTATTTGCCGACAAATTCCCTTATTTAATATGACAAATTAAATAGGGTTTATTTTAAGCTAGGTTCGGAAAAACTCCCTATAGGGGCAAGCCACTATAGTTAATTACATCTCAGACAATCGTAGTTACCTAAGAATACTCTCAATAAAAATCAGGAAATATTATATTCCAAGATGTCAAAAGAATAAGACTTTTTAACGAAGTCGGACAAGGAGGTGTGAAAAATGAATGGTTCAAGTTTAAAACATTTATTATAAAATCCAAAGGAAGAAGAACTAGGAGATCTCACAGATCCGAAGGAAAACCTCAGTGACTTCCCAGTCTATCATATAGTTTGGCTTCAGTTTAGAGGTGAAATTATTCAAGTGTTTTATCCTGTCAATTTTATTTATTTAGGGCTTACACTTGTATGAAACGATCACACAAATAACCTGAAAGATGTGAGGATTTAGGTCGTGACGGACGATAACCTCGGAATCTTAAAACGAGTTAGGGCTTAGATTGCACAGTAGAGCTGTACAAATGCCTAAAAGAAAAGTTGGGGATTCATGTCGCACCACGCGAACGACCTCGAAATCCTATGGATTGTTGTTTTAATCTCTAAGAAATGGTTCAGCTGGTGTAGTTATATTTTGCTGTCGAAGATGGTCGTGTTGTCCACCATGCTAACTCCAAATTCCTTGTCTTGACGAGTTTAAGTTTTTTAGGGTGTCAGGTTATGATGTCAAATCCAGCGGCCCTATAGTTATAATTCTTCAGATATTTTATAGGGAACATGTTGAAATTGTACAGTGTATAGCATAACAGTAGAGTATGTAGCACAGGACAAACAGTAGAGTATGCAGTAAAGAGAACAGTACATGCGGTGTAAAGGAAAAGTAAGAAGTACAGCAGGTAGGTGATTTGCTAAAAAGTAACATGCTGTAAACACAAAGCAAACCTGTATACCTGGGAGATCCACAGTTCCTTATGTGTAATTGATGCAATCAGGTACAAGCAACAAAATTTGAGGAAGCATACTGAAATGTTTTATAGAAATGAAGTAAAGAAGCATCACCAAGAAATCTCGAAAAAAATCGTCAAAAGACTCGCGACAAGAAAAATGCGAGGAAATCGACGAATCGACAAATCGATGAAAATCGTAGAAAACACGGGAAAATCCCGAAAAGAGACCACGAGTGTTTTGTCCAAAAATCTCAAGAAAACATATGAAAAAGTCTGAAAAGAGGGGTCCGCAATCACTCGTGTCGGGGCCTAGATATTACTCCTCGAGGGTCGTCGAAGGTTATTCGGTCACCCGGATGTATAAAGTCCGCCACTCAACTAGAAGGGTGTCCTATCGAACCTAACTCAGGAGGGTACTCCATAGCCCAAACAGGTGATCAACAGGTGGACAACCAATGTTTAAAATAAATTTAAAATTTGTATTTTTAGCATGCACATAAGTTTCAAGCATACAAAAGGGGTTGTATCAATTTTATTTGTAGCGAAAAATATATTTTTATTTTAGAAAAATGTGTATATGTTCTTATCAAATTTGATTTTATCAATTTTGAAAAGTAGTTGTCCACGAGTCGATCGCGCTGTCGGGCGTAGGGCCACCAACAACCTAAGAAGGTTTGGATCAACTCCCGCTAGTCTTATGTCGGTGAATGATATTGTCATCCTACAACTCACCGGGTTCCTGAATCGGATCCTGATAGGTTTCTGAATCGAATCCCGATGTCGTAGGATGACATATCATTCTGCTCTATCTCTGGTGTGCCTTTGTCATCACCACCCTAAGCCCCAAAACAAAACCGGCCTACTTGCGACCTTGCTTGATGGTTTCACGTATAACAAAAGGTTATACGTGGACACTTATGTAACAGACATAATCATCATAAACTGAACCAAGAAGCAAAAAAAAAGAACAAAAATAGGGTGAGAGAGAGGAGGGACTGATTCACCTAAAACATCGAAAAGAACGAAGAATGAATCAGCTCTCAAAACTTGTTATTACAAGCCCTAAAAAGGTAGGTCCCAAGATCAATCGAAAGGAGGACAGCAACTAAGGCTCTCGGTCAAGGCAACCCAAAGGATCAAGAGGCTCACGGCTAAGGCAGTAAACAGGGCCCAGAAAAGAGAGTAGGGGGTCACGGGTAAAACCAGCAAAAGCACAACCGAGCTCCAAACTAGCTCACGGGTAAAGGCCAAAACAAACTAATCCAAAATCCCTATAGGAAGCTCACGGCTGCAGATGGGAAGGTGGAACCCAACACAACAGTCCCACGGATGGGGGACAAAGAAGAAACAAACCTATATGTACTAATCTCACGGTTAGAGGGCATAACCAAAAACCCCAAGGACAGTGTCCACCGAGCAAGTCTTGTGACCAAGGTAGCAAAAGGAAAACCACCCCAGGTATTGCCAAAGTGTTGCCTTTGATATACATAAGAGAGTGAATGGACAAGCCTTCATAAATCATCCAAACTGGCTCAAATTTTCATAAGAAATATGCTCAATTTATTTTGATCACCTCACTCTATAGATAGTGCAAATACATATATTTTTGGATGGCAAACTTGATTCATCAACAACATTCAAGTCACCCTAAGTTCAACAGGAAGAGCCAAACAACCCTAGATGACCTACCAACAAGTTCATGGGCGGAACTAAGAACAAGCATGGACCAACTCCACTGCAAGCCTTCATGTAAGAGCAGAAAAAGACACAAAACAGACCCCCAACAAGCTCTCGGGTAAGAGCAGAATGAGGACACAAAACAGGCTCGGGTAAGAGCAGAAATAAGGCACAAGACAGGCCCCCAACAAGCTCTCGGGTAAGAGCAGAAAGAGGGCACAAGACAGGCCCTCAACAAGAGCAAGGAAAACGCGAAACAGCCTCTCCAACAAGTCTTTCGAATAATGACAGCACAAAGCACAAGTCAGGTACTAGGACAGGGGTCATAGCCCAACACAAACCACCAAAAAAACTCCCAAGACTAGAAACTGCAGCCTCCACAGCAAGGTAAACCAAGGCTATTCATGGGTAGGGAGCAACTAAGCATTGAAACTAAATCCCCAAAACAAGCCCCGAAACAAATATCCCCTCCAACATACATTGCGAGCAAAGACAAAAGAAATAGAGAACAAATATCGAGCCCCAAACCGAGTCACATATCACACTAAAATGGGGTCCAGGTAAGTCTCAAGTTGCAGCCCCATAATTTTCCAAATTAAGCCCTCAAAACAAAATAGAGACAGACCATCATAAGGCGAAGCAGAACCTCTCACAAGGCTAAAATTGCAGCCCAGCACAAAGCCAACCGTGAGAGCCAAAACGAGACCCAAAACCAAATCATTAGAGCAAGGTGAAATCGAGCCCAGCAGGGGCCAAAACTAAGCCCAACATCAAAATAGGACATAGCTCTGCAGGCATTCAAAACCACGGTCATGTAAATCCCCAAGCTGATTCATCAAAACATAATAAAATCGAGTCATTACAAGGCAAAACCGGGTCATCCAAAGGCTAAAGAAAAGTCCTCATGCCTTTAAAACATTAGTATATGGAGCCAAGATAGGTTTTTAAACTATAACAGTAATATAGAAAGTATTTTAGGCCACCAATTGTTCTAAGAATGAATCAACTTCCCTCAAACATCCAAGCATGAAAGATGTCCCCCCTCGAGGGGTCAAATCAAACTATTAAAGCAAACTATACAACCTTTCCCAAATCAAAGTGAACTTATTCATAACATGCACTTTAAGCAAAAGAAAGTTATACGATGCCAAAACCGAGCCCTCAACATATATGAAGGGCCAAATAAACTCTCCAACATCTCATGCTAAATTAGAACAAATGAGGAGTTTCATGATACATATCCCAACATGCTTGAGAGAGGAGCCAACATTATCTCAAAGCCACATTTTAACATTTCTGATTTGCCTTGAACAAAAAGAAAAGAGATGAGCCAATAACATGTTATACTTTCACCATTTTAAGCAAGTGATCAAATTTAACTCCTAAAACATGCTCACATTTCTATCTTTCACATGCTGAGGTGACAAATATTTCAAAATATAGGTGCAACACTAGGCTAGCATGCCATACCAGCCACAACACCAAGCTCAAGGATTCGACAGAGAGAAAACCGAAAAGGAGTAAAGCACAGAGGGGGGGGTGTAGGAGGTACCTCCTTGAAGTAAAAGCCAAAAAAAAAACAATTTCAAGAGCACTTCACCACTTTCAATCTTCCCTCAACAGCAAGGGTAAAACCACTCCAAGCTTAAAAAAGCTAGAGAAGAAGGATGAGAAAAGAAAATGATAGAGTTTTCCTTTCCCTTGAAACGCACCAACGAAAGTCTCATATAGACCAGAGAACAGGAGAACGAATGATTAGGAGATTGTATAAGATTCGAAGGATTGAGAGGAGCAGACGCCCCCATACGGGCGTGCGAGAGGCAGAGGATGAGATACGATAAAGGATGGGTCGCGGGATCGTCACGCGTGCGCGAGGCGAGCGCGGGAACGAGACTCCAACGACACGAAGGAGCGGGCCAGGTGGAACCGAGCGGGCCGAAACTAGGGCAGAGGTCCACGGGGTCGAGACTCAGCAGAGGAAAGGGGGAGATAATGAAATTAGGTTAGGATTTAATATAAGGTATTAATTATAATAATAATAATAAAATATTTCTTTTTATTATAATTAACGCTTAAATGTGTATTTTTCCCCAGACATGTCGTCGCGGTGAAACAAACGTCCCCTTTGGGCAAAATCGACGTTTTGGACGCGTCGGCGCAGTCCGTTTTGTCATCCGGAGTCGTTTAGGCAACCCCGTCGACGATTGAGACAAAAACAAGTCGCGATCTGAATCACGTCAAAAATTCGGCTCGAGCTTAATCAAATAAGACGACGAAGAGCGCGATGGTGGCAGATTAACGCATACAGTCAATCCTCAGGCCAACAGTCCTATAGGGACTCTCCTTGAGTTCCTCCACAGTAGCATTACCTACTAAGTAAATACCATTCGGAGCGTCAAGTTGAACGAAGAAAAGCTCAGAATTTCTAACGGGGATGGCTTCTTTGCTAGTTTTCTAGTAGTTGACAGGGAAATCCTACGGCTAGACCCTAGGCTATTAAAGAGGAGAAAAACTATACCTCCACCAAAAGTGAGGTCAACATATCAACATGATAAATATGGATTCAACAATATAAAGGGTTATTTGACAATCATATAAAATCCTTCATTCCCATCACCGATCTTGGTTGATAGAAAGAGGCTTCTCAAATTATAGTTCATAGTTCTTGTCTTCTTCTCTCACTTTATTATCNTTTTATTATAATCACTCTTAAATTTTGTTTCCTACTTTTACCATATATTATTTTAACATTCTCATTTTTGTTGACTCGATATATTTATATATTTATTAGAAGCCTTTTTAGTGCCTAATGCTTAAATCTATACAAATGCAACGACCTAATTGCAATTTAATTAATTTTTTATTACCTCTTTATAGATTAAAGTGCTAAAATGACCTCTTGACAATTTACATCGAATTATTTTAGTCTCAAAATCCATAAAAGTGTCAAATTAATCTCTAGATTTTTTTAATGCTGGCTGAAATACTATTCTATTTAAAGAAAGTGGAGACTATTTCTGCTCTAAATTGGCACTTTTCTTTATACTGGGACAAAAATA
>JXCR01142736.1:0-17140 GCA_002079205.1 Phalaenopsis hybrid cultivar | reverse complement strand
ATTGCCCTTTTATTATAATCACTCTTAAATTTTGTTTCCTACTTTTACCATATATTATTTTAACATTCTCATTTTTGTTAACTCAATATATTTATTAGAAGCCTTTTTTAGTGCTTAATGCTTAAATCTATACAAAAGCAACGACCTAATTGCAATTTAATTAATTTATTATTATCTCTTTATAGATTAAAGTGCTAAAATGACCTCTTGACAATTACATCGAACTATTTAAGTCTCAAAATCCATAAAAGTGTCAAATTAATCTCTAGAGTTTTTTAATGGTGGCTGAAATACTATTCTATTTAAAGATAGTGGAGACTATTTCTGCTCTAAATTGGCACTTTTCTTTATACTGGGACAAAAATAGCCCATACAAAGAGTCAGAGAACCATTTTAATATTTTAATCATTCCTCATATTATGTTCTTGTGTATAATATTCAACAAATATTGTTTTTCTATATATCCTGCTTTAATTTTAGTAGTTTTATTCTCATTTATACTTCAATTATTCTATAAAATAGATCCAAAATACTCAAATCTTTCACAACTATGCATTATTTTATCTTTAATTCTATATAATCACTCTCTAACTACTTTTAATACTAATCAATGCTCTATCATACTTATCTTTAATGAATTCAATATATTTTTGGTATATTTTTTGTTGTCTTAATGCACACCAAATCAATTATCAACGATGTTCATATAATTTTTTTTTATTATGTTCAAATATATGATCGCTTTCGTAGTTGATCTTTATGGCATGAAATCTAATTAATTATATGCAAAAGCGATTCCATACTTTATTATATGGTTCAAATTGATTCCTCTACAACCCACAATCTTTAACATTTTCTTTAATTTTAAACATTGATACTTAAATGCTTCTTCAATTATTTTACATCCTAAAATTCTATTGTAACATTTGTTATTCGAATTCATGCACTCTCCCCTATTACTCTCCAAATCTCAATAGAAATATCATGCCAATAACATTTTTTTATTTTTGCATCATTTTAAAGTAAGGTTTACTTCACCTTTTTTTAGATCAATCTATGATATACATATACCTTATTAGATTGTATGTTATACTTGTTCGAACTAACTCTTATTAAAACTCTCACTTAATCATTTATCTTTCATTTTCCTAAGAGGTTGTTCGGTTTGTTGAAAACTAATGCATTTTATAAGCAATGCATTGCATTAGGAATATTTTGGAATTGTTTCGGTTCAGTGTAAAATAAATGCACGACTTGATATTTTTTTGTTTGGTTTGAATTAAAATGAAAACAATATAAAGTATGAGGTCGACAGCAGGAGAGTGGGTAGACAAGTGGGTGGCAACAACGAGTAGTCAAGTAGGTGGCGATAATGGTGGTGGGCGGCGACAACAGGCGGTAGATGATGACGATGATATTGGTTGGCCGGTGGCCGACAACAACAGTGGGTAGTGTGGAGATGGTTAGCGGTCGATTGACAATCAAGCAGATGGCGACTGTGGTGGAAGCTGACGACGATGGACTACGAAGACTAACATCGGGTGGACGATGTTGGCATTCAACAGGTAGCCGACAACTTGTCGCGGCGGGCGACGGCAGTGGCAGATAAGTAGGGCTATAAATGAACTAATGCACTTGATGAACAACTCTAACTCGGCTTGATTAAAACTTGATCATGTTCATTTAAATTTGTAAATAAATAAGCTTGAATGTTTTTTAAAAACTTGAAGGTTACATGAACCAAACATAAACACAATCCAACTTGTTTATTTATGTTCATGAACAAATTCGTTTATTGTTCAACAAGTAACTTATTAAATACTCGATATTAAGTTTGATGATAGTTCATATTATATATGCTATATTATTTAAATAAAATTTGATTAACTGGAAATTATTAATTATAGATTTAATATTATTATTATTATGTCAATAATATTTTAGGATAAATTATTAATTATATTTTTATCTTATTAATATATATTTATTAATCAGCCTAATTTAAATAAATTAACTCAATTCATTGTCATTGTGACTCATATTTACAACTTGTGTGTGTGTAAATATATATTCATGAATGAATATTTATTAATTATTTAATAAATTAATTAAAATTGATTGAATTAATTAATTATAAAATAATTACACATAAATTTATATATTATAATATGATTATAATATACTTATTAATTATTATTCAGTGAAATTAATTAAAATCAATAAATAAAATTATAATAGATCATGAACCCTACTCTCTTGCATGCAAAACATCACTTCTCCTCTCTTGCTTTGCCCCAATCATCTCCTGTCTCATGCATGAAACCATCGATGTACAATCATTAGTACTTATTTTTATTATTTGATTACAAAAAAAATTTAATTGTAATGTATATATATCTTGTTTAAATTGTATAAAATATTTAGATATTAATTCATAATTTATTCAATTGCTTATTTATTTAGTTTCATAAAATCATTTGTTGGAAACTATATAAAAGCTCAAATACTTGATCAAATATTTTTTTTATTTATTAACTCATTTAAATACTTGTTCACTTGATATAAAGAAATTAAGTTCAATTATTGAAAATTTTAAACAAGTTAATCTTGAACATCACGTGAAAGCTCGACACAAGCTCAAGCCGAATATGAAATAATAATATTAACAAGCCAAGTCTAACTAAGATAGACTCGGCGCAACTCAGTTTGATTACAACCCTACAAACAAGCGGCGACAACCATCAAAATTTGCATAAAGTTGTGTATTTGAAATTCACCCAAATCTAGCAAGTTCCAAATGCAGCGAAAATGAACTAAGGAATTAATTTCAAATGCATTGCTATTTTACAGTGAATTTTTCCAACCAAATACCTACAAAAGAAATGTAGTGCACTTCTTTTGTAGCTTAACAAACAACCCCCAAATATCTTTTGTTTTAATCAAGATTATATTATCTTGATTTCCATTGCATCTAACTAGATCAAGATTTTTTGATCTTTTATCTTTTGACTTAACTTTTTATGTGCTCCTTTTATCTTTCCTTCCAACCTATTATATAATCATTGAAAAGTAAAATTTTAATTTGCTCGCTACATTTTCTTTAGGTATAAGTCATATTTCATTTACCACTCCATTGATGAAGTATAAATGTATTCAGTATTCACATTTCATAATGTGAAGAAATTGTCTTCTTCTTTTGTCTGTACTATACTGTTTTTAACTTTTTATTTTTATGTATTAAATCAGACAACATCCTCTCTAACTGTGAGAAACATATTATTTCACTACTTTTGCAACTTAACATGCCTCTCTAACTCAATTTCCCATTTGGTGTTTCCCTTTTAGTGTTATGATCGGTACTTAATAAAAAGTTTAAAGAAGGCTNTAATTAATTATAAAATAATTACACATAAATTTATATATTATAATATGATTATAATATACTTATTAATTATTAATCAGTGAAATTAATTAAAATCAATAAATAAAATTATAATAGATCATGAATCCTACTCTCTTGCATGCAAAACATCACTTCTCCTCTCCTGCTTTGCCTCAATCGTCTCCTGTCTCGTGCATGAAACCATCGATGTACAATCATTAGTACTTATTTCTATTATTTGATTACCAAAAAAATTAATTGTAATGTATATATATCTTGTTTAAATTATATAAAATAATTAGATATTAATTCATAATTTATTCAATTGCTTATTTATTTAGTTTCATAAAATCATGTGTTGGAAACTATATAAAAGCTCAAATACTTGTTCAAATATTTTTTTTATTTATTAACTCATTTAAATACTTGTTCACTTGATATAAAGAAATTAAGTTCAATTATTGAAAATTTTAAACAAGTTAATCTTGAACATCATGTAAAAGCTCGGCACAAGCTTAAGCCGAACATGAAATTATAATATTAACAAGCCAAGTCTAATNCGACAACAACAGTGGGTAGTGTGGAGATGGTTAGCGGTCGATTGACAATCAAGCAGATGGCGACTGTGGTGGCAGCCGACGACGGTGGACTACAGAGACTATAACACCGGGCGGACAATGTTGGCATTCAAAAGGTAGCCGACAACGTGTCGCAGCGGACGACGACAGTGACAGATAAGTAGGGCTATAAATGAACTAATGCACTTGATGAACAACTCAAACTCGGCTTGATTAAAACTTGATCATGTTCATTTAAAATTGTAAATAAATAAGGTTGAATGTTTTTTAAAAGCTTGAAGGTTACATGAACCAAACATAAACACAATTCAACTTGTTTATTTATGTTCATGAACAAATTCGTTTGTTGTTCAACAAGTAACTTATTAAATACTCGATATTAAGTTTGATGATAGTTCATATTATATATGTTATATATTTAAATAAAATTTGATTAATTGGAAATTATTAATTATAGATTTAATAATATTATTATTATGTCAATAATATTTTAGGATAAATTATTAATTATATTTTTATCTTATTAATATATATTTATTAAGCAGGCTAATTTAAATAAATTAACTCAATTCATTCTCATTTTGACTCATATTTACAACTTGTGTGTGTGTAAATATATATTCATGAATGAATATTGATTAATTATTTAATAAATTAATTAAAATTGATTGAATTAATTAATTATAAAATAATTACACATAAATTTATATATTATAATATGATTATAATATACTTATTAATTATTAATCAGTGAAATTAATTAAAATCAATAAATAAAATTATAATAGATCATGAATCCTACTCTCTTGCATGCAAAACATCACTTCTCCTCTCCTGCTTTGCCTCAATCGTCTCCTGTCTCGTGCATGAAACCATCGATGTACAATCATTAGTACTTATTTCTATTATTTGATTACCAAAAAAATTAATTGTAATGTATATATATCTTGTTTAAATTATATAAAATAATTAGATATTAATTCATAATTTATTCAATTGCTTATTTATTTAGTTTCATAAAATCATGTGTTGGAAACTATATAAAAGCTCAAATACTTGTTCAAATATTTTTTTTATTTATTAACTCATTTAAATACTTGTTCACTTGATATAAAGAAATTAAGTTCAATTATTGAAAATTTTAAACAAGTTAATCTTGAACATCACGTGAAAGCTCGACACAAGCTCAAGCCGAATATGAAATAATAATATTAACAAGCCAAGTCTAACTAAGATAGACTCGGCGCAACTCAGTTTGATTACAACCCTACAAACAAGCGGCGACAACCATCAAAATTTGCATAAAGTTGTGTATTTGAAATTCACCCAAATCTAGCAAGTTCCAAATGCAGCGAAAATGAACTAAGGAATTAATTTCAAATGCATTGCTATTTTACAGTGAATTTTTCCAACCAAATACCTACAAAAGAAATGTAGTGCACTTCTTTTGTAGCTTAACAAACAACCCCCAAATATCTTTTGTTTTAATCAAGATTATATTATCTTGATTTCCATTGCATCTAACTAGATCAAGATTTTTTGATCTTTTATCTTTTGACTTAACTTTTTATGTGCTCCTTTTATCTTTCCTTCCAACCTATTATATAATCNCATAAACTCATGCCTTAATTCAAATATTCATAAATGCAACGATTTAATCAATCCCTTCTCTTTTCCTATTGCTTGCCTTAGCAGATATCAGGCATCCATTGGTGGTATAAGACTGCAAGTCATGCTGCTGAATTGACCGGTGGGTTCTATAATCCTTGCAACCGTGATGGCTATGCTCCGATAGCTGCAATGCTGAAAAAACATGATGCAGCTTTGAATTTCACGTGTGTAGAGCTACGAACTTCAGATCAGAACGAGGAATTTCCCGAGGCTTTGGCAGACCCGGAGGGTTTGGTCTGGCAGGTATGGACTCGTGAGAGTTTGTTCCAAATTTGCTCTGTTTGACAACTAGAGTGACTATGGAAAAGAGTAAGGTGTCAAAATAGGCTACTCACTGTTTACATGGGGCTATTTTAGTCCCAGAGTCTATAAAATTGTTAAATTTATCCCCAAACTTCAAATTGGTGCCGAAATAATCATCTCTTGTAATTATTTCGGCTCATTAAAAATATCTTGGGACTAAATTGATACTTTTATAAATTTTGGGTCTAAAATGATTGCCTACAAGGAGCCAGGAGACTAGTTTGACACTTCCCTGAAGAAAATCAGAATATTTAAACTGAAAATATTTCAATTGGTAGGTTTTAAATGCTGCTTGGGATGTATGCATTCCAGTTGCTAGTGAAAATGCCCTTCCCTGCTATGATAGAGATGGCTATAACAAGATATTGGAAAATGCGAAGCCACTCAATGATCCTGATAAAAGACATTTATCAGCATTTACCTACCTCAGGCTAAGTCCAGATCTGATGGAGAGACAAAACTTGTCTGAATTCGAGTGCTTTGTCAAGAGAATGCATGGTAACATCCTTCACGGGTTTTTACACCAAAAAGGGGCTTTTACAGACATAACACCCAATTCTTATGTATTTATATATATAATAACTAATTTTACATTTTTACATTTGTATNGCGAAGCCACTCAATGATCCTGATAAAAGACATTTATCAGCATTTACCTACCTCAGGCTAAGTCCAGATCTGATGGAGAGACAAAACTTGTCTGAATTCGAGCGCTTTGTCAAGAGAATGCATGGTAACATCCTTCACGGGTTCTTACACAAAAAAGGGGCTTTTACAGACATAACACCCAATTATTATGTATTTATATATATAATACCTAATTTTATATTTTTACATTTGTACCAACAAAATATTTCATATCACATAAAAAAAATCATTATTTTTATTGCATGTCGGAAGATTCATGGCTGCAAATTGATAATTCAATGTTTTAGCGTTGTACAATGATCCAACACACATACATATAAAATAAAAGTAGCAGGGGGAGACTCCAAGGTTTTTTCGTGAAAAATTGGTGGAAATGGAGAAAACAATGCAGTCTATCGCTAACAAAATAATCCACTATGCAATTATAAGTGATGCGGGAGCTTACCACACAAATTTTCGCAGTAATTTAGCCGCAACAATATTGCAGGAATAACTATCATGGGAGACGGTTTTGTTTACCTTTCTTATGCTTTCTTTTATTCTTCATTCCTTTTTAGTTCTTTCCTATATGCGTTGTATTAGGATTTGGAAGTCAGCTTTTTCGTGTTTGTATCACATTGTTACCGACGTCTCTTCTTTCCATCGAGGGTTGTATCATAGGGATTCAGGTGGTGATTCGGCTGTCTTGGTCCCAGGTGGTGTGTATCTTCCCTATCCTCTTCCACATCCTCTCCACATCGCTACCGACAGCCCTTCATTGATGTAGCCACCCAAGACAACATTCAGGTTGTTGTTTTTTGCAATTCCAACCATCGCAATTGCCTTCACCCTCCCCCCCTTTTCGTTACCTGAGCAGTCTAGCCCACCAACATGCCAAAACATCAGATACCGCTACTGCCACCCAGAAACCCCTTCGCCATGTTGTTTTCCTGCAGCCTCCCAGCCACGTTCCCCTCCCTTCCAGCATTGTTGCTGCCCAACCCGCCTCTTGTTCCTGCTGTTTTAGCTTTCCCACCATGCAGTTGCCGTTCAGGAAAACCAAGGAACACCTCCTTGTTGTTCCACTGCTGTCCATCCAAACTCCTCGTCACCATTCAGGACAGCAACCCATATTTGTTGTCTCTGCATTTTTGCATATTCCCCTTGTTGCCACCAGCATTCCTTCACCGCTGCCACACCCACCAGTCATTCCTATCCACCTAGCCAACCTCCACCACTATTGGGATATACTTTAATGAGGTTTACTTGTGTCGTGTTATTGTATTTTCCCTTTCAAGTGTGTTGGTTGTAACCGTTTGTTTCTCTTTTAGTAATATTATTTGTTTTCCAGTTGTAGTTTGGGTTAACTCTAGTATCAGTGAGTACACATGTCTACTATTCTCCTTAATCAGAGAAGATAAAATTATAAAGCTGATAATCACATATGTACAATAGTAGTTAGTTATAATAGTCATAATTGGGTTACAACAAATATGGTTTTTGACTATAATAGCACTGGTTGACCACAAAGACCATAGTTAGTTGCTACAAAGAAAGTGGTTGGCCACGAAGGTCGTAATTGGCGGTTGCAACAATAATAGTTGATCACATAGGTTGTAGTTGGAGAATATAATAATAATAGTTGACCACATAGCCTGTAGTTGAAAGTTGTAACAATAGTAGTTGGTCATAAAGACTGTAGTCGGTGTTGCAAGAGCAACATTCGACCATTGAGGCTGTAGTTGGAAACCGTGAGAGTAGTAGTTGGTCACAAAAACCATAATCGATAGTTGTATCAACGACATTCAGCTACTAAGGTCGTATTTTGAAAATATGATAGTAGTAGTTAGACACAAAGGCCGCAGTTGGTTGCTATAAAGACAGTAGTTAACCATAAAAGCTGTGGTTGGAAAAGGCAATATATTTAGTTCGCTACAGGAGCCGTAGTTAATGACGACAATAAAGTCAGTTGACCACATAGGCCGTTGTTGGAAGTTGCAATATTAGTATTTAGCCACATATGTCATTGTTGGTGACTACAATATCATTCGTTGACCACATATATCGTAGTTGGGGACTAAAATAACGTTAATTGGCACTCAGGCTAAAGGTTATTAATTCGGGTCTGCCATCAAACTGACCCTACCAAAATATGCCTATACAAACCCGACCCAAATATTATATTGATCGAAAATCCCACTCTGAACCTAACCTGTCTTCAACCCAAAACAAACATGTATAACCCATTTAACATAAGAAAAATCAGCTCTTCAAGTTAAAATCAGGTCAATTTCGAGTCAATTCAGGGTCCATTTCGGGTTGGTGGATTGATTTCAAGTCAATTTAGGGTTGACGTATCAACCCGAACCTTCCCTAAAAAATTAAACGGGTTAGAATTTTTAACCCGAACACGATCCAAAAATTTTCGATTAACTCGAACCCGAATTTTTCGAGTCTAGTTCAGGTGAGTTGCCGTGTCGGGTCATTCTTTTGACACCCCTACATAGGTTATAATTGGTGATTGTAATAGCGTGAGTTGACCACATAAGCCGTAGTTGGTGACTGTAATAACCTGAGTTGGATAAATAGGTCACAATTGGTGACTGTAATAATTTCAGTTGACCACATAAGCCATAGTTGGAAACTTAGAATACAATGGTTGCAAGCGAGAGTTGTCAACAGCCGACAGTTGGTTGCAACACGAAGATGACGACCGCAGGAGATGATTGCCGACAGTTTGCGGCAGCGGGCAATGACGGCTTGCGGTGGTCGACAGCTAAAGTGTCCGAAAGCTATCCCTGGGTATTTAAAACATGTGTTATATGTTAGTCAAATCAAATGATTGGAATCTAGCAATCTTTTCTAGGTGCAAGCAACCAAATGGGCTCTATCTTTTTTACATCTATAACAAATTTTTAGTACAAATAGTAGCCATATTAAGGCGTCTAATGCTTTTAATAACGTTTTAGTGTGCTCTCACATTCATGGTCAAACCCTTCGTAACGCTTCAACATTNTACAAGTCAAGATAAGAGATGAGAACTCCTGTAAACAAGGAGTACGGTTGGGTAAAACAAGAAAATACAAAAGATCGATGAGTGGACACACCAAAAGAACAAAAAGAATCCCTAACCTCATGCATAGAATTAATGTGACTAAACTCATATATGAAGATGCTTCTAAAGGTGGCAAATCTAACAATTGCACAGCTAATGCATTATGAAATTAAGTGCGAGTCACATAAATGGAAGACCACCTAAGAAGTCCTAGAGCTGAACCCTCAAAATAATAAATTCTTCAAGAAAATATATTAAAAAAGCTTTATCTCTAAACAACTCAAGTTTTAAATCAAAATAACCAAGGAAAAAAGATTTGGAGAGCACACGACCGCTAAAAAAAAAAGATTTAATCATCTCCATAGTTGAGCTCCCAAAAGAGGACTTATGAAATAGGATTCAAAAGATTTTGAACATTCAACAAAATTATAGCAAGTTTACCATAAGAAGTGGATGGTGACTAATCTATTGAGCAAATAAATCTAGATGTTTTCCCTCTAAGAACATCCAGTAAAAATTCAGGTAATAGAGAAGCAAAATCAGTTAGATTGTTGGTCAAAGGGGATCACTTGAAAGAGGATTATCACCTCCCAAATCATGCGATACTAGATCACATCAACAGCAAAAGAAGCTACTCATAGGAAAAATGTCAAACACCTTGCTGCTGAAACCCACCTCTAAAACATAGAACCAAGAAACAAAAGAAGGGCCTAACTAGAAATTTGACAAGTAATACACACTCAAAGAAGATCAACCCAAACATGCACATTACAGCATGAACAAACAGAACGTTGCCAATTAGAAACTCATGGAAGTCATCCAAGATGAGCCAACAATGCTCAAGCCACAAAGCAAAGAATTGAAGATCGAGACCGCAAATATACTTTAACACAACTAAGGGCCTGTTTGGGGAAGCTCTAGTTGTTTGAAGAAGTTGTGCGAGGAAAAAGTTGTTCGGAAGCTGTGTCCCTGTTTAATTCAGTTGTGTAGTAGTTGTGTTGCAGTTGCTTATGAAAAGAAGATATTGCTCATGTATTGTTGTGATGTTTGTAAGATAATCATTTCAGCCTAAAACAAGACTTTCATTCATAATCCTCAAAAACACAAGTTCAAATATTACATCTAAAAATGAAATCTCACTTAACAGTGAGTAATACAACAATCAAAATCAACAATGAAAATATAAAAACAACAATTAATATTATCAAAATATTAATTTTGAAATTTAAACGATCAATCCTACAAAATAACTTCTTCTCCAAAGATACTCTCCTATCTGATGTAGAATCATAAAACTGATTTGTCCATCTAAATAAGTCACGATCCGGATGCAGATGTCATCGAAAACCCCCAAAAATGACAAAAAATAACTCATAGATAAGGCATTAGTTCGAAAGTATCTCACGGGAGATTGAAGAAGATAGAGGATAAAGAAGAACGAAGATCAAATATACCTCATGCGAGATCTATCGAAATATCGAAGGTGAGGGCAGAGAAACCACTGTTAGGGTAGAATATGGAAAGAGAGTGAGGGACGAAGGAGGGGCAACGAGAGTTTTTAATCACACCTAAAAAGCAAAAAGAGGGGGTGAGGGGCACAACGCGGCTCGAGCCATAAAATGCGGCTCNNAACGCGGCTCGAGCCATAAAATGCGGCTCGAGCCAGTGTCGTAATTGCACCATTCTCTCAAACGAACAGTAAATTGTAACTTCTGGAGACCGAGAACAGGTGACCCACAGCTACAAAAGAGTTATTTCACATAATCGAGCACCTCAATGCCCATTTTTTATAGAATTCAAACAATGAAAAGCAAACTGCAATTAGATCTATCCCTTTTCCTTTTGTCAATCCTTCAAACATTATTTGTATCCACTTGTTTAAATGATACATTTGAATCTTTTGTTGTGCATGACCGAATCCACTAAGTTTATTGTAAAATAACTTATACTTATAGATGTTACGCTAGTAAAATCATTTTTCAATTCATCATTCCTAATTTTACAACACGTCACTTAACATTTTAATTCCTGCAACATTCAACTTAACTACCAACAATTTTTTTTACCAACACCCGAATTAATATAACACGTGATAAGCCTAATTATATTTTATAAAATTTATCTTTTACATCTTCATAATATCATGTATCTATAAAACTTCTAAGTCACTTTCTCCATTTGAACACCAAATATTAATTTTATAAATTATAACCTCATTTATATGGAACACTTGGAACCATATAGCATAACAAACCTAATTATATTTTATAAAATTTATCATTAAGTTTCCATAATATCCTCTCATCATATAAAATTCTTGAGCCACTTCTTCATTAATCACATATGTTTAACTAATTCATATCCCATCTATATCTATATACATTCGTAAAATATATCCAAATTTTTAAATCTATCACATCTCGGCGCCACTTTATCTTTTAAAAATAATAATTGATAATTAATAACACATGTAATTCCACTTATTCTAAGCCTTTTACCATCTAACATTTTCTTCATTATTCTAACTTCTCATTAATTACAACTGTAGCCTTGCCGTTTAAACTTTGTCATCTACAAAAGAATACACAAAGATACCTCACTTTCAATTTCATTCTAAGCACCTTTAAACCAACATAAGAGATATGGACATAAAACTAAGGAGTTAAACTCCACTATAATCCCCTAACTACTTGTATAATCCCCTAACTACTTGTATGACTTTAAAGCCAAAGTACACATTTCTCTAATTTAGTCCCTCAATTACACACGATTGTTAAAAAAATTATCCTTTGGAACTAAATTAACATCAATTTTGTATGGTATCAATTTTATACCACAATTTTATTCAAAGGACAATTTTGGATCAACAAAGTTGAGAAACTAAATTAAGGAAATGTGATACTCTAAATTAATACAAACTTGCCACATAAATAATCAGAGGAACTATTTTGAGATTTTAATCTCAAATTTGATCATCAATTTACTACTGCTATAACTTAAAACTTTTTAGTCACTCTATAATTCTATAACTACTACTATTAATCCATTCTCATCAAACATATCTTTAATGACATACTTTTGGTGCATACATCACCTTAGCAAAAAATCAATTATTATCATACTTAATAAAGTACATTTTTAAGATCATTAAAAATCATATTCATTATTTGTCAAAATAAAAATCAATTCCATAATTACTGTTTTAGACTTGAAATAAAATAAATTCTACAAAATTGATGTAATTTTCCTAAATATTTTTTTCCATTAATCTTTGTCATTACTTCATTGTATCGCCTTTGATGTGCTAGAAGGAGGTAAAGCAAATCTGATCGTGAATGGAAGAAAGGTTCGATAGCATGGAGGACAGACTTTCTGTTATTGAAAGTCGAATGAATGATGAATTTGAAGGCATAGGAGAAATGCGAGAGATGATGAAAAAGCTCATGGAGATGCAATCCACGGCAGCGTTGACCGCTCCAATTACAAACCCTAACCAAGGGTTAATCAAGGAATCTTTGGTCAGGTCAAAAAGGAAGGGGATCGAGCGATGAGATGACAAATAAGACATCAACTACATACAAGAGCGCCCCCTAGGACTCCGAGAAGAGGGGGAATGAAGACTACCGCTGGAGGGGGATGGACCGAAAATCAAAGAAGGGATGGTGGAAGGGGCACGAAAGATCACGATGGAGGATGGAGGGAATCGGGAGTGGGATATGCCTATGATTGATTGAGGGAGTTCCACCCTAGAAAGATGGGGGTAAATGTCGGAGGAAGAGAATGTTGGGGTGGAGATGCAAGGTTCAAAAAACTAAAGAAGTCAATCTTCAAAGGCAATGATGCACAAGGATGGGTGTATCGGGTGGAGCAATATTTTGCAATCAACGGGCTGACTGGGAAAGAGAAGCTCATGGCAGCGGCATTATGCGTGGAGGGAAGGCTTTAGCGCGGTTTTAGTGGATGGAGGCAAGGTATTTGATGCACTCGTGGTAGGAGTTTAAAGATTGCTTGTTAGAGCATTTCCGAGACATTCGGGAAGGAGACCTAAACAAGTAATTCTATGCTCTGACTCAGGAGGGGGCGGCTTTGAAAAACCGAGAGAGGTTCAAGCACTTATCAGGGAGGTTGAGGAGGATTTCTACAGCAGGACTAGAAGGGAACTTCTTAAAAGACATAAAGCCCGCCATAAGAGAAGCCATCTGCCCCTTGAGATCGTGTAGATTGATAAAAATGATGAAGCTCGCTCAGATGGTAAAGGATGAGATACAGTTGAAGAGGACTGGCAGGATCGACAACACCAGAGGATTCTACAAGAGCACCGTGATAGCCACGACACCGAGAACCCAGACGGTATCATTTTAGAAAGAGACTCCAAAGAAGAAGAGTACAGGACCCCGGCTAGGGGGTAATTTCAAGCGCTTCATAGATGCAGAAGTGCAGGACAAAAGAGTCAAAGAATTGTTTTACAGTTGTGACGAGAAATACACCCCAGGACACCATTACAAGGAGTGTGCCCTTCAAGTTCTTTTAATTCAAGAGAAGGATATAAAGAGTGAGGAATCAGAAGAGGAAGTAGAGGAGGAACATCTACATCTGGATGTGGCAGAGGTGTCCCGCGATTCAATGGTGAGATTTGCCCCAAATCACACCATGAAGGTGAGGGATGGATCAGAGAAAAATCGATTGTGGTGTTGGTGAATAGCGGGGTCACACAACTTTATCTCAAATCAGGTTGTGGAGAAGCTAGGGTTGAAACTGGTGACTACAGGGAGCTTCGACGTCATGATGGGGATGGGGATAGTGGAGAAAAATTGGGGAATCTACAAGGGGTTGGTTTTGACATTACATGACCCACAGGTGATGGAAGATTTTCTTCCTTTAGCTTTAGGTAGCACATATGTGATGTTGGGAATGAAGTGGCTACGAACAATGGGGAAGAGATTGTGGATTGGAAGTCCTTGACGATGGAGTTCCAAGTGGAGGGTAGGAAAGTGATGCGGAGGGGAAATGTTGGTTTATGCAAAACCATGGTGTCCCTCAAAATAATGGTCAAGTTGATACGGAGAGCAGAACTGAGTTACTTCGTGGAGTTGTTGAGCATTGAGGAGATTCAAGATTCAGAGATAACAAAGTTAAAAAGATTCAGCAGCTCCCACAGCAGTTTACAGATGTCTTCCAATAGCCAAGCGGGTTACCTCCTCCAAAGGAACATGAGCACACTATTTCCTTGAAAAATGGTGTTATACCTGTCAGCGTCAAACCATACAGGTACCTTTAGATTCAGAAGTATAAGATAGAGAAGTTGATCCGAGATATGCTCAAAGTCGGGATTATCAGGCCTAGTGTGAGTCATTAATCCAGTCCCGTCCTGTTGGTGAAGAAAAAAGATGATAGTTGGAGGTTTTGTGTGGACTATCGGGTTTTGAACAAGGAGAAGAGGTTGGACAAGTTTCCTATTTCTGTATTGATGAGTTACTAAATGATCTTTATGGAGCAGTCATTTTCTCATAAATCTTAAGTCGAGATACCACCATATTAGGATAAATTCAGCGGATGTGAACGTTCAGAGTACATGAAGGGCATTATGACTCCTTTAGTGATGTCGTTTGGTCTCACCAACGCCCTGGCAACATTTCAGTCCCTCATGAATAGGATTTTTCAGCCTTACCTCCAGAAATTTATCCAGATTTTTTTTATGATATTCTGATTTGCAATCGTACAGAGACAGCATGTGAGACACCTAAGGGCCATCTTTGAGATGTTGAAAGAGCACCTGTTACATTGGCAACTTGAAGAAATGTTCCTTTACGCAGTTGCAGGTGGAGTACCTAGAAAATGTGATGACCAAAATTGGAGTAGCAGTGGATTAGTCCAAGATGGAGGCTATGGTTGATTGGCCCTTACCAAAAAAAATTGGAGTTGAGAGGATTCTTGGGACTCACAGGCTACTATCGGAAGTTCGTAAGAGGACATGACACGATAGTCTGGCAGTTGATGAAGCCGTAGAAAAAAGATAATTTCAAATGGAGTGAAGCAGTAACACAAGCATTTGAACATCTAAAAAGGGACATGAATAGCGTACTAGTATTAGCACTTCCAGATTTTAATAAACCATTTGTGATGGAGATGAATGTATCAGGATACGAATTAGGATCAGTTGTCGATTGCTTACTTCTGTCAGGTTCTTACGGCCAGAGCGAGTTTAGACTCAATATATGAACGAGAATTAATGACAATTGTCTTGGTCATTCAGAAGTGACGGCCTACCTATTGGGAAGACATTTTTTTGTCAGGACAGATTGGAGGAACTTAAAGTATCGTTAGGAGCAGTGAATGGTGACTGAAGAGCATCAGAGAAAGCTATCCAAGCTACTGAGGTATGATTTTGAGATTCAGTACCGACCAGGATTGGAGAACAAAGCAATTGGCGCACTGTCGAGAAAAGTGGAGGAACCCTAATTGACGGTCAATATCATCGGTCCTATATTAGAAAGCCTGGAGACAGAAGAGCGAAAGGGATGGGGAGTTAAGGAACATAAGATTTAAGTTGCTACTGGATCCGAACAATTATCCAAGATATGTATTGAGGGGGCAGCAACTGCTCCACCAGGGGTGATTCGTGCTACCCAGAATGTTGAAGTATATTCTCATATTATTACAAGAGTTTCATGGTTGTGTGATCGAGGGACACTCAGTGGTACAAAAGACCTACAATCGGTTGGTGGCAGAACTTTATTGCATGAGGATGCGCATAGACGTGGCGAACATAGTAGCAAAATGTGATGCGTGTCAGCAGCACAATTACTTGACCACAACACCAGAAGGCTTACTATAACCATTAGCTTTATCGATGAAGGTTTGAGAAGTGACGAAGAATTTTTCAAGGAGTTGCCACGTTCATAAGGCTTCACGATGATCATGGTGGTCGTAGATCGCCTGCGTAAGTATGCCCATTTCGATCCCTTATGGCATCCTACACTGTGGTCTCAGTCACGACAGTACTTATCTGGGGGGTGGTCCATTTGCACGGAGTGTCAAAATCGATAATGTTGGATAGTAAAATGCAAGTATTTCTCCACACTACTGTTGACCATCTTTATCAGCTATGGGCATAGCGCTACACCAGTATCCAACATCGATCAATACTTGAAGGAGAGGGGCAGAATACTAGCAGAGCTCAAAGGGCATTTACTGTGAGCTCAACAAATCATGAAGATGAAAGCAGATGAACACAGAAGAAATGTACAGTTCAAACTAAAAGACATAGGCTACTTGAAGAAGAGGCCCTATCAACAAAAGATGTTGGTCAGAAGGAAGAGCGAGAAACTTTCACCACGATACTATGGACTATATGAGGTCATGGCACGCATCAGGGTAGTGGCTTAGCGTTTGAGGTTACCACCGTCATCCGCACGACACTCGAGCTTCCATGTGTCATAAGCTAAGACATATGATTGGAGATCATACTGTTGACCTCATTTTTAGTGAGGTCTAGTCTTCCTCTTAGGGTTTAGGATCTAGCCT
>JXCR01142735.1:283243-299226 GCA_002079205.1 Phalaenopsis hybrid cultivar | reverse complement strand
ATATATATATATATATATATACATATATATATATATATATATATTTTAATTTTACTTCAAGAATTTTTAATCAAAATGAATCATTAATTTTGAATTTTTTTTTTGGATAATTGTAATATAGGCTTTAGTTAATACTTTTATGCATTTAATTTATGTCAAAATAAATTTGGGTAATTTTAGAATTTATTTTGACAGAAATTTAGTTGAGATATATAAACAAAAAAGTATTTCATTGATGAAAACGAACATACAAATTATTATAAAAGTTTTTATAAACTGTGTATAATATAAGCGTTCAATAATTTTTCACGTAACATATTCATAGTTTATATGATAATTCAGTGCTTATTTTTTATTTTTAAAAACTAATGATTATGATTAATCATTAAAAAATTAATTTATCCTCCCACTACTTTTTATTTTTTATTTTTTACTTTGACCATACATGCTCGACCATTCCCAAACTCACGATGCACCACACGCAGAAATGTATGCGGTGACTGATCTCCACCGTCGATAACCGTAATAATTTTTTTTTAAAAGATAAAAGTGGGGTCCACCGAACTATAACTCTGAGGTAATCGACGGTGGAGATCGGACACCATCTCATGCTGGGAGCTTAAGCACCGAACATATATTATTAATTAAGTTAAAAATAATCCAATATTTAATTATAAATTAAAATGCATTGATATCATGAACAATCAATCTATCCAGAATAAGACTTAATTAAAATTTCACGATATATCTAGCTTTATTAATTTTGCATCGTGAAAAATAAAAAAATCAAGATGATTGATAGATTTCTTTTTTTAGATACTCTTATGGTTATATTTTTATGAAATTTGATATGCAATTTAACAAAACGGAAGATTTACATATATACCACTCAATTACTATTTAGCTACATATTTATCATCAAAAGTTTAATTTTTATGTTTATACCACCTTTTTCATGCATGNATTTAAATTTCTTCTCTCCTCTTAATATCTTATAACTACATTATTAGGGATGTCAAAATGGCTAATTGTTTGCGAATAGCTCGTGTATGACTCGCTAAGCCATTGAGACTAACACACAAATTTTTGGTGCTCGATATTAATGTGCTATACACGAACAATAATATTTTTCAACAGACCGAATATTAGCCGATTGTGGGCTCTCTCAAGCCCCACTTGTTTACACTCTTACATATAGTTTACTATGTCATTATAGTTTTGTATTCAAATAGTCCATGCATATAATTTTTTTTTTAAAATTTTACTTCAAGAATTTTTAATCAAAATGAATATTTAATTTTTAATTTTTTTTTGGATAATTGTAATAAAAGTTTTTATAAACTGTGTAGAATATAAGTGTTCAATAATTATTCACGTAGCATATTCATAGTATATAAGATAATTCAGTGCATATTTTTTATTATTAAAAACTAATGATTATGATTAATCATTAAAAAATTAATTTATCCTCCCACTATTTTTAATTTTTTTTTTACTTTAACCATACATGTATGCTCGACCATACCCGAACTCACGAGTCACGATCCCCATGCTGGGACACCGCATGCAGAGATGCATGCGGTGTCTGATCTCCACCGTCTCACTTATCAGCTTANATATATATATATATATATATATATATAACAAAATTTAGTTGTTATAGATTTAGCGCCCGTTTGGGGCAGTTAATACCGTTTAGTTCGCGCTTTTTGCCAGCTTATTCAAAATCGTGTTTAAGTTTTTACACTAAAAGCAGGCCGAGAGCCGAACCCCGCGGCCCTCCCGAGGTTTGCATTTCAAGATAAGCAACTTATCAACTTATCTTGAAACGCACAAATTGCCCGAAACGCACCATTGGTGGTACGTACATAAATGACTCTTTAGTTTATTTATAATTTGTTAATTATATAGATATGCCAAATGACTTAACTAATTATTGAAGCTTCTTCAGTTATAATTGCATAAAAAATTTGTGTTTATCTATATTTATAGAATTTCGATTGGTCTAAAATATAACTGATTTGACATTTTTGGTTCTTCATATACATGAAATAAACTCACAGTACTGGGCCGAATCTATCACTCGTGGGCTCTTATTTAGAGATACAAATGTTGGGCTGTGGTTTTGTGGCTTTTATTTGTTTAAAAAATATGGTATTGCATATAATTTATTTTTTATGAAGCAATTGGACATTTGTATAATTTTCTAATTATTTCAAATCCCCCTATTAAACTGTGCTAGATGGTGAATTTTTGAGCTTAATGGCAATCCTAGTTCAATAAACTTTCCAAACAGATATAATTATTTACACATATAGACCCAATTTTTATATATTTACCTAATTCTAACCTAAACTTTCATTTTTTACAAATCAAACACCTAACGTATCTTTTTCATCGCTCTCCAATAGTGAAATCCATATTTTCACCCATAAGTAGGGAGCTGATTTTATAAAAATTAGAATTTGGATGTGAGTAGGTAAATACTTAAAAGATGGGTGCTGTGTATGTAAATTTTCGTATTAGTTATTTATCCTTTAGGATTAAAATCCTGACATATGGATGATTATTTGTAGGATAATTAATTTCTTAATTTGTAATTATTATCAAATTAGTTGACCATTTAATTTAATTGCTATATAGATTAACTTATCATTTTGTTATTCAGTCACCCTAATTCAGTCTACATTTATTGTAATTATTATTTTATACATAGATGAATATGTATATTAATTTACTTAATATCGTAACACCGCACCGGTCATTCTAATACTTCCGGAGTCCAATAAAATCACATATCGTGGAGGTGACATAAAAAATTAAAAAAATTCGTTTTAGGATAAGAGAATATTCTCTCTATGTTATTCCGCATTTTTCAAGTGTTATTGTGATAAAATTCATGTATTATTATATTATGAGTATATTTCCGGTGTTATGATAACACAATAAACACATCAATATCACTACAATAATAACTGAATAATGCATAATAACACTAGAGAAATATTCATCTGTGTTACCGGGTTGGATCACAACAAAATATTTTTTTTTTACTGTCATTTATGGGAGGTAATAATTTTTTGGTGCGGAGGCCGCGTACAGCACCAAAATTTTATTTATTTGGACATTTTAGCAGTTTTGACAGACTTTTAAAAAAATTATGGTTAAAATCTCCATTTTTCGAGTTGGATATGCAATTTATAATATTTTGNTTGACAGTTTTTTTAAAGTTGTGGTTAAAATCTCCATTTTTCGAGTTAGATATGCAATTTATAATATTTTAGAGTGGTATGCATTTAAAATTCCCATCCTAAAAACACGACTTTTGTGATTCGTGGAAATCGAAGAGTTACGCGACGGTCAGAGACGAAGAATAGCCGAGAGGGTAATCAATGGCACTCCAGTGGCTGATACTCGAATGCGTGGTGGCGGTGGAGGCGGCCATCGCTGTACTTCTCACTCTTCCATGGCCCAAGCAGATCGGTTCNTGGCTGATACTCGAATGCGTGGTGGCGGTGGAGGCGGCCATCGCTGTACTTCTCACTCTTCCATGGCCCAAGAAGATCGGTTCCCGGATCGTTCCNGATCGGTTCCCGGATCGTTCACCTAATTTCCATGCTGCTGCAGCCCTTCGCAACCATTATTCCCTTCGCCGTTTTCAACCTCTTAGGTATTGCCGGCTTTCTTCTTCTCCTTCCTCGCTTCATTTGCCGTTTTTCNCACCTAATTTCCATGCTGCTGCAGCCCTTCGCAACCATTATTCCCTTCGCCGTCTTCAACCTCTTAGGTATTGCCGGCTTTCTTCTTCTCCTTCCTAGCTTCATTTGCCTTTTTTGTCCGTCTATTTCTTAGATTTGTTGATGGTTGATGGCTAGATCTTTACTGGAAGAGTGAGCACCGGCTAGAGTGTTCCTCCGAGGTGTGCACACAAGAGGAAAGATTCCATTACGAAAGATCCGTAAGACCTATTTTTGTTCTCTTATTGTTTTCTTTTTATGGATTGAATGGAGCATTTTGATTGGAATTTGTCTGCTGTTAGTGTCTAAATGAAGTTTTTTTGTTATGTTTTTGTAAAAAAAGTTTTTTGAAAGCTATTTCGGCATCATAGTTTTTTTTTTTTCATCGATAACAAAAGATCATATTTTAGGTGGAATGAAGGAATAGCCACTTTCTTGAAGGAAAAGTAGCACCTATGTTAGCTATATGGCGTTCCATTTATCACTTTGTGGGGGAACGTATAGCGAAACAGGTGTAAAAATGACATGGAAAATAAATTTTTATGGAAGTTATATTGAGCGTGCCACTAGATGACACAATTGATTGTTTAACATCAATGGGATTATTTTTTTTTCTTCTAAGCATTAAACTCTTGTAAATGGCATCTAAGTCTCTTTAGATGACACCTGGATATCCATCAAATGTGTCGCCACATATAAGACTATCTATTGGTGAAAATAAATAAATGAAAAAATTATAATCACCATTAAACATATTAAATACAACCTTTTAGGCTAAACAAAATTTTTTTGAGCAATTTAGTTATGAGGCTTTCTCGTTGAGAATAGCCTAGATAAATTGAATAAGATGCTATATGGAGAAGGCATCCACTGAAATATGAATATAGATGCATACAATAAAAACAATGACAACAACAACAAGCCTTTATCCCACTAAGTGGTGTTGGCTACATGTATCCTTTTTCTTCATTGTGTCGTATTGAGTGTCATATTTTGATTTTATTCTAATAAATTAAGATAATTTTTTATACAACACACCCTAGTATTTTTAGGTCTATCTCTATCATTCTTAACATAATTTAAATCTAAAGCATCTACTCTCATATCAGGGCTATTATATGATCGACATTTAATGTGACCAAATCATCTAAGGCAACTTTGTTTAATCTTGTCTTCATTGGAGCTACTTCAACCCTTTCATGGATATTCGTTTCAAATTTGGTGTCTATGCAGTCTCAAATCAACAACACTTTCGATTTTACAGGCCAACATTTTGCGCCATAAAGCATTGCAATTTTCACCAAAATCTTATAAATTTTTTCTTTAAGGGTGCGTTTATTGCAGCTTTTTAGCTACAATGCAGCCCCAAAATGCAGAAAATTCTGTTTTGAAACTGTGGTGCGGCGGCGGTGTGAGATAATCTTATGTACGCGCGGGATGCGGGTTAGACCTTGCTGCCCGCGTTTTGATAGCGTGATTTTTGTTTGCGTGCCCTCGTTTTCGTCTGCGTGCCCTCGATTTTCTTCTCTGTTGTGCTTGATGCATTCATGTTTTAGCGGCCTTCTCTTCTAACTTCGACTAACGATCTCCGGTGACACTCTCATCTCCTTTCTCCCTTCTGGGTGGTTCCAAGCTCATCTTCTCTTCCGTCTTCTGGTATTTCTTACCCCTCTCTTCCCCCTTAGACAAGGTATATGGTTGGCCTTGGGCTATGGTTTTTAGCTTTTACCTGCGATAGCTTGGTTTTTACGAATTGTTCTATGTGCTTATGGCTGTGATTGCCGTTTGTGGCTTAGTGGCTTGCGGTTTATGAGTTAGCTCTGTGAATGACTCTTGTGGTATTGTTCTTTTGCAGTTCCTATAGAGAAATTGATGATAGAATTTGAGAGATAAGTTCATGGAATATTTTTCCATTTTTGCCTTGGTTTTTTGCGGTTTATGGCTTATCTCTGTGATTTCCTCTTATGGCTTGATTTTTGTGGATCCTATGGAGAAATAGATGAAAGCATATGAGAGAGAATTGATGAAAGCATATGAGAGAAAATTTTTTACTTTTTTTGGCTTTATTTTTTTCGGTTTATGGCTTAAGCAAGTGATTGTCTTTCGTCGATTGGTTTTATGGACTATATGGAGAAATTTATGAAAGCATTCGAGAGAAAAATTCATGACTCTTTATAATTTTTTTTGGCTTTGTTTTTTTCGATTTATTGCTTAGTTCTGTGATCACTGGATCATATGGAGAAATTGATGAAAGCATTTGAGAGGCAAATTCATGAAAAGCTTTCACTGTTGTGCGGCTTGAGTTTTTTGTTTTATGGCTTTGCTCGGTCATTGCCTTTTGTGGGCTGGTTTTTTGGATTTCTATGGATAATTTGATGAGTGAAATTCATGAAATCTTTTGCCTTTTGTGGCTTTCTTAGGGCCTCACTCTATGGAATCATTAAAAAAAAGGAGGAAATGGTGGCTGTGTGTTGATTTCGTTTGTTGTTTCTATGCGTGCTGGCTATATGTGTTTTTGGTGGCTGTGAGCTGGTGTTGGCGGCGGCGGCAGTGTTGTGTTGGATATTTGCGTGGTGATGTTGTTGATAGTAAGTGGGTGGTGTGGTGGTAGTGGTTGTATGGNAGTGAAATTCATGAAATCTTTTGCCTTTTGTGGCTTTCTTAGGGCCTCACTCTATGGAATCATTAAAAAAAGAGGAGTAAATGGTGGCTGTGTGTTGATGTCATTTGTTGTTTCTATATGTGCTGGCTATATGTGTTTTTGGTGGCTGTGAGCTGGTGTTGGCGGCGGCGGCAGTGTTGTGTTGGATATTTGCGTGGTGATGTTGGTGATAGTAAGTGGGTGGTGTGGTGGTAGTGGTTGTATGATGGGCGAGGTGGTGGTGGTTGTGGTGGTGGGGATAAGTGGGTGGTAGTGGTTGGGTGGTGGTGGTGTATGTGTTGGTGATCTGGTGAGTGAGGTGGCGATCGTGTGTTGTGTGTGTGGAGTTGTTACATTGTTGTTGTGTGTAAGGTGGTGGCTGAGGTTATTTGTAAGTGGTGTGGTGGTGTGGTATGGAGGGTTAGTGGTGATGCTGTTGTAACATTCACATTTTTCTTTGTGCTGGGTTAAATATATTTTTTGGCAAATGTTTATGTTGTTTAGTTTTTTTCATGCCAGTATACACTGGTTAAAACTAAAGAGGTCGGTTCATTTACAATGTGGGAGGATACCAAAATGATATTTTGCGACATATACCTGTAGGAGGTCGAGAAGGGAAATAGACTGATAAAAAATTTAGGGAAAGTATAAGTAGAGAGTACGATAGGATATAGTTGAAAAACTAATTGGATCAGTTGAAAAATGATTGAAAAATCTTGAATGAATTGAAGCTAGGAACCACGAGCTTGGGTTGAGATCTGATAAAGCGAGCAATTGATTCTTTTGAGGATTGATGGGCTGAAAGATTGATGGTGAGTATTTTTGAAACGTCTATTGTTTTTGTTTATTTTTAATTTTTTTCAAGTCCATCAAAATGTTAATTGAATTTGTAGGTGGTGACAACCACTAAAAAAATTAAATACAGCGGCTTCGATCTTGAGGTTTAAGATAAGTTAGATTGTATGTTTGGTGGTGTCCTGGCCACGACCAATAATGCATGTGCCGCCAGTGAGGTGGGGTTTGGTGTCACCCCTGCAAATTTAGCTGCTGACCAAATAGGTGATTTTAACGAAGGTCTCAGCCTGAACCACAATGAGGTCAAATCAACCAGCCAATCAAAGCGGCCCAGGGTTGAGAAGAAGCTTTCATTAGAAGTTATATAGCACAGGTGGCTTCATGCACCAATGACGTTGACCCACCACAAACATCTGTCCAACAGGTTATGCGAATTATGGAGGCAGCTCTAAAAATTTACCAGAATATGCCGCTGTATTTTTTCTCTATGAATATGCTTGAAGATTCGACTTGGAAAAAGTTTTTCATGACTATGGCCGCTGACCGTTGGTTTATTACCTACGTTATTTTCGTGAGAACAGTGACGCTTGAGGGACACTTTTTTCATTAGATTCTTATGGGACCTTTCATATTTGCTATTTGTTTATTTATTTTGGACATGATGCTTTGGACATTTTTCACTAGATGCTTTTGGTTTTTCGTGTTGCTTTGATCATTTATGCTACTTTGAAAATTTCAATTTACCTGAGTTTTCCATTCTTTGTTTGGTTTTTTATTTACTTCATTAATATTATTTTGATGTTGATTTTTTTCATAATGTTATATGATTGTAGCTAATTCGTTGATGTTTATGTGCTAGTTACTTCGACACTGAAATACATGGATGCTAATAGAGAACAACATAGGAGAGTTGCAGCTGCAGTGTATCTGATGTACCAGTATTATAACTCCTACATAAAACACTCCCCTTGCATGATATCCTCATATGTTGGCGATAATTGAGTTGGGGAGCTTCTTGCGCGCCACTCAATGAGGTTTAAAAATATGTTCTGCATGACACAGACGACATTCACCGATCTGTTGGAGGAACTTCACAGAAATCATGGACCTCATGACTTCACCAGGACGATTTCACGAGAGGTGTTAGTAATAACTCTCTACATATTATCGCATAATGAATCAATGCGATGAACTATGAAATGATTTTAGCACTCTTTCGAGACAATTTATAGGTACTTCTCATTAGGGCTGAATGCACTCGTCAGTTTTTCATTACAAGTTTTAAAACCAGCAGATCCTACATTCGAACGGACCCCCAAGAAGATTTTGCACTATGTGCCACATATGTCATACTTTCAGGTAATTTTTCTTATTTAGTACATTCAATTTTCATATAAATATAGTAATTACGGAACCCTTTTTTATCTGTCTAGAATTGTATTAGGGTAATTGATGGAGCACACGTCAATGCACGTGTTCCATGCAATGAGAATATTGTATTCATCAGTCGTTGTCGGTTACCGACGCAACATGTCATGACCGTATACGAGTTCAACATGTGTTTCACTGCTACTGAGGGTTTGTATCATTCAATTTTTATTAATGCTAAGTTTAACGGTTTGTGTTTTCAAGTCTTTAGGAAGGAAGAGCTCGAGGATTTCTGGTACCTCTAGAGGATCGCATTGTTACTGCGGACTTCAGTATTCCCCGCTCACTTCGCGTTAGCCACATAGCTATAGGAGATTGTTTTACAACTGTCCATGGAGTATCACAGAAAAATGTTACTATTTTCGGTAGACAGGTGGGCTGAAAGATTTCATCGCCTTGAGTCATCAGGTGTGGACAGTATCTCAGGATGACAATTTATCTCATGACATAGTGCATCTATATTTTAAAAATAATGTTATCATATTATTAATTGTTATGTTAATAGTTATTTTCTTAATTTTGGTAGTCAAACCACTCACTATTTAATGAGATTTCTATCTTTATTTTGTAATGTTCTGCATATTTGCTTTCAAGTATGAAATGTACTGGTATAAATAGTGCTGTTACAAACAACTTTGCTATACACAGACAGAGTGATCATTTGTCCAAAAATAATTGCAGCTCAACTGTTTTTAAACTGCAAAAAATAAATAGATAGCTAGCTTATCCGCAGCAGCTGCTGCATAGCAGTTTATTATTAAGCTACAATTGTCCCAAACACACTCTAAGTTTAACAATTATTTTCTATTACGAGATATATACCCGATGCATTCTTCGTCTTCAACCACCCAACATGAACTCTACTAATAACATTTCCATTTTTATCACTATTACTTTGAACAATAGACATAAAGATATCTTAGATGTTCACTCCTTTTAATGAGTTAATCGTCCATTGTTACAACCCAACGCCAAAACTACTACTACTACTAAAATTGCATTCCATGTATTCCGTTTTAGATTTGCTCATGGAAGCATCTAAACTCTAAAGTTGACCTCCATAATTCAAGTTTTTTTCTGAACTTTCTCTCTAGTCTTATTCACAAGAATAATATCATCAGCAATAAACAAACAACAATGTACATCTTCTTGTAAATATCTAGCAAGTGCATCCATATGAATATAAATGCATGCAAAAATAAAAGTAAAAATGACATTATAGTTATGCAACTGCAATCTAAATTATCCTATATCAAATAAGGATCTCAAACAACCCATTTTGCTCTTGGAACTTATTGTCGCAGTAAAAGGGATATTTAGCATGCAAAATATTTGAGGTTCAACAGTAATTGCTCGCAAGTGTTGCAACTATGGCAAAGATAACTATACTTTAATAACCACACAAACGGAAGAAGTTCTTTTTACTAAAAGAACTGATTATTTTCGTGGGGCATTGAAGGCTTACTTGCTCATAAGAAAATTTCTTTTCTAGTTAGAAGTAGGTGGACTCAAAGCTGCTTATTGAACAAGCAAGTGGGTTGAAGGCTCGAAGCTGTTTGTCTTACAAATGAGTGTGTTGAAGGCTCCATGCCCTTTGAAATTGAGGTTGTCGAAGGCTTGAAGCTGCTTACAGAATGACAAATTAATGAGAGACTTGCATGAATATCTTCAACAATGAGGTGATTGGCATGATACGAGATTGAAACATGCATCAACACACTTCAAAAATGAGATGCAAGACTAGCGGCTGTGAAAGCGCACCAGATGTTGCAGCAGTGGGGTTTGGTGAGTTATGGTTTGAAGCCCTTTGACAGTAGGAGCAATGAGCTCGTCGAGGGGAGTAGACTTAATTAGAGAGCTTGCACTTTTTTTCTGCAATAAACTGATTAGTTCAAAAATAAAATTAATGAATAATCTATCCATTATATTAAAGTCAATTTCAATCCTTAATCAAAATAACATGTGTTATTTGTTATTTTCATTCATGGCACGGGTAATTATTCCTATTTTAACTTCCTGTGCTTTGCCACTGAAATGGTGTGAACAGTGTTACACACCATGCTATGCTCAGCGTGCACTATTTTGTGCTTTTGAAATGCATGTTTTAATAAGTTGCTCTTTAAGTTATACTAGTTACATAATGCTTTAGGTAGGAGGCAATATTATTTTTTGATATTATTTAATTTCATTTTTATGGGTAGGTGAGTTTGTGTTAATAATCGTCAATCAATCATGCTTTAATATGGATTTATCTCTTAATGAAGTTAAATTTAGCTAGGGATTGATATTAGATTGATTAATGGGATTAGGCCTTTAACACAACTTAGTTATGCCTAAGATTAACTTTTTTTACAAAGCATTTGTTTTTTAAAATTTTATGAAGGTTTATTGTTGTAATATCAGCGATTAGATAATCTCTTATTTTGTAGAATCTTAGTTAATATAGTTGCAATGTGACATATGCAAGTTGTGTGTGGATTTTGTGTTCTTCTTTTTCTTGCGATGGTGATAAAAACTGGCATAGATTTCCACACATAACTTAGGCTAAATAATACTTTATTGCAAAAACATAGATAAACACCTACAATTCAAGAGGTAGGCGATCAATTCCTACTATTCGAGTGGTAGGAAATCTCTTCAAAACCCTAACCCTAAGACTCAAAACCCAAGCTCATCCACCTCCTAAACATATCATCTCTATTTGTACTATACAATAATGAATGGCAAAAGACTAGATTGTCCTTAGGCGCACAAAATACAAAATTATCCTTAGGCTAGGCACTAACGTAATGGATAGCCAAGTGAAAAAAGGAAAAAAAAATTATATGTTGGTCTATATTTATATTTAAAAGCAAACTAATTTTTTTTTTTTTCATTACTTGCTCTTCTGCATTAACATTACTAATAAATAACAACCTATTTGTAATATTATTTTTTTTCTTAAATCAAGTAGAAGACAATGAGACACAATTTCGTATATGAAAATGTGACTGTAATATACAAAGTTAACAAGACCATATATGGAAGCAATTAATGCGTACATGCTTGTTTCGATAAGTTTTGTAATTTTCTTGTTAATGTTCGCTGCGCTTTTGCAGCATCACAACATATCACTTCGTCTTCTTCGATCATCTTTCGTATGATTTTATTATTTTGACAATCTAATTGATGGATATTCTTTCTAGGAGCTGTCATAATGGAATAATTTTTTTTTTTAGGGAAGTTCCCCTATCGTAAAATAAATGTGCCACTGACCTTCTTGAAGAAACTTCTATATTAGGTTGTAGACTTATTGACCCTCCCATCGGCGCTTGGTTGAAAAATTTATCCTTTTTTTTTTCCAAGAACATCATGTCTTTGATGTAGAGGTTGTGAATCAGCACGTGCTAACTTCTAAGAATTGAGGAAGAAACTGAGTTATAACACACTTTACATGTGCGATAAAGTTGCTTTTATGTTTGCTTAACTATAATTTTAAACTATAAAAATTGTGTTATTATCTATTTGGCTACTGATTTTGTATTTTATGAAAGAACAAAACTCATTGATATTGATTTATACATTATTCAAGATGCGGTGATTTCAAGAGGAGTATTTCTTCTTAAATTTCTAGTTTTGACAAATAAATTTATTGAGATTTGGGATCCACTTCAGTTTTCCAAGCTATTTAATAAAGTGAAGCAAAGGAATATATCTGCTTATTTTTAGGTGGAGTGTTGAAATGTACCAAGTTAAAAATAGTATAATAAGNTATATATATATATATATAATTGATGATTTTTTAAATAATTTAATAAACTATACGCTATAAAGATTTGTAATCAATTAAAATTATTAATTAAAAAAATAAAATAAAATTTAATAATTTTTTTAAATGAATATTTTAATATAAATAATAATATTTAAATTTCTTCTCTCCTCTTAATATCTTATAACTACATTATTAGGGATGTCAAAATGGCTAATTGTTTGTGAATAGCTCTTGTATGACTCGCTAAGCCAATGAGATGAACTTCAAAATT
The DNA here is from genome assembly GCA_002079205.1 of Phalaenopsis hybrid cultivar. Lineage (NCBI taxonomy): Eukaryota > Viridiplantae > Streptophyta > Magnoliopsida > Asparagales > Orchidaceae > Phalaenopsis > Phalaenopsis hybrid cultivar. The sequence goes on along the minus strand of JXCR01142735.1, from coordinate 286,603 downwards.
TTGGTGCTCGATATTAATGTGCTAAACGCGAACAATAATATTTTTCAATGGGCCGAATCGTAGCCGATCCTGGGCTCTCTCAAGCCCCACTTGTTTACACTCTTACATATAGTTTACTATGTCATTATAGTTTTGTATTCAAATTGTCCATGCATATAAATTTTTTTTTTAAATTTTACTTCAAGAATTTTTAATCAAAATGAATATTTAATTTTAATTTTTTTTTGGATAATTGTAATAAAATTTTTTATAAACTGTGTAGAATATAAGTGTTCAATAATTATTCACGTAGCATATTCATAGTTTATAAGATAATTCAGTGCATATTTTTCATTTTTAAAAACTAATGATTATGATTAATCATTAAAAAATTAATTTAACCTCCCACTATTTAAAATTTTTATTTTTTACTCTAACTATACATGTATGCTAGACCATACCCGAACTCACGAGTCACGATCCCCATGCTGGGAGTCTGATCTCCACCGTCTCACTTATCAGCTTATTCTGAAACGCACAAGCTGACCCAAACGCACCCATAGTGGTATGTAAATAAATGTGTCTTTATTTTATTTATAATTTGTTAATTATATAGATATGCCAAATGATTTGATTAATTATTGAAGCTTCTTCAGTTATAATTGCATAAAAAATTGCGTTTATCTAAATTTATTGAATTTCTATTGGACTAAAATATAACTGATTTGACATTTTTGGTTGTTCATATACATGAAATAAACTTACAGTAATGGGCCGAATCTATCACTCGTGGCCTCTTATTTCGTGATACAAATGTTGGGCTGTAGTTTTGCGGCTTTTGTTTGTTTAAAAAATATGGTATTGCTTTCAATTTATTTTTTATTAAGCAATTTGACATTTGTACTTTTCTAATTATTGCAAATCTCCCAATTAAACTGGGCTAGATGGTGAATTTTTGGGCTTAATGGCCATCCTAGTTCAATAAACTTTACAAACAGATATAATTATTTACACAAAGAGACCCAATTTTTATATATTTACCTAATTAAAACCTAAACTTTCATTTTTTACAAATCAAACACCCAACATATCTTTTTCATCACTCACCAATAGGGCCGTAAACGAGTCGAGCTTGAGCGAGCTCAGGCTTGGCTCGTGTTCGGCTCGTTCGAAATAGCTCGTGTTCGAAATCGGCTCATGTTCGAAATCGGCTTGTGAATAGTGTGTTCGTGTTCGGCTCGATTTAAATATTCGTGTTCGGCTCGAAATTGGCTCGTTAACTAAAATTGAGAAAAATAGATGTAAAGTGTGGGATTCGAACCTGGATCAAATCTATACAAAAGAAGACCTTAACCACATTGCCACATGAGGTGTTATGATTTAAACTTAGACATAAATATATATAATATATTATTATATAAATAATATATGTAATATATTGTTATAAAAAGAGTTGTATAATTTTTTTTCGAGCCATTTCGAGCCGAACACGAGCGAACAAACTGTTGTTCGTGTTCGGCTCGTTTACATTTCGAGCATAAAAATTTGTTCGTGTTCGGCTCGTTAGGCTTAACGAACGAGCCGAACACGAGCTGCTTAACGAGCCGAACACGAGCTGTTCACGAATAACGAGCCAAATTGACAGCCCTACTCACCAATAGTGAAATCCATATTTTCACCCATAAGTAGGGTGCTGATTTTATAAAAATGATGTGAGCAGGTAAATACTTAAAAGATGGGTGCTGTGTATGTAAATTTTCGTATTAGTTATTTATTCTTTAGGATTAAAATTCTGACATATGGATGATTATTTGTATGATAATTAATTTCTTAATATGTAATTATTATCAAATTAGTTTGACCATTTAATTTAATTGCTAATTAGATTAACTTATCATTTTGTTATTCAGTCTATATTTATTGTAATTATTATTTTATACATAGATGGATATGTATATTAATTTAATAAGTAATTAATATGATAACACCACACCAATCCTTCTAATACGTCTATAGTCAAATAAAGTCAGACCACGTGGAGATGACATAAAAAAAAAATCGTTTTAGCATAAGAAAATATTCTCCCCGTGTTATTCCACATTATTCATGTGTTATTGTGGTGGAATTCATGTATTATTGTGTTATGAGTATATTCTCGGTGTTATAATAACACAATAAACACATCAATACCACACAATAATAGCTGAATAATGTCGAATAATACTGGAGAAATATTCTCCTGAACTTGGCCGGATTACAAGAAAATAAGTCTTTTTTTCTTGTCAGCTTCACGTGAAGGTGATATATTGGAAGTAATAATTTTTTGGTGCGAAAGCGGCATACCGGACTAAAATTTTATTTATTCGAACATTTTAATAATTTTGACAGCTTTTTTTTAAAGTTGTGGTTAAAATCTCCATTTTTCGAGTTAGATATGCAATTTATAATATTTTAGTGGTATGCATTTAAAATTAACATCCTAAAAACACGACTTTTGTGATTCGTGGAAATCGAAGAGTTACGCGACGGTCAGAGACGAAGAATAGCGGAGAGGGTAATCAATGGCACTCCAGTGGCTGATACTCGAATGCGTGGTAGCGGTGGAGGCGGCCATCGCTGTACTTCTCACTCTTCCATGGCCCAAGCAGATCGGTTACCGGATCGTTCACCTAATTTCCATGCTGCTGCAGCCCTTCGCAACCATTATTCCCTTCGCCGTCTTCAACCTCTTAGGTATTTCCGGCTTTCTTGTTCTCCTTCCTTGCTTCATTTGCCGTTTTTGTCCGTCTATTTCTTAGATTTGTTGATGGTTGATGGCTAGATCTTTACTGGAAGAGTGAGCACCGGCTAGAGTGTTCCTCCGAGGTGTGCACACAAGAGGAAAGATTCCATTACGAAAGATCCGTAAGACCTATTTTTGTTCTCTTATTGTTTTCTTTTTATGGATTGAATGGAGCATTTTGATTGGAATTTGTCTGCTGTTAGTGTCAAAATGAAGTTTTTTTGTTATGTTTTTGTAAAAAAAGTTTTTTGAAAGGTATTTCGGCATCATAGTTTTTTTTTTCATCGAAAACAAAAGATCATATTTTAGGTGGAATGAAGGAATAGCCACTTTAGCTATATGGCGTTCCATTTATCACTTTGTGGGGGAACGTATAGCGAAACAGGTGTAAAAATGACATGGAAAATAAATTTTTATGGAAGTTATATTGATCGTGCCACTAGATGACACAATTGATTGTTTAACATCAAATGAGATTATTTTTTTTCTTCTAGGTATTAAACTCTTGTAAATGGCATCTAAGTCTCTTTAGATGACACCTAGATATCCATCAAATGTGTCGCCACATATAAGACTATCTATTGGTGAAAATAAATAAA
>JXCR01142735.1:241943-282122 GCA_002079205.1 Phalaenopsis hybrid cultivar | reverse complement strand
TCCGTCTATTTCTTAGATTTGTTGATGGTTGATGGCTAGATCTTTACTGGAAGAGTGAGCACCGGCTAGAGTGTTCCTCCGAGGTGTGCACACAAGAGGAAAGATTCCATTACGAAAGATCCGTAAGACCTATTTTTGTTCTCTTATTGTTTTCTTTTTATGGATTGAATGGAGCATTTTGATTGGAATTTGTCTGCTGTTAGTGTCAAAATGAAGTTTTTTTGTTATGTTTTTGTAAAAAAAGTTTTTTGAAAGGTATTTCGGCATCATAGTTTTTTTTTTCATCGAAAACAAAAGATCATATTTTAGGTGGAATGAAGGAATAGCCACTTTAGCTATATGGCGTTCCATTTATCACTTTGTGGGGGAACGTATAGCGAAACAGGTGTAAAAATGACATGGAAAATAAATTTTTATGGAAGTTATATTGAGCGTGCCACTAGATGACACAATTGATTGTTTAACATCAAATGAGATTATTTTTTTTCTTCTAGGTATTAAACTCTTGTAAATGGCATCTAAGTCTCTTTAGATGACACCTAGATATCCATCAAATGTGTCGCCACATATAAGACTATCTATTGGTGAAAATAAATAAACGAAAAAATAATAATCACCATTAAACATATTAAATACAACCTTATAGGCTAAACAAAATTTTTTTGAGCAATTTATTTATGAGGCTTTCTCGTTGAGAATAGCCTAGATAAATTGAATAAGATGCTATATGGAGAAGGCATCCACTGAAATATGAATATAGATGCATACAATAAAAACAATGACAACAACAACAAGCCTTTATCCCACTAAGTGGGGTTGGCTACATGTATCCGTTTTCTTCATTGTGTCGTATTGAGTGTCATTTTTTTATTTTATTCTAATAAATTAAGATAATTTTTTTATACAACACACCCTAGTATTTTTAGGTCTATCTCTATCATTCTTAACATAATTTAAATCTAAAGCATCTACTCTCATATCAGGGTTATTATATGATCGACATTTAATGTGACCAAATCATCTAAGGCAACTTTGTTTAATATTGTCTTCATTGGAGCTACTTCTGGATATTCGTTTCACATTTTGTGTCTATGCAGTCTCAAATCAACAACACTTTCTATTTTACAGGCCAACATTTTGCGCCATAAAGCATTGCAATTTTCACCAACATCTTATAAATTTTTTCTTTAAGGGTGCGTTTAGGGCAGCTTTTTAGCTACAATGCAACCCCAAAATGCAGAAAATCCTGTGTTGAAACTGTGGTGTGGCGGCGATGTGAGATAATCTTATGTACGCGCGGGATGCGGATTAGACCTCGCTGCCCGCGTTTTGATAGCGTGATTTTTGTTTGCATGCCCTTGTTTTTGTCTACGTGCCCTTGATTTTCTTCTCTGTTGTGCTTGATGCATTCGTGCTTAAGCGGCCTTCTCTTCTAACTCCGGCTAATGATCTCCGGTGACACTCTCATTTCCTTTCTCCCTTCTGGGTGGTTCCGAGCCCATCTTCTCTTCTGTCTTCTGGTATTTCTTACTCCTCTCTTTCCCCTTGTCTTGCCTCCTTATGTGAGGTATATGGTTGGCCTTGGGCTGTGGTTTTTGGCTTTACCTGCAATAGCTTGGTTTTTACGAATTGTTCTATGTGCTTATGGCTGTGATTGCCGTTTGTGGCTTAGTGGCTTGCAGTTTATGACTTAGCTCTATGAATGCCTCTCGTGGCATTGTTCTTTTGCATTTCCTATAGAGAAATTGATGAAAGAATTTGAGAGATAAGTTCATGGAAAACTTTGCCATTTTTGGCTTGGTTTTTTGCGGTTTATGGCTTATCTCTGTGATTTCCTCTTATGGCTTGGTTTTTGTGGATCCTATGGAGAAATAGATGAAAGCATATGAGAGAGAATTGATGAAAGCATTTGAGAGAAAATTTTTTACTTTTTTGGGCTTTATTTTTTTTAGGTTTATGGCTTAACCAAGTGATTGTCTTTCGTCGATTGGTTTTATGGACCATATGGACAAATTTATGAAGGCATTCGAGAGAAAAATTCATGACTCTTTTTATATTTTTTTTGGCTTTGTTTTTTTCGATTTATTGCTTAGCTCTGTGATCACTGGATCATATGGAGAAATTGATGAAAGCATTTGAGAGACAAATTCATGAAAAGCTTTCACTGTTGTGCGGCTTGAGTTTTTTGTTTTATGGCTTTGCTCTGTCATTGCCTTTTGTGGGCTGATTTTTTGGATTTCTATGGATAATTTGATGAGTGAAATTCATGAAATCTTTTGCCTTTTGTGGCTTTCTTAGGGCCTCACTCTATGGAATCATTAAAAAAAGGAGGAAATGGTGGCTGTGTGTTGATGTCGTTTGTTGTTTTTATGTGTGCTGGCTATATGTGTTTTTTGTGGCTGTGAGCTGGTGTTGGCGGCGGTGGCAGTGCTGTGTTGGATATTTGCGTGGTGATGTTGGTGATAGTAAGTGGGTGGTGTGGTGGTAGTAGTTGCATGGTGGGCAAGGTGTTGGTGGTTGTGGTGGTGGGGATAAGTGGGTGGTAGTGGTTGTGTGGTGGTGGTGTATGTGTTGGTGATGTGGTGAATGAGGTGGCGATCGTGTGTTGTGTGTGTGGAGTTGTTACATTGCTGTTGTGTGTAAGGTGGTGGCTGAGGTGATTTGTAAGTGGTGTGGTGGTGTGGTATGGAGGGGTAGTGGTGATGCTGTTTTAACATTCACATTTTTCTTTGAGCTGAGTTAAATATTTTTTTTGGCAAATGTTTATGTTGTTTAGTTTTTTTTTCATACCTGTATACACTGGTTAAAACCAAAGAGGCCGGTTCATTTACAATGTGCGAGGATACCAAAATGATATTTTGCGACATATACCTGTAGGAGGTCGAGAAAGGAAATAGGCCGATAAAAAATTTAAGTATAGGTAGAGAGTACGATAGGATATAGTTGAAAAAATAATGGAACAGTTGAAAAATGATTGAAAAATCTTGAATGAATTGAAGCGAGGAACCACGAGATTGGGTCGAGATCTGATAAAGCGAGCGATTGATCCTTTTGAGGAGTGGTGGGCTGAAAGATTGATGGTGAGTATTTTTGAAACTTCTATTGCTTTTGTTCATTTTTAATTTTTTTCAAGTCCATCAAGATGTCAATTGAATTTGTAGGTGGTGACAACCACTAAAAAAAATAAATACAGTGGCTTCGATCTTGAGCTTTAAGAGAAGTTAGATTGTATGTTTGGTAGTGTCCTGGCCACAAACAATAATGCATGTGCTGCCAGTGAGGCGGGGTTTGGTGTCACCCCTGCAAGTTTAGCTGCTGATCAAATAGGTGATTTTAACGAAGGCCTCAGCCTGAACCGCAATGAGGTCAAATCAACTAGCCAATCAAAGCGGCCCAGGGTTGAGAAGAAGCTTTCATTAGAAGTTATATATCACAGGTGGCTTCATGCACCAATGACCTTGACCCACCACAAACATCTATCCAACAGGTTATGCGAATTATGGAGGCAACTCTAAAAATTTACCAGAATATGCCGCTGTATTTTTTCTCTATGAATATGCTTGAAGATTCGACTTGGAAAAAAATTTTTCATGACTATTTCTGCTGACCGTGGGTTGATTACCTACGTTATTTTCATGAGAACAGTGACGTTTGAGGGACACTTTTTTCATTAGATTCTTATGAGACCTTTCATATTTATTATTTGTTTATTTATTTTGGACATGATGTTTTGGACATTTTTCACTAGATGCTTTTGGTCTTCGTGTTGCTTTGATCATTTATGCTACTTTGAAAATTTCAATTTACCCGAGTTTTCCATTCTTTGTTTGGTTTTTTATTTACTTCATTAATATTATTTTGATGTTGATTTTTTTCATAATGTTATATGATTGTAGCTAATTCGTTGATGTTTATGTGTTAGTTACTTCGACACCGAAATACATGGATGCTAATAGAGAACGACATAGGAGAGTTGCGACTGTAGTGTATTTGATGTACCGGTATTATAACTCGTACATAAAACACTCCCCTTGCATGATATCCTCATATGTTGGCTATAATTGAGTTGGGGAGCTACTTGCGCGCCACTCAACGAGGTTTAACAATATGTTCTGCATGACACAGACGGCATTCACCGGTCTGTTGGAGGAACTTCACAGAAATCATGGACCTCATGACTTCTCCAGGTCGATTTCACGAGAGGTGTTAGTAATAACTCTCTACATATTATCGCATAATGAATCAATGCGATGAGCTATGAAACGATTTTAGCACTCTTCCGAGACAATTTATAGGTACTTCTCATTAGGGTTGAATGCACTCGTTAGTTTTTCATTACAAGTTTTAAAATCAGCAGATCCTACATTCGAACGGACCCCCAAGGAGATTTTGCACGATGTGCGACATATGCCATACTTTCAGGTAATTTTTCTTATTTAGTACATTCAATTTTCATATAAATATAGTAATTACGGAACCCTTTTTTATTTTTTTAGAATTGTATTAGAGCAGTTGATGGAGCACACATCGATGCACGTGTTCCATCCAATGAGAATATTGTATTCATCGGTCGTTGTGGGTTACCAACGCAGAATGTCATGACCTTATACGACTTCAACATGTGTTTCACTGCTACTAAGGGTTTCTGTCATTCAATTTTTACTAATGCTAAGTTTAACGGTTTGTGTTTTTAAGCCTTTAAGAAGGAAGAGCTCGAGGATTTCTGGTACCTCTAAAGGATTGCATTGTTACCGCGTACTTCAGTATTCCCCGCTCACTTCGCGTTTGCTACATAGCTACAGGAGATTGTTTTACAACTGTCCATGGAGTATCACAGAAAAGTGTGACTATTTTCGATAGACAGATGAGCTGGAAGATTTCATCGCCTTGAGTCATCGGGTGTGGACAATATTTCAGGATGACAGTTTATCTCATGACATAGGTCATCTACATTTTAAAAATAATATTATCATATTATTAATTGTTATGTTAATAGTTATTTTCTTAATTTTGGTAGTCAAGCCACTCACTGTTTAATGAGGTTTCTATCTTTGTTTTGTAATGTTCTGCACTGCATATTTGCTTTCAAATATGAAATATACTAGTATGAATAGTTCTGTTACAAACAACTTTGTTATACACGGACAGAGTGATCATTTGTCCAAAAATAACTGCAGCTCAACTGTTTTTAAACTGTAAAAAATAGAAGGTTTAATTGTTATTATAAACTTTATTGATAGGTTTAATTGAAAGTCAATGTCATTGACATTGTTCCAAATAGAAGGTTTCGAATGCACATAACATTTATGATTTATCAAATTTGAGTTTAATTGTTATTATAAACTTTGACTAATGCTATTTGGATCATTAATCAAAGATATTGGAAATCTGTTTGGTTGATGATCACACAATTATGGAATTCAATGGGTTTTGATCTCTACTTCTTTATGTAGTGTGATGGAAACAAACAGTGTTGATTCTGATTTGAATGCTCAAATTCTCAAGTACATTGAAAATGGAACCAACAATTGAAGTAATGCCGTTTGATCCATGGAATAGAAAATTAAGGGTCCATTTGGGGCTGCTGCTGCTTTTTGTGAATGTGGTTGTAAAGCTGTTATGTGGAAAATAACTTCTTAGAAAGTTATTGTGGAAATTATAAATATTTTCTTTTTACAAAATCAGCCATCAACTTTTTTACAACTACCATTTTTTAATAAATCAGATTAAAAATGCAACTATCTACTTCAAAAATTTATAGAAAGAAACAAGCAAAAAAAAAGTTTCCCAAACAGAATTGCAGTGTCAGTTTGAAATGCTACGTAGGCAAAAAGCTGCTCCAAAAATACTTTTACATTCTTTTTATACATGATTGTTCATTTATATATATTTTTGTCTGAAATAGATGTTCTACCATCCTTGTATTCTTACATGCATCTTTTCCCACGTAAATTTTTAAAATTAAACTTTAGTTGTCTTTTTTTACTAAGGCGGTGATTATTGTGAGGAGAGTATGTTCTGGGCTAACTGTCATTTATCACAGAACTTACTGGGACTAAGTCATCTTTAATACATACATATATTAATGAATGCATTGACTTATTTGTGTTTAACTTGTAAACAAATATAAGCTTGTCATTCAAGTTAGCAGAACAAGAAAAGTTTGCTGAACTCATTTTAAATATTTAGATGAAGTTCAGCTGCTTTGCTCTTATCAAGAATATCTATCTGGTTTACTGCTATTAACTTCAGGTATGTTCAAGATGGTTGATACAACAGAAACAAAGTGAAACTAATCGGATGTTTCTTTGATGCTAATTAAATGCGCCAATAAATTTGCCGCTGTTTTGCATTTTTCGTTGCGCGCAGAGTGCAGATTCAATTTATATCTTAAATGTCCTTTCTCCCTTAATAAACAGTGAAAACTCAAGAAAAAAATCATGGGCTTTCAATTTTCTTGTTTTACTTTTAAGGACCAACAAAAAGCTAAGATATTAAAACCATGAACTTGCATGAAATTTAGGTGTAATATTTGAAGAAGCAAAATGGAGCATGAGAAATTTGTTAGCGGTAAAAATTCAATGTGAGCTTTGAGAAGTTGATTTAGACAAACCAAACTTATTAATAGTGCAGTGCTAAACAAATGTATATCCAGTTGTTTTAACAGCTGCTGATTGGTATTTGCGAGTTTATGCATCACATATTTTTCTTTATTGTATAGTAGTAACAACGCTAATACCTTTTTTGCAGATATATAAAGCTCAAAAAAATGTCATTTTATGTGTTTCAGTATGTCTCCTTTATTGGTACAGTTTTCTTCCCATTTGTAAAGGCTTCTTTTAATCTCTGGAAAAATTTTAATGGCTTTTATACTAGTTGATTTTGTTTTTCAACCCTGATATTGCAGGTGCATGCATCAGATTTGCAAATATCATAAGGAAATTAAGCAACTAGAAGAAGTTGAGAAGAGAGCCAAGCACCATTAACTTCAACCATGGAGGTTGCATTTACTATTTTCTCATTTTTGTTCTTTATTTGGAATATTTAATTATGCATTCCTGTACATCAGCCTTGGAATAAACTATGATTTAAAGTGATCATAAGTAATTAACAGGGGTGGACTCTATAGGTAGAGTCCAGGGGGGCAATTGTCCCCCGTAAAATTTAGATTTTTATTTATGTGGGAGGGCGAATCACTTTTTGCCCTTTATAAAATATCAGTTTAGCCCCTATTAAACTATCACTTTGCTGGGCAATTCTCCCCCCTAAAATTTAGATTTTTATTTATATGGGAGGGCGAGTCACTTTTTGCCCTTTATAAAATATCAGTTTAGCCCCTATTAAACTATCACTTTGTTATTCGTGACCCCCCCACCCTCCCCAGAATTTAAATTTTTATTTATATGGAAGGACTCCTAAAGTATCAAACTTGCCTCGACTGAAATATCAATTTTCCCTTTGTGTCCTAGCCGCTTCCACGTTGAGTCTAGGTGGACACTTTGCCTACCCTCAAAAAAGAGGTTGGTTTCGTCCTGGTAATTACATTGGTTGGAAATGATACATTTATCTTCCTATCCCTTTTGGGCATTTCTAATTCTAACGTAGGTCTAAGAGGAAAAATTACAAAGTCATGGATTTTCATATGGCAAAAGAATATCATTTATTCGTAATGATTAGCATCTTGGTTTAGGTTCTCATTCTATCATGTAGCTTTGGTCTGAGAAACAGTATATCCCAATAACATGGGATATGACGAAAGAACTTTGGCTTAATTTTTTAGATAAATTATAAAAGTTAAGACTAAGTGAAGTTGTTTTGTGTTACCGGGAAAAAAATCGAAAATCGAACAATCTTTAGAATTTCGAAATGTAATTTTTTTATTAAAAAGACAGGGATATAACAATTTATTATTGAGGAAACTGAAATAAAAAGAAAGAAAAAAAATCTAAAATTGAGAAACTAAACAAAGCCTAACACATTTGTCAGAAATAAAATAACTCCAATAAAAATACCTAATATCCAATTCATAAGAGAATCTACAATAGCAACATATGATGAGTTTACAAGGAAAACTTAACTGATAACTCCTATTAAGTTTGAACTCACAAACAATGTGACATGCAATACGAACACAATAAAATGTCACAATTTTTAAAGCATGGTATATTACAATTGTAATAATTCCCGATCAATTTTATTTAGCAAGGACTAATAGAAATGACAACTATTAAAGTGATAATCAATTATGCATTTGAGTCCATACAAGGTTAAAAATGATGATCAACACAATTAAATGCAAAAATAACAAGGAACATTCTTGCCGTAAATGTGAAAATGGTTAACAAAGTCCCATCGTTTATGAAATACTTATCAATCTCTCATAATACCTCTAATATAAAGGAAGGTCATCACAAACGTCTAGAAATCTATTGATCCCCCTCAAAAGAATCCTCACTCTATATTATGGCATCAACTAAGGTTGTCGAGTAGGATATCAATCAAGAGAGTATAATAATCAATGATTAATCCTATGCTCCAACATAAATTTTAGTTTATGTAAATGTTATATGCCATGAAAGAGAGATTATAATTGAGATTGCCATTGATCAACATGAGCAAGATTCAATCTTTTAACATCAAAGGTGTTATGCAAATAAAAACATGGTATGCCATCACATAGTCTTTTCATGAGTATTGGATTCATGCGATATTTGTCAAATTGATTAGAGTTGTACATCATACACCATTAACAACATGAGCAAGGACTAATCACATATAAATTTAACATAATCACCATTTTATTTAATATAGGTTAAACATATGATAATTGCCAAGAAAATTAATTCTATTAAGGATACACTTATCCCTTAACAAATAAAAATTATCCACTTGAAATAGTATTACTAGAAATTAATGCTCTTCTTGGAACCAAATAATTAAGACACATTGAAGAATAACTCAAAAACTCAAAAAAGAACTTTAAATATCCACATATACACACGTCTTAAATTATGATAGTCAGCTAATTAAGCTTGTATATAGAGAAATAAGGAAAGTAAACTCGTTCATTCCCCAAATTTATGACTTTAGCAGTAATCATCTCAGCTTAAACAATTTTTTGTTTAAGAAACCCAAATTAAACTCATTTTAAGAAAGAAAAAAAAACTTATAATTAGCTTAACATGCAATTGAATCCATAATCAAAATTACAGGATTTACCCACATATTTGACTTAATCAATTTCAATCAACTTATTAAAATACCTAACTACTTGATTAAATGGTAAGAAAATGACAGAGTTTGATATTGATTTAATAAAGGAGAACACGAGGACAAGGGCCTATGCAACAACGTTCAACAAGAATGGGGATTGACTTCAACAACTATAATGTAGAAGAGTGGCAACAATGAGAGTGGTTATAACAAAAACAAGTTGTAGAAGTAAAACAAAGATAAATAGAGGATTGTTATAAACATTAATGCATCAAGGTGGAACTATCCTTGCCATTTCGAGCAAGCTCATTTTTTGTTGTTAATAACAAGTTTTTTAGGAATTATTTGATCCATTAAAAACATAAAGATTCAGGACTTCAATATTTTGAACTAGAAAGCATTAGCTGGATGGCTTTTCTGGGAGAGTTGAGATGGTTCTATAGCATGTCATTCTCTATAAAGTAGGGTCCTCCGTTCTTTGTGAAATTGACATGTATTTTTTTATGGACTCTGGATGTTCACCATGGCCTAGAGGTATTTCTTGGAGTTTCCAGTCATTTTCATTGTTACGCCCTTTTTTCATGCAATAGTTGTACTTAAGGTCGCATTTTTAATAGAACATCTATCCTTCATTTTTGGATGGACCGATAACAAAAGTCCTCTACTTTTTAATTTTTATGGTTTCCATAGTTGACCCTCGTTAGTTGGGCGTTTCTACAATATAGTTCTTGTTTAGCTTATATCAAGGGAGAATCTTTCCACACATTGTTTTAAATCCACAACAGTATATTTCTTCTTCAGATTGTAGCAGTAATTTGGCTTTAGTAATAAAATTTTCATTGCATAACACTATGCAATGATGGATATGATACTTAGTATGGTGGTTGAGAATTTTGTGATACGCTTCACAACCAATCAGTAAGCAATCAACAATGAAACGACAATAAATAGATGAGAACAATTCAATAAGGGCTGCTCTTACAAAATACAAATGAAAACAAGCAAGATACAATGGTGATCTACTTTTCGAGAGCTAGATTGGCTCTATTACAACCCTAGACGTCGCTAGAAACACCTTAAGAAGAAGAAAAACACAACAACAAACAAAACATGTATAAAAAAAATAAATCCTAGGTTATTCCTCTTAATTGAATCCTCCCACAACATTTCAAACTTTCTTTCCAAACTTTCCTTCAAAACTTTTTTATTTCTCCTCCTTGAATATATGATTATGGCCCTATGGACCCCACTTGCTCCATGCCTTCTTCTGCCACTGCCCTTAACCGCCTTGCCTTGTTTGCGACAAACAACGGCCTGCCTGTTGCTGTGGAGGGCTGGTTGGGTTGCTTTTGACTGGTTCGGGAGGGTTCGCCTCGTCCCTGGGCGTAATACTACTTCCCTTCCAAAAAACTACATTGTCCTCAAGGTTGAAGGATGTAAACTGCTTGTGGATCGCCATGTAAGGCTCTCATGTACTTCATAGTCTTGCAACTATTTAACCAATACCTTCTTTGTTCCTCTTACTCCTCGGACACTACTTTGATGTCAACGGCTCCAGAATCACCCCCATGTCCTATGTTAGCGTCGGTGGTAGTATAGACGAGGTGTATGATCTTCAATCGCATGTCTCAGTTATGATACATGGAAGACCGGTTGTAGTGCGAACAATGGTGGTAACCTCAAACGGTAAACCACTGCCCCGATGCATGCCATTGCCTCATAAGGTCCAAAATATAGCGGTGAAAGTTTAGCGTCGGTGGTAGTATAGACGAGGTGTATGATCTTCAATCGCATGTCTCAATTATGATACATGGAAGACCGACCGTAGTGCGAACAATGGTGGTAACCTCAAACGGTAAACCACTGCCTCGATGCATGACATTGCCTCATAAGGTCCAAAGTATAGCGGTCAAAGTTTCTCGCTCCTCCTGACCAATGTCTTATGTCGGTAGGGTCTCAGCTTCAAGTGGATCATGTCCCTTCCCTCAAACTTCACCTCTCTTCTACGTTCATCCGCTTTCGCTTCATGATTTGTTGAGCTCTCAGTAAATGCCTCTTGTGCACTGCTAGTATTCTGTCTCTCTCCTCCAAGTACTGATCGACGCTAAATACCAGTGTAATACTATGCTCATAATGTATCAGTGTGGTGGATCCCACCCATATAATATCTTGAGAGGGGCGGTCTATGCTGCGGTGTGGTTTGACAAATTATATCAATATTCAGCCCACGCAATTTGGGGTTTAAACAAGCCGAACACGAGCGAGCCTAGGCTCAGCTCGTCTTCTGCTTGTTAAAAAATACCAATGTTTGTGCTCGGTTTGTTTATATTTCAAACAAAAGAAAATGTTTGTGTTCGGCTCTTTTGCTTAGCCTGTTGAACATGAGTTGTTCGCGAACAAAGAATCATTTTAACAACCCTAGTCACACATTTACAGGATGTTAAGAGTTGGGGCGAGATTTTAATCTTATTGTTTAAATTAAAACATCATTTAAATATAATTTAATATATTTTTATTTTATTTTTTTAATTAATAATTTTAATTGGTCATGAATCTTTATATCCTTGTAGACTAATTAATTTTTTAAAAAATATTGGGGCGAGATTTTAATCTTATTGTTTAAATTAAAACATCATTTAAATATAATTTAATATATTTTTATTTTATTTTTTTAATTAATAATTTTAATTGGTCATGAATCTTTATATCCTTGTAGACTAATTAATTTTTTAAAAAATATTGGGGCGAGATTTTAATCTTATTTTTTAAATTAAAATATCATTTAAATATAATTTAATATATTTTTATTTAATTTTTTTATTTAATAATTTTAATTGGTCATGAATCTTTATATCCTTGTAGACTAATTAATTTTTTTTAAAAATATTACTCATCAATTACACACACATATAATTTAAAATTTTGATGCAAAATAAGCCAAACATGAATGAACAGATTTTTGTTCATGTTTGGCTCATTTATATAGAGAGCACAAAAAAATTATTCTTGTTCGGTTCGTTAACTTAACGAATCAATCAAGCACGAGCTTCTTAACAAGCTAAACACGAACTATTAGCGAACGAGCCATTTTGATAGTTCTATAGGCAATCCATTTGGCCCATTGCTTCGGCGTATCGAATGAAAAACAGCGCGGGTATGTCTCCATACTTCTATTGGCCTCCTCAGTTTGCCCATCAATCTCAGGATGACATGCGATGCTTCTTTTAAGGATTGTCCCTTGCAACTGGAATAGCACTTTCCATAATTGGTTGAGGAACACCTTGCCCCTATCTAATACTATCGATTTTGGCACTCCATGCAAATGGATCACTTCCCAATTAAACACCGCCGCAACTAAAACCGCAGTGTAGAGATGTCGTAAGGGGACGAAGTGTGCATACTTACTCGGGCGATACACGATCACCATGTTACTTCTTACCACAATTTCCTCGATAATGCTAATGGTTGTATTAAACCTTCTGATGTCGTGGTGAAGTACTTGTGCTGCTGACATACATCACATTTTGCCATCATATTCTCTGCCGCTGAACGAAGACAAGTCTTGTGTATCCCTGAATGTCCCCCGATCACACTGTCATGAAACTCCTATAATTATTTGGGTATAGATTATGACGCTCTTAGTAGCACGAATCATTCATGGTAGAACAACTGCTGCACCCTCAATACATTTCTAAGATGACTGTTCAAGTCCTATAGTAAATGGACCCTTATCTACCTCATCTCTAAATCACTTTCCCTCTTCTGTCTCAAGGCTTCCCAATCTAGGACCAAGGGTACCGATAGGGTCTTCAGTTGGGGTTCCTCCATCTTTCTCGACAGTGCGTCAGCAACCTTGTTCTCTAATCCTGATCGGTACTGAATCTCAAAATCATACCCCAGTAGCTTGTATAACCACCTCTGATGCTTATCAGTTATCATCCGCTACTCTAGAAGATACTTAAAACTCCTCTGATCTGTTCTGATCAGAAAATGTCATTGTAGTAGGAAGGGTTGTCATTTCTGAATGGCCAAGACATTCACTATCAATTTCCATTCATATATTGGCTTTAGCCTCACTCTGGTCGTAAGAACCTACCTGAAGTAGGCAATCAGTCGCTGGTTTTGCATGAGCATTGCTCTTAATCTATACTCTGATGCATCCATTTCCACCACAAACAGTTTATTGAAATTTGGAAGTGCTAATATCGAAACACTGTTCATGGTTCTCTTCAGATGTTCAAATGTTTGTGCTGCTGCTTCTCCTCATTTGAATTTGACTTTCTTCAACTGCTCCGTCAGTGGCCATGTTATCGTGGCATATCCCCTTTCGAACTTTCGATAGTAGTTGTTGAGACCTAGGAATCCTCTCAACTCCTTCAAGCTCCTTGATCGGGCTAGTCGACTATAACCTCAATTTTGGACCAATCCACTACTACCACTGTTTTGGTGACCATTAGTCCTAGGTACTCCACCTTTAGCTGTGCAAATGAACATTTTTTCAAGTTGACAAACGACTGGTGCTCCCCCAACTTCTCTTACTGTCCTTAGGTTCCCTACATGCTCTGTCTCTGTCTACTGTTGACCAAGTTGTCATCAAAGAAGTCCGAGACAAATTTCTGGAGGTAATGTTGGAAAACTTTATTCATGAGGGGTTGAAATGTCGTGGGGGCGTTGGTGCAGCCAAACAACAACATTAAGAAAAAATGTCCTTTATGTTTCTTCAATGTTGTTTTGTGTACATTCGCTGGATTTATCCTCATTTGGTGGTATTTTGACTTTAGATTAATTTTTGAGAAATGACTGCCCCATAAAACTCATCCTGTAACTCATCAATCCCAGGAATAAAAAACTTGTCGAACACCTTCTTGTTGTTCAAAGCCCGACATAATCCCGAACAACATCACTAAGAAAAAATGTCCTTTATGTGTCTTGAATGTTGTTTTGTGTACATTCACTGGATTTATCCTCATTTGGCGGTATTCTGACTTTAGATTAATTTTTGAGAAGATGACTGTCCCATAAAACTCATCCGGTAACTCATTAATCCCAGGAATAAGAAACTTGTCCAACACCTTCTCCTTGTTCAAAGCCCGATAATCTATGCAGAATCCCCAATTATTATCTTTTTCTTCACCGACAGAACATGACTGGAAAAATGGCTCACACTAGGCCTGATAATATCGACCTTGAACATCTCTTGAATCAACTTCTCTATCTCATTTTTCTGAAATTGGGCGTACCTATACGATCTAACACTGATGGAGGAAACACTCTCCTTCAATGTAATGGTGTGCTCGCGCTCTCTCAGGGGAGGTATCCCGCTTGGCTATTGGAAGACATCCGTAAACTACTGTAGGAGCAGCTTGACCCCTACAAGACACTGTGCCAACTCTGAATCTCAATTTTCCTCATGCTCTGGAACTTTACTTAGTAGCCCATTCCTGCTCCCCGAATTGTCTTGACCATGGTTTTGAGCGACGCTATGCATAAACTAGCATCTCCTCTTAGCAAGGTCCTTCTACTCTCCACTTGGAACTCCATCTTCAGGGACTTCCAATCCAACCCCATCTCCCTCAGAATTCGTAGCCACTTCATTCTCAAAATCACATCTATGCCATCTAAATCTAAGGGAAGGCAGTCCTCCAACACCTATAGGTCATGTAGTATCAGAACCAACCTCTTACAAATTCCTTGACTTTTCTTCACTTTCATCTGCCTGCCCCCATCATGACGCCGTAATTTCCTATAGTCACCAGCTCCAACCCTAGCTTCTCGACGACGTGATTTTAGATAAAGTTGTATGGCCCTGCAATCTCCCAACACCACAATCAGCTGTTCTCTGATCCACTCCTTCACTTTCATGATGTGATTCAAGATAAATCCTATCACCGAATTGAGGGACACCTCCACCACATCCAAATACAGATGCTCCTCCACTTCATCCTTGTCTGATTCCTCACTCTCCTTATCCTCTCCCTGAACTAAAAGAATCTAAAGGGCACACTAATTGAAACAGTGGTCCGGGGAATATTTCTCGTCACAACGGTAACATAATCTTTTTTGCATATATATCCTCACTTCTGCAATCAGTGAGGTGCTTGAAATTAGCCCTGGGATGGGGCCCCGTATTCTTCTCTTTCGACTCTTCTTTCTGAAGTGACACCGTCTAGGTCCTCGATGTCATGGCTGTCAAGGTGTTCCTGTAGAATCATTTGGTGTTGCTTCCTTTTCTAGTTCTTTTCACCTGTTTCTTATACTCCATCATCTCTCTATCCTTGTGGTCTCAAAGGGCGGATGATTGCTCATATGCCGGGTTTTGACATTTCAAAAAGTTCCTCTAAGGTCTTGCTGCAGAAATCTCCCTCAACCTCCCTGACACGAGTTTGAACTTCTCCTAGTATATTGTAATCCTCCGCTCAAGAGTCAAAGCATAGAATTGATTGTGTAGATCTTCTTCTCGAATGGCTCAGAAACGTTCCTCCCATGTGTGCATCAGATACCTTGCCTTCATCCAATGAAACTACTCTAAACTCTTTTCCTCTAAGCATAATCTCGCTGCCATGTGTTTCTCTTCTTCAGTGAACTCATTGATTGTAAAGGATCGCTCCACCCGATACACCAACTATGTGCATCCTCCCATTTGAAAATTTGCATCTTCAATTTTCTGACCTTTGCATCTCCACGCAAACCTCTCCTTCCTCCTGTATTTCCTCCCTGTATCTAGGGTGGAACTCTTTTATTTGGTCGTTGGCATACCCAACTCTCGATTCCCTCCTTCCTCCATCGTACTCTTTCATGCCTATTACTTTATGCCTCACATTTTTCGGCCCCATCCCCCTCTCAAAGTTCTAGGGGGACGCTCTCGTTGGTAGATGATGTTTTCCTTATTGTCTTTTCACTGGATCTCCTTCTCTCTTGACTTGGGCAAAGATTCTCTGATTAACCCTTTGTTAGGGTTTGCAACTGGAGCGATCGACACGGTCTTGGATTGCATCTCCCTGAGCATTTTCATTATCTCTCGCATTTCCCATGTGCTCTCAAATTCATCCTCAATCCGATTTTCAATGGAAGAAAGCCTTTTCTCCATGGTGGCGAATCGCTCTTCTATTCCCGATCTGATTTTCCCTACTACTTCTATCATATCTACTTTCTATGTTGTCATCTCACCAAGATCTATGATCTGATACCAATTTGATATGCTCCATAATCAAAACCAGTAAGTAATCGATGATGAAACGACAATAAATAGAGGAGAAAATTTCAAATAAGGGTTGTTCTTAGAGAACACAAATGAAAACTAGTAAGATACATTGGTGATCTACTTTTCGAGAGGTAAATTGGCTCTCTTACAACCCTAGATGTTGTTGGGAACACCTCAAGAAGAAGAAAAGCACAACAACCAACAAAACATGTATAAAGAAAACAAATTCTAGGTTATTCCCCTTAATAGAATCCTCTCACGGCATTTCAAACTTTCCCTCCAAACTTTTTCTCCAAACTCCTTTAATTTCTCCTCATTGAATACGTGATTACGACGCAACTGGATCTCATCTGCTCCCTCCTTCTGCCACAACCCTCGACCGCCCAGCCTCTTCTGGCGACAAAGACCGGGCTGTTGGGTTGATTTCGCCTTCTGGACTGGCTCATCCTTGGGCGTAACATTTTGCTTATGTTTGTTTCACTGACTCCCATACTTTATTTATTTTCTTGAGTAACATGTAACCCACTGATTTTAAGCAACACGGAGTTCATAGCCATGATGTTATAGTTGTCTTCTTCATCCCCTGAGTAAGAATTTTGGATCTTTATTTTATGGGAGAGGATCGATATGTTGTTAAAGTTTGTCTTTTCTTTTAAAGAATGTCTCACAATTTGAGATCACTTTAGATACTTTTTTGTATTCACTCGTTATGAGATTTGTAGTCCCCAGAGTTCTCATTTGTATGGATTGTTCTGTTGATACTTCTATGGAGAAGAAAGAAAGGAATTAAGCCGATAAACACATCAGGAATTGAGACCCTAACCTAGATCTATGATAACCTGTAGAAAATATGAGAAAAGGCAGAATTTTGCTTGTAGTACATGTACGTTCAAAAGGTATTTATGTATATAGCTCCGTATACATTTTCAGAATGAGTACTAATTATTATTAAAAATAGTATTTCCCAGAGCACCTTGAGTCTGTGCGCTTTAGGGCTCTATTTTCATCTTCTGCCATGTATCTGTTCCTCTTCCTTCCTGTTCTGCTATTCTTTAACTACAGCTTCATTGACCGTCAGTTACATTTCCAGATCTTCCATCTCTAACATGCAACTACCCATAATTTTTTGGGGGGCATTTACCCGCATAACACATAATTCTTATGTATTTACATATCTAACACCTAAACAGTCTTTTTGCATGCATACCAGTCGAATCTTTGACTTCACATAGAAAATGTCACCATCACTGTCTTTTATAAGTGAAATACGTCTTCTCATGCATAAGTTTATGATACCAAAATGTTACAAGTCTAAATATCAAAATTTTGATGTTAGGTATGTAATGCGCCGCTTTTGTGGGCCGGCAAAACCGGCCGGTTTTGCCTGGGAGAATAGGGCCAGCTAGCCAACCGGTCCAAGGCTATAGCGACACCCTTTCCTTCTCTATTTGCCACACTTCCCGTTTCTGTTTGCTGCAAGCCTCCCCTTATCTGATTACCGCCCAAAGGGGAAGCCTCTCCTTCCTATTTTACTTTCTGGCTATTATATATTGTTTTTTTTGGCTTGCTTATGGGAAGCTTTTGATTAATTTTAATGTCAGATTCCTGCCGACAGGCGTTCTTCCCTAGCTAGGGCTGAATCCGATGACAGGTGGTGCTATGGCTGTATCCTGTTCGAGGTGGTGATTATCCCGACCTAGTCCCTCAAACATCCCTCTTTCCTTGCTGCCACCCTCCTACCTAACCGCCTTTCATGCTACCGCCTTCCTACCCATTCGCCTTTACTGCTACTGTGCTCCTTCCAGCAGTCGTTCTCTTCTGCTGCCCTCCTACACAGCCACCAATTCTGCCACTATCCTCCTTCCAGTAGCTGTCCCTTGTTGTCGAACCTCATCCCATAGCCTCCACCCCCATTACGCTCTTCCCAACATCCTTCCCGACTACCACAATACCTCCCCAACAGCTTCCTTTGTTGTCGCCAGCCTTCACTGCCTCCCAGTTGTGACCGCCTTTCCCTAAACCAGTTACCTATCTGCTGTCCAACTGCCTCCCACCCCTTCACCATCGCCCAGGGTGTCTTTTATGTTTTTATTCGTTTATTTTCAAGTTGAACAGTCGTTATTGTACTCTGTTTGTATTTCAACGATAATATTTTCTTGTTTTCTCATGTGGTTTTGGTTAACTTTGTTATTATTTGATATTAGAACTAACATAATGCTAGTCCTATCATATGGTTTCCTAGCAACCGCCTTACATTTCCACCCAAAATTTTCTCTCTTATTCCCAAACCATAGCCAAAACTTTGACCCAACCATAAATTCCTTTTGTTGATTTTCAAAATCAACAACACTAAATCATTTTTTTGCCCTCTTTCATCAGCCTCACCCACTCAAAATCTTAGCAATGCCACCACGTAGATACATGTCGTACCCTACCTAGAAGGAGATAGAGTGAGAGATCCCTCGTCTGCAACAGAGACTGGCAGAGCTGGATGTGGAACCAAGGAAGACGTTACCGTCGATTGCGATCTAAAGAGTCGAAGGGAGATAGGGACGAGGATCTGCGTCCATTCAACAGGGAAAATAACAACAAGGAATACCTGCCACGCCGCTTTGAAATTCAATATTAGAGTAGGCCGAGATAAAAGTTCACAGGGACTTTGATATGAGTTTGAGGGAAATATGGATGTAGATAAATTTATTGATTGGCTACAATCTGTTGATAGGATAAAACTGGTCAAATGAACTGATATTAAGTTGAAAAAAAGTCTCTTTGTGATGGGAGAACTTACAACGACATATGTTGCGATAAGTTTCTCAAGTTGGATAAGATGAGAAAAGCAATGCAAAAGAAATATCTTACATCTTAGTATCGCCAGAACATGTTTCTATCGGCGAGAACTTTCAATGGAGTTCACAACTCAGTTCAACCACTTGCAGATGTAATGCGAGCTGAACGAACTGGAAGAGTACATTGTATCCCGGTATCTTGGGGGCCTGAAGTCCGCTTTTAGCAATGTGATACAACTGCAATCTTATTATTCACTTGGGGTTGTCCAGGCCAAGGAAGCAGAGACAGAGCAGACAACCATCGCCAGTCAGACAACCTCCACAGTTGGCGACACTTAAGAAGCACACCTCAGGGAGTTGAGAGAATTGGTTTAGATAAGGATATAGCCACTTTCGTTGAGAATAAACCTGAGAAGAGTAGCACGCCTAATATAGTCCCCACTGGAGAATGCTTTAGATGTCATTGATTTGAGCACATCGCCTCTAGCTGCTTGATGAGCTGAGTTGTCTTTTATCGATCAGGGCATCGTGGAGGAGGTTAGTGATGGGAAGACCAATGAGAAGCAAGGCGAAGTGCATCTTCTTCCACTTGACGAGGGCGAGATGCTTGTAGCTCGACGGTTCCTATAGACCGAAGATATGATGGATTCATAGTGGCTTTGTCACAATATATTCTACTTCTGTTGCACTGTGAATGGGAACGTATGCAGTCTCATCATAGTTGATGGGAGCAGTAAGAACATGACATCTACACAGATGGTAGAGAAATTGGGTCTCATGACTCGAGGGCCATTCTCAACCCTATTCTCTCACATGGCTGAAGAAGGAAACAGGGTCAGCATTAATAGGAGGTGCCTCGTGGAGTTTTAAATTGGGAGCCAGCTGTAGGATTAAGTGTGGTGCGATGTGATCCCTATGGATGCTTGCCACCTTTTGCTGGAGAGATCGTGGTAATTTGACCGTAGTACTCAACACCCATGTTTTGAAAATCAGACCAAACCGGCTGGTGGTTTGGTTTTTGTAAGGCTGAAACCCGCTCCGCATCGAACCAAAAAGAACCAGCAGTTGAATCGGTCAGTCGAACTAGAACCAGCGGTCGAATTGGCCAACCAGTTAAGGGTAATTTTTTATCTTATGTCACCTTTATTGAAAATTATGAAAATTGTTTTGAATCTTTTCATATCATGAAGAATGTGTTTTGCTCTAATCATTCACAACTTTATTTTCTTCTTTAACTTTTGTGAAATATGCATGAATATTAGTTTATATCCTTTTCTTTTTTACACTTTTATATTTTCTTGGTTATATTTGTCATCCTTTTTACCTTCTACAGAGAATTTCATCTAATTTTTATGTCATTTAAGTTATGTTTAATATTTTTTTATATTTTTGTCTTCACCCAGTTCGAACCCCAGTTCAGTTCAACTGTTGAATATTAAACCTTCTCCTCTACCGGTTCAATGTGCGGTCCGGTTTTCTGAACCTTGCTCAACACAACGGATTTAGGAAAATCTACTCCTTCATCCTACTTCTTTTAGCAGATTCCAAGATCACAGGAGCCCTTGCCAGCATAGTAGCATCAGTGAGACCAGTTTTGATGACGACAGGGGATGATAGGATCAAGATACTAACTCTAGACATGGGATAGTGACAACAAAGAACATTTTAGGATATCACAATCGATACCTTACCACCTTGACCGCCACTGTTCGAGGAGGTTCTAGTTATGTTCACTTCAGAGCAGGTTGAGTCGACCGTGGATTACTTTGAGAGGCTTTAGCGGTATATGTGAGGCATGCAGACTCAGGTCAGTGCAATAGTGGACCCTTAGAGGAGTGAATCGATATAGATGTATGCTCGCAAGTAGAGAAAGCTCCTCCAGTGCTTTTGGGATACAGTGCATCCGATAGTGGGATCTAGTTACTTCCAGGATTGGAGACGAAGAACTAAAAACTTTGACGCATGAAGTTAAATCTCCACCAATCTCGAGAGACTAACACAGTGCTTTTATGGGCTGGCTGAACCGTCCGGTTCAGCTAGGGAGAACAGGGCCAACCAACTAGCCGACCAGTCCAAGGCTACAGCCGCACTCTTTCCAAAGGGGGATGCCTCCCCTTCCAATTTTATGTTCTAGCTATTTTATATTGGTTGTTTTGCATTCTTAGGGTTAGCTTTTGATTAATTCTGATGTCAGATTCCTACCACAGGGTGTTTTTCCCTAGCTAACACGTAATGCTCCGGTTGTATTTTGTTCTGATGTGGCGATTATCTACATATCCTCGTTCCTTTGCTGCCGCAATTCTACCTAGCCACCTTTCCTACTGTTGTCTTCCTTCCAGGAGCCGTATCCTGTCACCGCCCTCCTACACAGCCTGCTTTTCTGCTGCTGTCCTTCCAGCAGCCATCCCCTGCTTCCGAACTTCATCCCACAGCCTCCCCCCTGCTTCCGNCTACACAGCCTGCTTTTCTGCTGCTGTCCTTCCAGCAGCCATCCCCTGCTTCCGAACTTCATCCCACAGCCTTTCCCCTGCTTCCGAGCCTCCTCCCAGCGTCGTTCCAACCACCGCAATACCTCCCCAGCAGCCTCCCTTGCTGGTTCCAGCCTTTCGTGCCTCCCCCTTGTGACCGCTTTCCCCCATGCCAGTCACCTACCTGCTGTCCAGCCGCCTCCCACCGCCTTCTCCATCACCCAAGGTGTCGTTATGTTTGTATTCGTTTATTTCCGATTTGAAGAGTTGTTATTCTAACTTGTTTGCATTTCAGCAATAATATTTTCTTATTTTCTTTTGTGAATTGGGCCAGTATCATGAGAATTGTGCGGTACACGTGTAAATTTCCCTTTCTTTTTTTTTTTTCTTCTTTCCTTTTCTGAAATAGCTATTGCACCGAAAGTTGCCTGCCCCATTTCCTGCATTGTCAGCTGCCACCCCTTTCTCAGGACCAGTAGGCGTTTTCCTTGAATAGAATATACGTATAAATCTTTTTTCCTCAAAAGCGATTGCCTGCATGCGCTATATATGAAGAATGAACATGATGGCTTCGTGGTTAAAGGAATTGGAAGGTTTACGTACATACTACTCAATTCTTATGTATTTACATATCTAACAGTAACACCTAAACTTCAATCTTTATATATATGCCACCATATCTATGCATGAAAATATGTATTTCACAATTAAAAAGTGCTACTCTTGATATGATACGGGAGATTTGCATGTTATAAACATAAATAGTAAAGTTTAGGTGTTAGATGTGTAAATTTATAAGAATTGGGTGGTATGCATGTAAATGCCCCAAACTTGGAAGATCAGCATGCATACCACTCAATTCTTGTGTATTTACATATCTAACACCTAAGTTTCAATTTTTACATATCACCTCATCTATATGCTTGAAAAAGTGCATTTCACTTTTTAAAAGTTAAAATGATGGTATTTTTGCTCTGATATGAAAGATTTGGGTGATATAAATGTAAAAAACAAAGTTTTGATGTTAGATATGTAAATACGTTGGAATTGGACAGTATGTATGTAAATGCCCATACTGAAGAAATGTGGTATTGTTTTTTTCCTTACACAGCTTAAACTTATGTACATTTAATGATTATTTGAGCAACTTTGAATAAATGGAAAATATACCATGTTCATCAACTTTCCATTACAACTAACACATTATCAATGTTTTTTCAGGTGCAGAGTTATCAGGAGAAGGCATGTTAGAAGGAAAAATGAAGTATGAAGTGCAATCATGCGCAACTGCTTAGTTGTGGTTGAGAGCTAAGGTTTGTTTTGTAACAATAAAAAAGATTTTATGTTTTGTTTTATTTGTGCAAATTGTATGACAGTCATTGTTACTTTAAATTGATGTTTTGTATTTTTTTTTAATGAACAATGGTAATTATGTCATCTTTTTCTTTGTATCATAAACACATTTCTAAAACTCAATTGCTAATAAATTTAGGAAGACTTGCATGCATGCCACTTAATTCCTGTTTATTTACATATCTAGCAGTTATACTTCAGTTTTTACATACACCACCGAACATATGCATGAACGTGCATATTTTGTCTTTCAAAAGTTAAACTTATGATATTTTAGATGGGATGTGAAAATTTTGTGTGTACGAATGTAAAATGTAGTTTAGATGTTAGGTATGTAAACATGTAATGCTTGAGGGGATGTTTTTGTATACCACAAAAAATATCAACGTGAATCTCGAAGCTATCGGGTGGCTGAAAGTAGAGACACACAGAAAGTCCCAGACAGCAGAGCATAAAACACGAAAACAAACAATCAATTGACTATTTCTTAGTCGGCCGGCAAAACCAACCGACTAATGGAATCTTTCGCCCAACAAAATGTCGACCGACGTGCCTACCAATCATGAGACTGCTAACAAAGGTCTACACATCCTGATCAAACGATCAAATTGCTAAGAAGGAAATGCGATCGACCGATACCCACACACGGCGAACAACTGATATAGCCAGCAGACGTTTAGGCTTTGGGTGATTGATCATGCGTCGCCTTTATTTTCTTTACACTGTAATTTGAATTCCATCATTCAGATAATTTTGGAAACTACTCTTTCCTTACATGTGCTTGTATTCTCGGACCCCTATTAAGAGAAGCTCATGACATTAATCAAGAGACATTTTTTTGGGTTCTTCTTTGGGAGATTATGACATTTGAAGAATCTCTTACATTCATTTCGTTTCTCTCTCCCTCTCTCTCAAACTTTTCTTCTCTCAGCTCTAACTCTCCAGGCGTGTTCCACAAGAAGACAATTTAGGATTCAACATCCTAAAAAGTGGTGTAGTGAGCGTGGACATGCCACAGATGAGAAGCGAAGCCAATTTTGAAGGAGAATCACGGAAGAGAGATTTAACGACGATAGAATTCAACAAAGAATCCATNGTGGACATGCCACAGACGAGAAGCGAAGCCAATTTTGAAGGAGAATCACAGAAGAGAGATCTAACGACGATAAAATTCAACAAAGAATCCAAGAACCAAGAGATCCAATGATAGGTTTAATAATTGCGGTATCAAATGATGGGACAATTCGAGGCCCTTTGGCAGACAATCTTGTAAAAGAATGATCAAGTTGCACTCCCTGGGGCCGAATCTCGGAGAACTCAGCCTCAAAGGGTTCTCCTGGAGCACCTGCTGGCACCGATCAAACACATCGATAATCAAACAATCGAAGGGGAAAGAGAGTCCCCACAACTTGCCATTACCAAATCTACATTGATGGTTGGACCTCGGGAAGATCGTGTTGACGTACCAGTGATCTTCCCCTGATAGTGCTTTTACTCGACAGATCTTGGAGGTCATCCCACCAGCAAAGTTGAGAATCCCCCATTTGGATTCTTATAAGGGAAAGAGTGATCTGATCGACCACCTGACGCCCTTTGAATTGTCGTTCAGTTTCTTATAGATCGACCACGCCATGAAGTGTCGTGTCTTCTTGATGCACTCAAGGAATCAGGTCTTTGCTGGTTCCAAGCTCTGCCGATCGGGATTATTCTGACCATCGCCGAATTCAAAAAGCTTTTTTGTCGCATTTCACTAACACACAGAAGCTGAGGAAGAAAACACAGGCTCTGCTACTGATCAATCAAGGAGAGAATGAGAACCTGCAATCATATATGTCTCATTTTCAGAATGAGATGCTGAAAGTATAAGTTTTTCAACCGTTGATAGCCCAAACCACTCTAACACATGGCGTTAGAGACGGGCCTTTCAAGTGTGATCTGAATATGCTTGAACCAAATTCTCTTTTTGAGATGCTAGAAATGGCCAATAGTCATATCGCCGACAAGGAATCCTTCACAAATTCCTCCCTAGCTAAGATGACATCGGCTAACCTGCGGTTGAAGAAGAGGAAGGCTGGAAACGAAGGGCAGAGGTCGAAGGACACAGTCAAAACCCCCTCCGGTTGTCAACATCGCAGCATCGCCCAACAATCTCGAGGGAACCTAAGCCATCAGGGTTAGAATCAAAATTTTGATCAGCCGTCTCCTTGATATTTCAAGCGATGTCACGTGCATCGAGAGATGCATGGTTTAACCACGCTAAATGTCTGAATGGTTGAATTAATAGCAGTCATTCAAAATAAAAAGTATTTTTGGAAAGCCCCGTTAATGAAGGTCAAACCTTTGCTCTATAATTTAAACAAGTACTGCGACTACTACCGAGACCCTGGGCACGATTTGGAGGAGTGATGTCATCCTCAGAGCTTGGTGGGAGAATTGATCAAGGCAGACTGAGAAACTGAAGGAGTTTGTCACTATCGGCGAACATACACGACGACAGGGAAAGGCCCCTGCTGTGAAACTGTCTGATGGACCAGTCAGGGCAAGCGACGTTCATATCACTGGAATCATTTTGGCTATATTCGGGCGAGGCTGAGAAATGTTTCGTTTATCCAACCAGAAGAGGCATCAGTCCGGTGAGGCATTTTCTGTTACTTTTTACAAGCATAATCATCTGCCTATTGTTTTTACAGATGCAGATCTCTCATCGAAGGGAAATTTCTAGAACGACACCATCGTTGTTACTGTCTTAATCAACAACTTAGGTGTGGTGTATCCTGGTAGACACCGAGAGTTCAGTGAACATCCTTTTCAAGACTGTGTTTGATAAAAGTAACCTCAGCACCGATCGACTGCCTGTTTGGCTTCTTTAGCAAAAGAAAAGAAGCTTTTAGTGTCATCGTGCTAGCCATCTCATGTGGAGAGCGCGAAAAGCAATACACCAGTACGGAGGACTTTCTGGTAGTTGAACCCCCTCCAACCTGCTACGCCATATTCAGACGACCTCTGCTGAAAAAACTATTAGGAGGTGGTTTTGACTTACCATATGGCTGTAAGGTTTCCTGACAATGGAGAAATTATAATCGTTCGGTGAAACTTGAAATATTCAAGGAGCTGTTATCTTTGAGCGGTCACCTCAATAACAATGGAACACAACTCTCAAATCGGTGGGTGAGATTTTTGTGCGAGTCAAGGGATCAATCTGAAGTTTTCAGTCTATCATCCCTGACGAACGAGCAAGCTAAAGCAGCCATCGTGCTAGCCATCTCATGTGGAGAGCGCGAAAAGCAATACACCAGTACGGAGGACTTTCTGGTAGTTGAACCCCCTCCAACCTGCTACGCCATATTCAGACGACCTCTGCTGAAAAAACTATTAGGAGGTGGTTTTGACTTACCATATGGCTGTAAGGTTTCCTGACAATGGAGAAATTATAATTGTTCGGTGAAACTTGAAATATTCAAGGAGCTGTTATCTTTGAGCGGTCACCTCAATAATAATGGAACACAACTCTCAAATCGGTGGGTGAGATTTTTTGTGCGAGTCAAGGGATCAATCTGAAGTTTTCAATCTATCATCCCTGACGAACGAGCAAGCTAAAGCAGCCAACAAAATCATTCTGAATTTGTCAAGGAAAAAGGTCAAGGGAGCTAAAGGAATTAGGCAGACTTGCTATCGTCAGTACTATGGGAGATTTGAATGATACCCTCGTCGGCGACAGTCAAACCCCATTCATGATGACCCATGACATGGATGCAATGTTACCGGTTGAGTACAACCACTACAACCAGAGTTGTTACAACGTCGTCCTTTATAGAAAAAAATTTTGTTGAATGGCAGGAAGCGAACATCGATGGTGCTATGTTTAACCCTCGATCTAGCATAAGAAAGGTTGTGTTGACTCAGCTCTCTAGTATGAGGAGATGAAAAAACGGACCACTTATTATTTCAATAGACATGTTCGCGAAAAGAATTTTGCCTTAAGAGACTTGGTTCTGAAGATGGCTAACCCGACCGCTCGCGGTCTGGCGGTTGGCAAACTGGATCAGGAGTGGGTCATACATAATTTGTTGTTATAGGTTAAAGACGTGCCAGAAGCGAACTACCTCGAAGGTGGAGCGGAGATGACTTGAAGAAATCTTTTGCTTAAGAAAGTTTTTCTTATATATATGTAAATAGGAGTGTCGTTACTAACTTGTAAATTCCATCGATGCAATGAGATGCAATGAAAATTAAGATTAACTAATTTTGCTCAAATAATGCATAGGTCTGTTCGACACTCGGAAATCTCGACTTGATCGAACAATAGTCGATATTTAATATAAGGAAAGCTTGCTCGATCAAATTTTGTTTGATGGTCATTTTTAATGCCCATCGAAGTCAAGTTGCGTACGCAACATCGAAAAACGACATAATATGACAATGCAAGCCGATCGATCATATAACAAAAAAAAGAAGCGGTTGTAACAGTGAAATCAAATGTTTTATTCATCTCGGTCAAAAGGTATAAAACATCCAGAGATAAACGTAAAAGGTGCACCCACTGCAAGTTTTTTATAACAACAAACTTTCAAGGGAAGTGTTATGGTTTTCCTTGCTCTCTCCACATTTACATTTCCCTCACAATGAGAGATTCTCGAGAAGTGAGAGAGCCCAAGAAAAGTGAAGCTTTGTGTTGAAGCTAAAGCTGAGAGCACCCATTCTCCTTGTTCATCATAATTCTCACACTATTCTCGCAAACAGATGAAAATTTGTATGCGAGGGAGAGTGTGAGAAAGGGGGTACCGCGGCCAAAAGGCCTCATCTCATAATGTTGCATTCCCTCTCTTCACATAGTCTCTTCAGTACGAGTAGACGATGGAGAGAGGGAGGATACTGCGAGAAGGCTTCCTAGTTCAGCTCCATGACCTCTAGCTCTTCGGAGTGAACTCAGCTTCTGGCGGCAACTGCAAAGGGACATATTGTACTCCCTTGGAACGTGTTGTCAGCACAACCTTTCCCCATGGGACACTACGCTCGTTTGCGGAGGGTGATGACCTTGGTAGGTCATCTTGTTTGGTGTCGCGCTCGACACCTGACTCAGGGAAAATCCCCTTCTTCGACACTCACTCGAAGGAAAAATTAGCCCATCACTTTAGACTCCGCACAAAGTCGACAGAACTCTCACATTATATATGAACGCGCTAACAATTTCTTTTGAATACGAGCACAATTGTCAGAGACCCCCTTCCGTTTTTATAGGAGGGCAGTCAACAATTTAAACAGGGTTCTCTGGATAAAAAAATTGCAAAAGGGCCCACCACAACAAAAGACAGATCAATGCTATGACAAGACAACTCGAGGATCAATGCTATGACAAGGCAACTCGAGGCTGTAGCAGGACCCGTAAGTGGAAAAAGAGATTCAAGTCACACTAAAAGAAAATCTTTAAAGATGGCCCACTAGAAGTCACTGAAAAATAAAATGACGTCTCGATCTCACAGTGATGGACGACGACCATCTGCTTAAACACTTGGGGAACTCAAATGGATCGAGTGCCCATGTATGAATCTCAGAATGGTCGACCATGATACGTTAGTTGGTTTCCTTTGCACCCTCTTTTTATTTGCAAAGCCCGAACCTCTAAGATCGAGAAGATCAGGTCTCTTGAGATGGTTTTCTGCTCATCGGCGATAAGATCCACGAAAGAGTATAACTCGGAAGCAAGTCTTAGAGGTTGCTTGCACAAGTAACGACAAGATTCATGCTTAGTGAAAGGAGTAAACCTAGCTGTGGCGAATATCCGATCGGTCTAACGTGTTGAGGTTCTAACGATAACTCAAGCTCGTGTATGGCAACCAATCGATCTAAACGAGTTGATCGCAAAAAGGCTAAACTTTCCATGACTGAACGACTTTATGAGTGGATCGATATCAAAATACTAGATTGCGATTCAATTATCAATCAATAATTCAAATGGATAAGTCAATAATCGATCGATATAAAATACTTATGCTTTTGATACTTAGCTCAAAAGGTGATCCAATGTATGTGTCAACGACAAGTTCCGCGGTGCTTATCAAAATCGCCACAGGTGT
This sequence comes from Phalaenopsis hybrid cultivar, assembly GCA_002079205.1. Taxonomy (NCBI): domain Eukaryota; kingdom Viridiplantae; phylum Streptophyta; class Magnoliopsida; order Asparagales; family Orchidaceae; genus Phalaenopsis; species Phalaenopsis hybrid cultivar. The sequence continues at coordinate 253,024 of JXCR01142735.1, read as the reverse complement.
GAGCTCCTCTGGGGGGTGACGACTCAATAGGCCAATTCAAATGAGATATGTCTGTCGATTGATGAAAAACAACAGACTCGGCGCCTGATTGCCTCAAATCTAACGTAAGCATTATAAAGTAAACATGAAAATGTCAAGCAAAAAAACTTCTATATGCAAAAACATATATAATTGTTTATATCATTTTTTCGAACAAAAAACAAAAAAAATACAAATTTATGCTAAGTTACAGGAGAGTTCAACAGGTGGCCGAGCAATCTTCATCGCTGCCACTTTCCTCAACAACCTCCTCTGCAGAATCACCCGCTTTATAGGGAGTAAGAGCAGCAAACTCTTCTGACTGGGAGAACTTGGCATCAATTAGGCTGTGGTGAATAAATCTTTCAATTGCGTAATCAATGCCACATTGGTAATACTTTGCCAATTCCTTCATGTGTTCTTCCTTCAGAACGTATGAAGCAACCTTCTCTTTTAAGGCATCCAACATCCCAACCGACTCTTTGTTGTTCGTAGCGGCGCTCTTGAGCTTTCGCTGGAGGAGTTTCTCATCATCTTTGGCTCTCGGCAGATCAACTTCCAGTGAAGCGATCCTCTTATTCACCTTGGCCTTTGAAGTGCTCATCACCAAATCCTGAATGTGGGCAGCTTGAGTTGCTATCATGTTGACCTGAGACATGTGTTGAATCATATTCGAGGGACTTAGCGATATTCTGGTGGTCTCCACGGAGTGGGGATACCGTTATTTGAAGTTATCTAACAGATGAAATCGCTTGTCGGAGTTGACCCATAACATCCCCTCTCCCCTTTACCTGGTGTCAGGTGAAGGATCCTCTTCTCCTTTTTGATGAAAGGGTGGGTGAAGCAAGCTCGATGCGGGTGGCCTTGGCCATTATGGCAAGTCAATAACAGACGGACCAGCTGACTGAAAGTAGAGCAAGATAGAGCAAATCGACAGAGGATCATGCCAGTGCAAGGTGGTTGTTTGGGTGGACTTAACGAGCGGAAGTCTTAAGGGCCTCGGCTCCTTCAAAAGCCCCCTCATTGAAGACGTGCTTCTTTCCCCCACTTTTCCCTACATCAACTGAATAAGATCGAGCAATAGTGATAACTTTGCCAGTCATTGTGTTTTGAATGACGATCGTAGCACCCGGACCACTGTCTTCTCAGTAGTATATTGAGGAATCGAGAGCTGGCGTTAGTTCAACATTGCCTTGACGACATGCAGTTGCTTCAGGAGGGACTTTAACTTGTCCCACGCCGCGTCTGTTGACTTGCCCCAATCACCAAATAGTTGGAGTTTCTTGTTGGCTGAAAACAAGATGAAACCTTCCTTGTTGATCTTAAACGAATAAAAAATGGCTAAACAGATCGACTGACCAAGGGATGCTTTTCCGGTGACAACAAATGACTAAGGTCATGATCGCTGTAATACAGTTTGCCAGAACTGGGCCGGAATAACCCCATATTTAATAAAAATGCTCTGAAGCTCGTTATGCATGGGTAGTCAGAGGTCATACTTGAACTGGCCCCGGTAGAAGAACAAATATGTACCAGCATTATCCGTCCAACGCGTCGACACCTACGATATTATCATCAAAGATGTACCGCTCTTGTATCTCATTCGCGTCTCTTGCTTTGAGGATCCAGACATCAACAGTGATGGAGGAACTGTAGAGAGTCGGATAATACTTGGGAGCCATCATATCAGACCAAGGAATGATTGAAAGATGAAAGGAATGGGGAAGAATCGGAAGACGCAGAGGAAGAAATTAGAAATCAGAAATGTTAGAAAACAATTTAGGATTCAACAATTATGTAACGTTCTTTAAATTTACGGCGAACTTTGCTTTCCCTTTCTTGTTGCTACATTTCTAATGTGATAAGGCAAAATCATTAAATTTTCTAAATTATATAAGAAATTTGTTTTAATTTATTATTTATAAAGAGATTGTTTATTCTGGACATAAATTTTTACTCGGTTCAACCAGTAGGCCAAAGTAGGCTAAGTTCTATTTATATCTTTTACCCCATTCCGCCATGCTAACTTTCTTTCTTATAAGCCGGAGGGTAGCATGTGTGTTGCACTTGGTCTTGACCCACTTTCCTTTGATAATTGAGTTTGGTTAAGACAGTTGATAAAAAATTAGATTTTACATTGAATTTATTTTAATAATGATCTCCTAATTTGAAGTTAATTTTTTAAATTTGTTGATTTCACAGAGCCTTAATGTTAGTTTAAGTTACAAAATTAGTGATTAATGATTAAAATATGTTTGGAATTTGGGTCTCAAATCATATTCTTAGAATTTAATGTGGCTTGGCCATAAGTATTTTGAATTTATGTATTACAAATATTATATTAACTAAATATCATGTATTTATAATATACATAGTTATAATTTACCTACATATATATATATATAAGTGATGTTTTTGGCTGTAAAGCTTTTTTGTAGAAAATTATTACAAAAATAATTGTTCCAAAACTTTGGTCTTCTATGCTTATCATGTGCTTCTCCTTTGATGAATCTAGAAGTATATAGTTTTGTCAAAACAATTAATTAAATAATATAATTTTATTGTTTATAATAATCTTATAATTATTGCAAATGTTTATTTATTTTTTAATCTTTTAAATTTACATTTTTTGACAATTATTTTTAATTCTACTTTTATTTGGGAAAAACAAAAAGGACAAAAGAGTGGTGAATTCGTGGGGTGGCNTTATAATTATTGCAAATGTTTATTTATTTTTTAATCTTTTAAATTTACATTTTTTGACAATTATTTTTAATTTTGCTTTTATTTGGGCAAAACAAAAAGGACAAAAGAGTGGTGAATTCGTGGGGTGGGATGGTCAAATTAGGCAGTCTTTCTTTTTGACCAAGGTTTGCTTGCATGAAAACATTATGTTTTTGCCCTAAAGAGCGTGGCTAAATTGGAAAGGACAAAAGGGCATTATGTAATTAATTATCTATTATTAGTTGATTTGTGGCAAAATTCAAAGAACCACTATTGTTCAATGTTCATGCATGAGTTGAACTATTGATGAACACAATTTATAACCAAATTTTATGATTGTGATTAATGTGCTTTTTTCTTAAAAAATATTTCCATGTATGTATTTATTTATTTATTTTATGAAAAAAAAAGAAATTACTATTAAAGTCCGAGAGTTGAATTTATTCAGGAGGTAATGAAGGATTAATATAGTGATAACAATGGTGTTGTCTTAGACGAAGGTGCGTCAAGATCAAGATCAAAGTCTCAATGGATAAATAGGATTTAGTGAACTAAATTAAACAATTGGTGTTTTAGATGCATTTCACCACATACAATAGTGATTGTCCCAACTAATCATACGCGTTAGAAGTGATATTATACTCTACATAAAAATTCAAAGAGGTTCAAACGGACGACCTCATGATGGATGATACTCATTTAGATTGAGTTTGTTTTCCTGATGGAACGAATTCATGAAAACAAATAAATGGAAGATATTATACATATATAAACACTTGATTAATTATTTTAAGTGTTCAAGCTTGATAATTTTACTTAATAGTGGGGGACTGAAAAGTCTAATAGTTAAAAGTAATTAAATCAAGAGTTGAGCTTTCTACTCAATTATGATAGAAATTAATGATTTAAGGGTGCTTCAAACTTAGGTCTTTTAATTGAAGAGAAGACTCTCTATTAACTTCTCGACACTTCTTGAACGACACTCTATTTCTATACTCTAGTTCACGTGTTATTATGTTATATATATATATATATATATAGGTGTTATATAAAAAAGATGAAGAAGATTGAGTATATCCATTTCACATCCATGAGCCGATCAGCACTGATTTTAAAGAGTTCTTACACTTCAAAGAGAATAGTATAATGGAGGCTGATTTATTGTGAGGTGATCGTGAGTCCCACTTGATCAACCGAGCAAAGCCATATGAGCCGAGCCAAAAAAGTTAAAATAGTCGACGAAGCCATGAGGCGGATAAAGAGACGACTGGACTATTCAAACATGGACCATTCAACCAGAAAAAAAAAGATAAAAGAGCATTCAGGCCAAACACTTCAAGAAAGTCGACGCAACACGATGTCATACCTCGGTAGAACTGATCCAAGTGAAGATCTAGTTCCACATTATTTTCAAACATCCTGTTGACGCCCAGTGGCTCATAACCAAGGATAAAAAATTGACAGTCGGTCTAGATCAACTGGTCGACTAAGGCCTGCCGTCTGAGGTGATCCCATCGACCTGAAGGTAGCCTATACATGTAAATACTCTAGTAAAAATATCTTCCAAACATGACCACAAAAGTAATATCATCATCGTACCCTCTCCTCTATAAATAGAGGAAACATTTTATGAAAAAGACACAATTGATTATTATTCATTTATATTCATTCCTCTCTCTCTACACTATATTTTTTTGGTGTGATTCATGAACAAATTCAGATTCAATCTTTTGTAGGGCTAGTGAGAATCTAATAGATGAGACCAAAAAAATTGGAATTTTATTTTTTTGGAGGCATTTACATACATGCCACCCAATTCCCATGTATTTACATATCTAACACCTGAATTTTGCTTTTTTACATGCACAACACCCAATTCTATCACATAAAAAAATGCCATGATTTAAACTTCTAAAAAGTGAAATACACATTTTCATCTATGGATAAGCTGGCATATATGTAAAAATTGAATTTTAAAATGTTAGTAGTTATGTAATTACATAAGAATTGAGTAGTTTGCATGTAAATTTTCCTCCTAAAAGATTAATAAGATCAATGTAAACTAGCTTGCATTAACTCTCAACACCAAACATAAGAAAAAAATTCAATCATTCAGCCGCACCTCCAACACAACTCTAATCATCCCTTTAATGACCAACATAAAATAAATTTTCAGAAAACAATCAAACCATAGAAATCTTCAACATTAAGACAAACATCAACAATACGAAGATTCAAACAACTCATTCCAATCAAATTTAACTGTATATATTTATATATTTTAATCATATATCGGAAGCCAAATATAACTATCACATTGAATTCTCAATGATTTCTATGCAAATTCACTGTATGCCACCTGAAACTCCAATAATATACTTTCTGTTACAGTATGACCAAAAATCACCATGAAGGCCTATTCAGTCCTTTAAGGATCGCTGTATCAATACATTCCAATTTTTCACTGCATCTACTCATCATCTTCAACATCTCAGTTGCCTTCTCCTTCGTCGGCTCGCCGCACCCTACCTGCAACAGCATTAGCAGCTTCTGAAACAACCCCACCTGCAAGCTTTCAATCAGGCACCTTCCTTCACAGTTCATGCAGAGCCTCCACAATGCCGAGACTGTAAACTCCGTCGCCATTTCTGAAACTCGAAACATTTTCTTCGAAAGCACTGGAATAGTAAGTGCATGGGCGCAAGCTTCCTCTCTCCCGAGAGTGCATCCACACAACTCATCAAGAATCACAAGCGCCTTCTCCACCATGCTTTTATCCGAGTCGACCAAAATATCGAGGAGTAGAGGAATCAAACCTAATTTAACGAATTTGGTCGCTATCTTTTTGTCGTTGTCGATGAGGTGGTAAGTAGCCACCATGGCGGCCTTGGTGGCCGGCTTCGAGACCGGCTCTCTTATGAACTCCATCAATGCTTCCACAAGGCCATTCTTATTAGCAATAGCTTTGGTTGCCGCCGCCATCTTCTTCACCATTAGAACAGCATTAAGCTTGCTTCCAACATCTCCATGCCTCATAATCTTTATGATTGAATCGACTGATTCTGATGTCGGTCCTAATTCTAATATTACAACCTCCTCATCAAACGGTAGGAGGCCTATCAATGCTTCTAAGATTTTTGTCAAGACCTCGAGAGATTCTGCTGCTAACATCCTGAAAGTATATGCTAAGACAGTTGGGGCACCATGCGACACGAAACAACGTCGATTTCGCTCGCTCTCCTTCTCTAACGACTTCAATCTCCCAATAACTTTTAAGCATCGATCGTCATCTCGACTCTGGCAAGCCAAGGAGATATTGGAGAGGATCTCAGTGGCATCGACTGAGCTGACGGGAATCCGAGGGGTTGGAATCTGCTCAAATCCATGAGATCGATTCTTTACGCACCAATTCTGGATCATTCTTCGTATGTTATGATTGGGAATGAGGTCTTCCACGACAAGCTTCTTGTTAGTGATTGGACAAAGAGAGTTCCCCATGTCAAGCCACCTCTCAATGCTCTGGCGGTCGTAGGTGATGCCGGTTGGGGCCGTCACAGGATCCTTCATGATATCGAGTGAGATTGGGCATTGAAAATGATCTGGGATGATGAGCTCGGGGATGATCGGGGGTAGTAGGATTGAAGATTTAGGTGTTTTTGTCTTGGTGGAGAAGGCCATGGAGATACCTTCACTAATGGGATGGTAAGGGAGTGGGATTGAGAGAAAAGAAAAGAGTGAATGGCTCAAATAATAGTGTGGCAGGCAGGGACAGGTGGGAAATGGAAGGTTATATGGGATTTGGATTTGAATGTTGACCGTTGAAGTTTGAATCTGAAAGCCGCGGTAACGCGCTTCTCGGGGTCCTTAAAAGTCTAGGTAACCGGTCTCACTGATAACCCGTCTTAATGGGCCGGTGAACCGGGTTCGCTTTATTCCTTTCGGAAGATTTACATGCATGCCACTCAATCCTATACATTTACATATCTACCACCTAAACTTCAATTTTTACATACACGCCATCTTGCCTATACACAAGAAGTTGCATTTTCTTTTATTTTTTAAAATTAAAAATGTGGCCTTCNACTCAATCCTATACATTTACATATCTACCACCTAAACTTCAATTTTTACATACACGCCATCTTGCCTATACATAAAAAGTTGCATTTTCTTTTCTTTTTTCAAAATAAAAAATGTGGCCTTTTTTAGCTGTTACGAAATATTTGGGCAGTTTAAATGTAAAAAAAGCAAAGTTCAGGTGTCAAATATGTAATACATAGAGCTTGGTTTATAAATATGTAAACCATATATATATATATATGACCGAAGACTATTATACAAGCCTCGACTATCATTCATGCGCCTAAGAATTCGAGTACCACATCTTACACTCGTGGGGAATCAAACCACAGACCATAGGGGATTTATAACTGACAAACAAATGCCCGTACGAGGCACATATATATATATATATATATATATAAAAGAGAAAAATCAAAGTGAGTTCTAAATGGGATACTGATGTGTTGATTTTAAAGAAGGAAAAAATAATATTCCAAGTAGAAGCAAAGAATTTAGGAATTTAATTTATTTAAGATTGGCTATATAATTCAAGTGTCTATTCATTGACTTGGAATGTTGAACAAAGACAGGTCTTCAAATATTTTAGTCTTTTATTATTAGGCCGAATATGACTAAGTTTTTCTTGGACTCTTTCATTAAATCATTCTGTTTAGAATAATATAGAAATACTAAATAGAGATTGTGTGATTTACTTCATTATTATTTATGAAGCTCTTTGTTTGGTTCATTTATTATGTATGAGAGAGTGGACAAAACGGTGATTCTTAGAACATTGGACTTGAACGATTGCATCAAGATTTGTGTAATAAAACTCATAATTTTATTTTGCATCGAGATTTGCGCAAGGATATGAAAATTTGATGAAGTGCGTTGAGAAATGTGCTTAATGAAAATTCTGATTTGTTTTCCAAATGAATTACATCTTTTAGCTTTGTTTAGAAATGATTGGGGCAAGAATCCTATAGATTAATGGTAATCTTGATGAATAACTCAATTATCAAACCTAATTATGATGCAACTCTCTATTAAATCAAAAGTCTATTAGTCTAGCACAACTTTTAAATGCAATGACATAGCCTAGCATCACATGATGCACATGGTTGACTCAACTTAGAGTTTTGAAGATGCTTGTTACAATGCCCGACTTCTTATAATATTGTGTATCCTTCCACTGTAATACAACATAATTTTAAGAGATCATATGACCTAATCTCACATTTTTAATGTAGCAAATTACCAGCTTTTAACAAACAATTCGTATGAGAATAAGACAATTGAATATTCGCCATCTTAAATTTTGTTGAATTAATATTTTAATATTTGTTCTTATTTTCACGCTGTTTACAAGACGATCAGTGCTCTTCTGAGAGTGAACCCTCAATAAAATATTTCAAATTTTATTGGTTCTGCATTTGAATGTACATGGACCAACCAAAATTTACTCACATACTCAACAAAAAGATTCCCAAAGCCTAATTCTATGTTATGAATGTTCCCACTAAATTTGTGGTATCTATTTTTAATAAGTAAATTAGATCACCATCACCAGTAGTATCAAAGCTAATCTTAAGCTAAATTGCAATCTTCCATAAATCCAAAAGTGATTGATTAATTATAACTTTGGAACATGATACCATGACTTCTCTTCTTTATGTGATCTATCCAACTACTTAAATTCACTTGGATTAATATTCTATTGAGTCAACTTAAAATTTAGAAAATAAATTCGATTTATGTGGGAATGAATAATAAATAAACTTCTTTTATTAAAATCAAAGGAACAAAAATCAAGAGAGTTCAATCACTGAATCAAGAATGAATAATAAAATTGACATACAATTGCGATAAATTCTTTTATTTTTATCACAACGGGGCTTTCAAAAAATAAGATTTGGGAACTAAAATATGTATATAAAAAATATGTCAAGATTAATCTTGAAGGGATCTGAGAGTCAAGGGAAGAGAATGACAAATGAGGGTCATTTATAGAAGATCGTGAGACTTGTTTGTCTTATTGAATGAAGTTGTTTAAGACAGGCCAATAAGGATAGGCCGATCGAGCCATGAGGCTGCAAACAGAAAAATGGGATAACACAAGCCTGAGTTATTCAGTCAGACATGAGATGAAAGAATATATGGACAGGCACTACCGGAAAGACGACCCAATGTAATAGCCAACCCTACCACGGAACCGATCCAAAGATCTGGTTTCACAATATCTCCATCCACCTTAGAAACACCTTCGAATTTCTTCCTCAGTTACTATGGATAGACAATTAAGTGGTATCAAGCGGCCAACCCATACAAACTAAGTTTAGTAGACTGAGCTGACTCTGTCAATCTATGCCAACCAAGCATGGTCAAACAATTTGAACCTACGACCAGAAGCCAATTAAACTTAGTCAGATAAGCCAGAAAGAAGTCAAATAACATCTTCAATAATATAAAAAATACCAAAAATACCACAATACTAACCTCTTCGAAGTGGGGGGAAAATGTGACTTCATCATATATTATCATGTCCTCTATAAATAGGATAATCATTTAATGAAAAAGACAGAATTGATCTCACATATTACTATTTACTCGCTCTCTCTCTCTCTCTAAATAATCATATGTCGAGCTCGGGATTCATATAAATCAAATACATAAAATATTTACTCTATCATTATGAATTTTTTGGCATGTAACATAACTTGTATCTTTTAATTTTAAATAAAAATAAAAAAATATTTTCTTATGAAATTAATACTTTCACTAGTCTTACCGCTCTTCAAATATATTCTCATCATCCCTAAGTTTTAATGACGCTGCATGGAAATTATAGATTTTTTTCTGGATTAATTTTAGCTCAATCTATCTATAATATATCAATTATACAAAATATTATGAAATGATTCCCAATTATTTACCGGTCAGAACCAATTACCGAAAAGCCCCCCATCTAATTATAATTAATTATTGTTTTATTTTATTAATTAGTTTTTTAGGTGAACCTTTTTTTTTTCTTTCTTTTTTTGTCCTTTTTTATATAATTGTACTGCGGAAACGTGTCCCCATTACTCTCGTGGAGATCCAACAGAAAAAGGAGCAAATGAATAAGGCTACGAAGGGCACACAAACAGTAGACCAACTGTCTACAGACTGATAACCAATGGCCTACATGCGGATGAACACAGGACCGCTAGCGGAAGACCAAAGGTCCCCTAGCGAAATACAAAAGGTCCTACGCCAGCCCGCCCCCTTCGTCCCCCTCGAATTAGGGCAGAGACTGACTGAATAGAGATCATCTGAACCAAGAAATAAGTCGGATTGAGCCGAACAGAGCATCAATCTATCTCTTACCACAGTCCAACTTAAGGAAAGAACATAAAATCACATGTCATCTTAAGTGCACAATTGAAATTCATCGTCCATAGTCAAAAACTGGCCATAGCATATTCACACAAAGCACCCCGAATGATAAAAAACTAAGTTACTTATGAAATTACAACGATTCACCCTCTGCTCGATAGTATGATATTGTTTTGCTGACAGAAGTTTCTTACTTATGCATCAAGTATCGATAATTAGACTTACACAACCGACGGGTAAAACTAAACCAATCGAGAGCCTCACGCCGACCAATAACCTCAATTCAGCACAGTCGAGTGAACCAGTCTTGTTAAACAAGGACTAATTGATTTCAACCGACTGAAATGTATGCCAGCCAAACTGAAGGTCAATGCAAGTAAAAAACCTAAAACATCTTGCAGCGCCCCGATTAAAGTATGGGAAAATATATAATTTATATATTGTACCATCATTTATAAATAGAGAGATCATTTTATAAGAAATGACTAATAAACAATTCACTCTACCGTTCATTATTATTATGCATTGCTTTATGTGTCTTCTTTCTCGCTCCCTCCGATCTTATACTCTATTTTTCGGTGTGATTCGTCACGAATTCAACATTATACTGATTTAAATAAAAGATAAATCTATGATACTCTCACCTGAAAGATTAGGTAGTGATGCCTTCCTCTTGACTTAATTAATATTGTGGAATATATTTAGGTATTATCAGTCTAAAGTCCAAAAAATCGGCCAAATTATATTTTAAAATCGAGACTAAATAAATGGTAAATTAGTGGGTGACCCAACCATGCTGGTAAGTGTATTTATATATTTAACATTACGTCCTTATTATTTAAAAAGAAACAGAGTACATTCATTCACTCTCATTTTATTTTAATTTGACTGATGTTTGGGGC